>JAODAL010000124.1:0-428814 GCA_025379985.1 Phyllomedusa bahiana | reverse complement strand
GCTGGCCCTTTTTATGTTTCCATGTAAAACCCCAAACCACGCCAAACGGGAACCTGCTGTGTTTGAAAACATGACATGGGGAAACCCGCAAAAACCAGATAGTGTGTTTTAAACCCCATCACATTGGGGGGTTTCTTGTATTAAAAAGGGAGGGAATGGCAGGCTTTACAGGCCAAAACTAAAGGGGCCCCACCCCCTGGACCCAAAAAAGGGCCCTTCCCCCATCTTACGACAGGTGTTTGTTTGGAAAGGGCCGGGGGTCAGTACAGTGAGAGAATAAAAGGGGGGGGTAAAAATAGCTTCATAACAAATGTTATTAAAGGTTTAAATATAATCCACATGGGTAAGAAACAAGCAGGCTTAGACTTTTCGCGAATATGGGTCAAAAAATTTCTTTGTAATCCACACTTACAGAATCTGCCAAATTTGCAAAGGGGGGTCAGGGATAAAACTCCCTGCAAATAACAGAGGGGCCATTTTCAGTAAAGGGGAAAATCATTTTTTGGGACCTTTGTGTTTTGTGAAATTTTGGGCCCAAACTGACAAAGAATGAAAGTTTTAAAATTTTTAAGGGTGGGTTTAAATTTTTAACTTTGAAATAAAATATGAAAAATAAAACCCAAAAAAAATCACATTGTATAAATTATATAAAATTTATTTGCAATTTGTGAGAAAAATAAGTATTTTGATCCCCTACCAAACCTTTAAGTTTTTGGGCTCCTCAACCATTTTAGAGGTTCCTAATCCCTACCTGCATTAAAGACAGCTGTAAAAAAAATAAAAAAGCTTATAAAAACTCCTGTCCACAGACTCAATCAGTCAGACTCTAACCTCTAAAAACTTTGGGCCAAGCCCCAAAGACCCTTTCTAAGGATGTAAAGGACAAAGATCATAGACTGCAAAAAAAGGTGGAATGGAAAAAAAACCAAAATTTAAAACGGGGGGTTTTAAAAAAGGGAGGAAAATTTTTTGTGAAAAATTAAAAAGGAAAAGGGAAAGGGAAATACAAAAGGGACTGTCAATCAAAAATCTTTTTTGGGGCATTTTTGGAAAAATCTCATCGTGGGGTTTTCTTGATCATAAAGGGGGTGAAACAAAAATTTAAAAGGGGAAAACTTGAAAATTGATCACCAAGGCACCCTGGGGCCCAAACAGCCCAAGAGAAAACCCTTTGGGGTAAAAACATTACGCCGTTTTGGTTTAAAATAAAAGGCAGGGGCCCCCCCAAGGTCCCCTTGAAAACGGGGGCTTGGGGCAGGCCTCCGTATGAATTTTGGGAAATGAAAAAAACCGGGGATGATTCTGTGAGTGATTAAAGGGGTTTTCTTGGGGTTTCAGATGAGAAAAAAAATTGAGCTTTTTGGGGCTTTAAAAAAGGGTCTTTGGCTGGGTCGTCCGTAAGAAAATGAAAAAAAACCTTTAAAAGGCCTAACGGCAAAAAAAGGAGTGACTCAAAAGCAGCAAAATTAAAGGGTTCATGGGTGGCCTAGCCCGGGTCTCCAACCCTTTTTTTTCCCAAACAAAAAAACTTATGGGGGGAAAGTTGAAGCTCAGATTTGGGCCAAGCGCCCAGCCTCAAAATCTTTATGTTTTTAAGAGATAAACTGTAAAGAGGAAAAAACCCAAAAATTTTCCCTCTTAAAATTTGTGCGCAAACCACATCATCAACTAAAAAAAAAAAAAAAAAAAAAGTCTGATTTGTGGGGTTTCCCAAACAGGTTTTTTTGGCCCCCAAAGGGATTAAGCCTTTTTTGGGGCCAGAGAGATAAAATTTCTTATTTTTTTAAACCTTGGCAAAATGAAAAATAAATTTATAAAATTTATCCCAATGTTTTTTTTTCGGGGTTTTTAAATTTTGGTTTATTCTTTTTTCTCAATGTTAAAATTAACCTCCCCAAAAAAATTTCTAGATGTTTATATTTTGTCTTTGGGCAAAACTTACAATTTAAAGAAGGGATAAAAATTAATTATTTCCTTCACTGTAACGGGCCCGGGGTAAAAATTTGACCCCTGGGGAAACCCAATTTATTAAAATCAGGAAGGGTTTTTGACAATGTCGAAGCTAGCAGGTACCCAAAATGGCTCTTTGTTATACGGGCATGTGCAGCATGTACATGGGCTTCTTTTTTTAACGGAAACCCACCCTAAATGTGTTTTTTTAAAAGATGCCATCCTTTTCCCCTTTTGGGGGTTACAAAATTCTAAAAGTTACCCCTGTAGGATTGGATGCATCTGTTTTAAAAGGCCTATCTATTTTTTAGCAACCCTGACTTACCCTTCTCCCAACAAAGGCTTGAAGGGACACTTCGGGCCCCCCCTCCGTTTAAATGGACCCAAACAGATTTTTTTGGCCCCAAGTCCCCGGGGATTGTTGGGAGGGAGAATTATTATCGCCAAAATTAAAACCCGGCACGGTTTTTTGGTTTATTGGGAAATTTTTTTCCGATCACGCGAAGGTTTTTGGGTGACAATTTTAAGATAATCTGTTACTACCCGCGGCATTTTCAGCTTTTCCTGTATTTGGGGGGGGCCAAGCCAAATCGGCTCCAAAGGGAAATAGGGGGGGGGGGGGGAGGAGGTTTGTCAACGTCCCACTTTGGGGGGTATGGATCTCTTTGGGCGGGGCAAAAATCACTTTGACCTTTTTTTAACCCTAGGGCAATTTGCTTTTCCTGTTTAAATCATTCTCTTTTCTTGCCATTCACCAGAAGGAGTTTTTCGGGTCTGTTTTTTAAACCCAAATTTAGCTTTTTCAAAACCACCCTCTGTTTAGTCTCTTCTAATACAAAAAAACCACCCACCTAACAGCTTGAATAGATTTTAGAGGGGGAAAAAATTTCTTTTTTTTTTTAGTTGGGAGAAATTTTTAAGGATATCTACTGGTGTGGGGTGGGCCCCCGGGGATGGGGGGGGTGGGGGGGTCGTCAGCGGAGGGGTTTTTGAAAGGAAAGGGAGATATTTTTGGGCGCTCACTGTGTTCTGTGACCCTTGAATTAAAAAAAGGCATTGTTTTTTACCACTTTTTTGGCCAAAGACCTTTGATAGGGGGGGAAATTTGCCCCTTTTTTTTCCATTTTTTTTGGGGCAAGCACTGCATTCAGTTTTCCCCAAAAAACCGGCAAAAAATTTAAACCCCCTATAATTTTTAAATATTTTTTTAAAATGGGTTGTGTTTGGGGTTTGGGCCGAAAAGAGCTCGGTTGTTTGAAAAAATTGTCTTTTTCTATTTCCTAGAAAAAATTTGCCCTGTATTCAGTGGTGCGAGGCGCCCAAAAATTAATCCATAAAACTTTAAAATCCCCCTTTTTTGACCCCATTTTCGGGTTTTTTGGGGGTTAAAGGGGAAGGGACTAAATTTCCGCAAAAAATTTTTAATAATTAAAAAAATAGGGGTTAAAATTATACTTTTCCGCCCTTTTTAAAAGGGGGTTCCCCGGAAAGGCCCCCCTTTTAAAAAAATAAATTTAAATATCTATTTTATTTTTTTGGACTTTTTAACCTGTGGGCATTTTGCGGGTTTAAGGGTATGAATTTCCGGTTCCCCCCCCAGGGTTTAAAGAAAAAGCAGGTTCCTTAAATTTTGGGTGGTTTTTAATTTAAAGACTTTCCCTTTTTAAAAAAGGGGGCCCTTTTTAATCCTGGGGGTTCGGGTTTAAAGGGGTCTGCGGCCCCCCCCGGGCCCAAGGGAACAATGCAATTTTTGGGGTTTTTACCGCTTCGGGCCAAATTTTTTTTTGGTGGGCCCACCCCCCCGGGGGTTGAAGGGGGGAGGGGGGCAGGAAACCAGGTTATAAAATATTTGGATTTTTTTCGTTGACCTTGGGTTACCCAAAATGACGAAAAGTTAAGTTTATTTTTTTTTGGGGGGAAAAGGTGGGTTTTCCCCCGGCCTGTTTGGGCTGAAGGAAATAACTGTTTTTCCCCCAAGGGGCCCTTTAATTTGGTCATCGGGGGATAATCTTTTTGGTTATCGCCCAAATTATATAACCATTCGATACCCGACTCTAACGATATTTTGGACAATCCCTCTTTCACTAGCGGGAAGGGGGTTTAAAGCATTGTCTTTTTATTCTGAAAAAATGGTTGGCTCGTAACTGGGCTCGGGCTGATTGTAAGGGCAGGGGTTTCCTTTTGGAAAAACCCCCTTGTAAAAAAAAAAAGACTCCAAAAAACATTCTCTTAGAACAGAGGGGTTTTTTGGGCAAAAAGGGTAATCCCTTACTGCGTACGTGATTAAAAGTCAAACTTTCCAGCGCAAACGGGAAAAAGAAAAGTCCTTTATTTAATGCACTAAAAATAAGGGGGTTTTGGAAATGAAAAGTTTGCAACATCGATAGGGGCCAGGTTCTTTGCACCCTTTTTCTTTTTTAGGGAAAAAAAGGGGATGATTTTTTCCCTGAAATTTTTTTTTTTTTTGGGGGTTTTAAAAAAAAAAAAAAAAAAAAAAAAAAAAAAAAAAAAAAAAAAAAAACCTTTGGGCCAAGTAAAATTAAAGGGGGCTTGTCTCACTACCATTAAACAATCTACCTTCAGTTTTTCACTTTGAGAATTCAGGGGCGTGTTATTACTGGACTTCATAGGCTTGCCTTAGACGTTATCAGTAGCATAGTACCAGTGTGAAGTCTATCAGGATAGTCAAACAGGTTTGTAGTAGAGCGGGACCTGATTCTAGAAGCCAGCATCACAGAGGGGATATCTAGGGTAATAGGTAGGACATCTTGCTAATGGCACAAATGCAACTATACTCTTTTATTGCAGATCTTTAAATACAAAAGCCATCCTGTGTAGTGCGAACCCTTTCTTAAATAGTACTATTTGCTGATAGGCTGACTGCAAATCTGGACTGGTAGGGTTATTGGTCGTAGTGCAGGACAAAGAGGATACATATTAGTGCTTTGTGGTGAGCGTGACGCTATTTTGTACAGATATAGAGAAGTCCCGAGGTATTCACAAAAGACAGCTCGATGGTAGTTATTCTTGCTGTTCTCTTATTTACCTCGTGCTCCTGTGGTGCGGCAGAGGGAGTCGAGGCCGGATGGTGCACCCAAAACATAATTACTAGTTTTAGCAGTCTTGTCTCATACGGTTTGGTATAATGCACCCACGAACGCAATTTCTCATTCTCTATATATTCATAGTTATTACACATCTACACCTATACGGTCACCATTAACATATATTACACTTAACGTCAAGTTCGCGCCATCACACACCATAGGTCACAGTCCGCTTCTCACCCATGCGTCACAGTCCGCGATACTCACACCCATAGCGTCACAGTCCGCGCATCACACATAGGTCCCCAGGCCGAGCATTCTTACAACCCTTAGAGTCACAGGTCGCTGCATCCACACCCATAGCGTAAGGCCGCGCATCCCCACCTAGCGTCACCAGTTCGCGCATCCTCACCCATAGCGTCCAGTTCCTCCGCATCCCAACCATAGCAGTCCAGTCGCGCATACAAACCATAGCGTAAGGGCGCATCCCACCCATAGCGTCCACAGGCGGGCATACACACATAGGCCCTCCTTACAGTTGCGCAAACCCCATAGCGTCACAGTCCGCGCCTCACATCACCCATAGCGTCACAGTCGGCAATCCTCCACATAGCGTCACAGTACGAGATCCACACCCATAGGGTCAACAGGCGCATCAACTCATAGCGTACCGTTCGCGCTTCCACACAAGCAAGCGCCGGATCAACACTATAGCGTCACAGCCGCGCCCCCAACTCCCATAGGGCAACAGTTCCGGCATTCAACTCTATAGCGTCACGTCCGCCGCATCCACATCCCATAGGTCACAGGCCGCGATCCAACACCATAGCGTCAAGTTGCGCATCCCACACCCATAGCGTCACAGTCCGCGCATCCACACCCATAGCGTCACAAGTCCGGCAATCCACACCCATGCAGTCACAGTCGCGCATCACACTCCCATAGCGTCTCAAGTCCGCGCACATCCAACCAATAGTTCAAGTACGCGCATCCCACACCCATCGGAGTGGGTTGTGTTCACAGGCGCGCAATCACACCATAGCGTCACAGGTACGCGCATCCACACCATAGCATGTACCACTGGCGCGCTTCCCAACATAGGTCACAGTTCTCGCATCACACCCATAGCGTCACAAGTAGGCATCTCCATAGCGTAACAGTCGCTCGCATTACAACATAGTCGTACAAGGCCGAGAATACACCCAATAGAGTCCATCAGGGCGTCCTCACCTTAGCGTCACAGTTCGCGCATCACACCCTAGCGTCACAGTCGCGCATCCACTCATAGCGCTACAGTCCGGCATCCACACCATAGCGTACGTCGCGCATCCACACCCATAGCGTCACAGGCCGCGCATCCACACCCATAGCGTCACAGGCCGCGCATCCACAAATAGTTACAGGCGCGATCAACCATAGGTCAAGGCGCGGCATACACATAGCGTCCACAGTTCAGGCCATCACACCCCATAGACGTCATCAGGTCGGATCCAACCCATAGGTCACAGGCGCGCCTCACACCCATAGGTCACAGTTCGCGCATCCACATCCCATTAGCGTACAGATGCGCATCACTCCCATACGCGTCACAGTCCGCGCTCAACATAGCGTACAGTCGCGCATCCACACCATAGCGTCACAGTGCGTTCACACCATAGGTACAGTTGGATCCACACATAGCGTCCAGCGCGATCCAACTAATATAAATAGCGTCACAGTTCGCGCATCCACACCCATAGCGTACCAGAGCGCGCATCACAATGGGTCACAGGCCGCGAATCCACACCATAGCGTTCACAGGCCGCGCTAGCCACACCCATTAGCCGTTCTCCTGGCGCGCCATACCACACCCATAGGTCACAGTCCGCGCATCCACACCCGATAGGTTCTACAGTTCACGCATCCATCACCTTAGCGTCACAGTTCGCGATCCACATCTAGGTCTCAGTTCGGAATCCACAACCTTGCGTCACAGTCGCGCGCTTCCACACCTATAGCGTCAAAGTATCGCGCATCCTCACACCATAGGTCACAGTTAACGCATCCACACTATGCGTAAAGTTCAAGCATCAACCTATAGCGTCACAGTTCAACGCTCCACAATAGCGTCACAGTTACGAATCCACACCTATAAGCGTCCATTAGCGATCTACACACCATAAGGCGTCACAGCGTTTCATGATACTACACCATAGCGTCACAGTTCTCGCATCCACACCTATAGCGTCACAGTTCCCGCTTCCACAACATAGCGTCACAAGTTCAGCATCACACACCTCACAGACGCAAGTTACACGCACCACCACCCATAGAGTCAACACGTTCCGGACATCACACCCAATAGCGTTCATCTAGGCCCGCGCAGTAACACCCATAGCGTCACAGCCAGCGCAATTTCCAACTCCACAAAATCACAAATAGCGTCACGGTCACACCGCATCCACACCATACGCGTCACAGGCGGCATCCACACCCATAGGTCAACAGGCGCGCACTACCCATGGTTACAGGAAGCGATCATCACACCCACATACGCGCTCAAAGTTCGAGCGCATCCTCACTATGTTACAGTTCGCGCATCCACACCATAGGTCACAGTCGCGCTTCCAATACCCATAGCGTCACAGTCGACGCATACCACAACCCATAGCGTCACAGTTCGGCTTCCACACATGCGTCATGTTTCAGATCCAACCACCGATGCGTCTACAGTTCGAGTATCTAACCCATGGTCACTAGTTCACGAATCTACACCCATAGGTCCAGTTCTCGCATCACACCCATAGCGTCACGTTTCGCGCAATACTCACCATAGCGTAATCAGGCGCGCATCCACACCATAGGTACAGGCGCGCATCCCTCCCATTAGGTCACTGGCGCGCATCACACCCATAGCGTCCAGTCCCGCGCATCCACACTAGCGTCTCAGTTCACGCATCCACATCCCTTGCGGTCCCAGTTCGGCATCCACACCCATAGCAGTCAACAAGTTCGCGCCTCCACACCCTTAGCGTCACAGTTCGCGCCTACTCACTTTAGTGTCCAGTTCGCGATCAACACCATAGCGTCACACAGTTACGCATCCCACACTTAGCGTATCCTTGTTAACGCATCCACACTATAGCGTCACAGTTCAACGCTTCTCACACATAGAGTACAGTTTCACGCATCCACCACCTTTTAGGTACAGTTGCCGCATCTAACCATAGCGTAACGTTCAGAATTAACACCATAGAGTCCACAGTTCACGCATCCACTATAGCGTCACTGTTCACGCATTCCACACATGGTCAGTCACGATTCCCCAACTATAGAGTCACCAGTTCACGCATTCACATCCCATAGGTCACAATCAGTATCCACACCCATGCGTCTACACGTTCACGCATACACCTTAGGTCACAGTTCACACGAATCCAACAACCCATAGCGTTTCACAGTTCACGCATCCAACTATAGCGTAAGTTCACGCATCCACCTACTAGCGGTACGTTCTTCAAATTAAAACCAATCATATTGATCTACATCACCTATAGGTCACAGTTCGGCATCTACACTATAGCGTCAGTTCCATTCATACCACAGTATAGCGTCACGTTGCGGATCTCACACTATTGCGTCACTGTTCGCGTATCCACACCTATAGCGTCACAGTTCACGCATTCCCACTACTATAGCCGTCAAGTTAAGCATCACACCTATACGCTCTCAGTACAAGCGCATCACACATAAGCGTCACAGGCCGCGCTTCCAATCCCATAGAGTCACAGGCCGCAGCTCCACACCCCAATAGCAGTCACAGGCAGCGATCACACCCTTAGCTGTACACGAGTTCCACGCTTCCACCCATTAGCGTTCAAGTTCTCGATCCACACTCAATAGCATCACGAGTTGGATCCCAAAATAGCGTCAAGTCGGCATCGAAACCCATAGCGTCACAGTCGCGATTCCAACCCATAGCCGTCACACGGGACCGGCCTCCAACCCAATAAAGCGTACAGTTCTAGATCCACTCCATAGCGTACCAGTTCAACGATCCACATCCATGCGTAACAGTTCAGACATCACACCACTATAGCGTACACTAGGTTACGCCATCACACCCATAGGTCACTAGTTCACGCATCCACACTCATAGCGTCACAGTTCGCGCATCCACACCCATATGTCACAGTTCGCGATCCCACTATAGACGTCACAGTTCGCGCCATCCTACATCCCATTTAGAAGACAGTTGCGCGCATCAACCCATAGCGTCCACAGTCCGGCATCTACACCCCCATAGCGTCACATTTACGCATTTACACCATAGCGTCACAGTTCAGCATCCACCATCATAGCGTCCAGTTGCGCATCAACCCATAGCGGTCACAGTCAGCGCAATCCACTACCCATAGCGTCAAAAGGCGCACATCACACCCATCGCGTCCACAGTTAAGAAGCATAACACCTATAGGTCACAGTTCAGTCATTCAAACACATAGCGTACACTTCAATCGGCATTCCACACCTATATGACGTCACAGTTGCGCATCTACACCATAGCGTACCGTTCAGCATCTACCACCATGGTACACTGTTCCACGCCCTTACACACATATAGGTCATGAGTGTTCACGATCACACCATATCGTCCACAGTTCAGATCCAACCCCTATAGCGTTCACAGTTCACGCATACATCCATAGCGTACATTCACCGCATCCACCCCTCTAGCGTCACAGTTCAGATCACACCACTCATAATTCTCTCCTTTTTCTTTATAGCTGTTAACAGTTCACGCATCTACCACCCATAGAGCGTACAGTTCAAGCATCTAAACCCTAGCGTCACAGTAGCCCTCCACACCCTATTCGTCCAGTTCACGATCCACAACCATAGGGCACATTTCACGAATCCCACACCCATAGCGATCACGTTCACGCATCCACACCAAAGGTCTAAGTTCACGACATCATCACCTAACGGTCACAGTTCTCACGCAACACCTATAGCCGTCACAGTTCAAGCATTAACCAATATAGCGGTACAGTTCGAGCTCTACACTATAGCGTCACCGTTCACTCATCACATGTATAGCGTCACTTTCAACATCTACACACCATACTAGCGTACAGTTCGCGTATCGCACACCCTTAGGTCAGTTCGCTTATCCACACCTATAGAGTCTCAAGTTTGCGCATTACACACACTGAGTCACAGTTTCCGCTCCTGGGAGCTGACGGGGTGTACGAGGGCTGATGGGTGCACCACACAAAAATATTATTACTTTTCTTGAGTTATGTTCAAAGGTTTGATAATGCACCAAGAAGCAATTCTCATAGTTTACAAATCTACACCTTTAGTGTCATAGTTAACACATCTACACCTATAGCGTCACCATTAACATATCTACAACTCTAACGTCACAGTTCGCGCTCTCAACTTCATAGACAAGTTCGGCATCACCACCATAAGCCGTCACAATTAGATCCACCTATCGCGTAAAGTTCCCGCATACCACACTATAGGTCAAGTTCCGGCATTACATCATAGGGTCACCAGTGCGCATTCCCCAACCCATACATCACAGTTCAAGATCACCACCATAGGTCACAGTCGGCATTACACCTATAGCGTCACAGTTACGCCTCACACTATAGCGTCAAGTTAGCATCACCAACTATAATCTTCATTTAAATACCATATGTCCAAGTCAGGCACCACACCTAGCTGTACATTCCTCCTCACACACAATCTACCCCTATTTACAACAAATTACATAACCTATCACACAAATTACCCTAAACTCATTCCAACATTACCTAATTCCAAAACACTTTACCTAAACTACCAAACTCTACATAATTCTAACTTAACCAATCTACACCTATCTCAACCACTTACCCCTAATTCACCACTTTACCCTAAAAAACCCACACTTAACTAACTTCCACCCCACTTACCTACTAAACAAAATTACCCTAACTAAAACAAATTACCTCTTTTTTTTTTTTTTTTTGTGTTAATTCCCCCCCCATTTTTTTTACAAACACACCCACTTTACCCATTACACACATATCTAAAACATCATAGCGTCACGTTCGCATCACACCACTCTATAGCGTCACAGTTCGCGCATTTTCACCATAGAGTTAAACGTTCCGCATCTACACCATAGCGTCAACAGTTCAAGCATCCACACCTATAGAGTCACTAGTTCACGCCATCCCCCATCACCCATAGCGTCAACGTTTCACGCATCCACACCCATAGCGTCACAGTTCACGCATCCACACCCATAGCGTCACAGTTCACGCATCCACACCCATAGCGTCACAGTTCACGCATCCACACCTATAGCGTCACAGTTTCAGATATCCAACCCATAGCGTCACAGATCACGAATCCACAACCATAACCTTCACAGTCTACACGCATCACAACCATAGCGTCACCTCAGTAACGCATCCAATCTATAGCGTCACAGTTCCGCATCCACACCATAGCCGTCAAGTTAGCATCACAACTTTTAGCTGTCAACTGTTCAAGCATCTTCAACTATTGCGTCACAGTTCGCGCATCGTACACTATAGCGTCACAGAGATTACGCCGCCTATCCACACCTTAGCGTCACGTTCGATATCCAACCTATAGCGTCACAGTTCGCGCATCTACACCCACTGAGTCACAGTTCACGCTCCTGGGAGCTGCAGCGGGAGTCCGAGGCCGCAGATGGCTGCACCCCAAAACATATTATACTTTTCTTGAGTTATGTTCAAAGGTTTGATAATGCACCAAGAAGCAAATATTTCATTATTATATATCATCTGTTTCAAATCCTAACCTTTTGTGTCCATAGTTAACATATCTACACCTATAGCGCCACCATTAACATATCTACAACTCTAACGTCACAGTTCGCGCATCCACACTCATAGCATCACAGTTCGCGCATCAACACCCATAGCGTCACTATTTAACGCATACCACTCTAATAGCGTCACAGTTCCAGGGGCCAAATCAACCTATAGCGTCACAGTCCGCGCATCTCACATCATAGGTAACAGTAGGCTATCCAACCCAAAGCATAACAGTTTCAAGCATCACAATAACCATAGCGTCACAGTACTGCAAAACACTTAAGAGTCCACCAGTTCCAGCATCACACCTATAGCGTCACAGTTCTCGCATCCACACACCTTATGTCACCGGCTCAGATCACACCCATAGCGTCAAAGGATCCGCGAATCCACTCATCGGTCAACGTTCACAGCTTCTCACACGCATGCGTCACTGTTCACGCAACAAACTATAGCGTCACATTTTCTCGCATTACACATAGCGTCACAGTTCAGCAATCTACACCCATACGGTCTACAGTTCACTTCCACACTTAGGGTACGTCGCGCATCAACACCCATAGGTCACTGGTCCGAGCATCCAACCATAGCAGTACCAGGCCGCGCATCCACACCCATAGCGTCACAGTCCGCGCATCCACACCCTATCTGCGTCTCAGTGCGCATCCAACCTCCAATAGAGTCACCAGTTCACTCATACAACCCATAGCGTCCACAGTTCGCGATCACACCCATAGCGTCACAGTTGTGATCCAAACAAACCTAAGCGTCAAGATTCGGCATCCACACCCCTAAGTACAAGATAAGCATTACCACACTATAGTACCCTAAACCTCCTCCATAACTGCGTACAGTTTCAGCCACAACCCTATCGTACCAATTTCCCGCATCCCCATAATCTACCCATAATAAATTGTTATTTATTTTTTTTTTATATATATATTATTTATTATTTATTTATTTTTTTTATTTATATTTAATTTTATATTATAAATTTTTTATTATTTTTTATTAATATATATATAATATTTTTAATATTTTTATATATTCTTTTAATATTACCCTTCAACTCAACTCAATACTATTCACGTTAATATTTATATATATATAATATATATATAAATTATTATTTTATATTTTTTTTTATAAAAAATATATATATTTATTCTTTGTTATATATTTTTTATTCTTTTTTTATTTAAATATATTATTTATTTTTTTTCTTTATTTATATATTGTTTTATATTGGTTTATTGATATTTATATTTTTTTATTTTTTTATATTTATTTTTTTTTATATTTTTTTTTTTGTTTTCTTTTTGCGTTTTATTTTTTTTTTTTTTCTTTTTTTATTTTTTTCTTTTTTTTTTATCCTATATTTTTGTTTTATTTTTCGCGCATCTAACACCCATAGCGTCACTGTTCAAGCATCCTACACCTCTAGCGTACATAAACTCCTCCCCATATGCGCACAGTTCACGCATTCCAACACCATAGCTTCACAGTTCACGGAACCAACCCTTCTTACACCAAGTTCAGCTCCACAACCCATAAGGTCACAGTCGCGCATTCCACCACCACTAGCGTAAAAGGCTCTCAAGCCCATATGAGTCACTGGCCGGCTCCCCACCATAGCGTCCAGTTCCGCGCATACATCCCATAGGCCGTCACAGTTCACGCATTCCACACATAGCGTAAGCGTTCACCCCCCCATTGCGTCACAGGCCGCGCATCCACACCCATAGCGTCACAGTTCGCGGCTCCCACCACTGACCCTAACGCGCATCACACCCTAGCGTCACAGTTCGCGCATCAACACACATAGCGGTCACAGTTCCCCCACCCCCCAAGGGGTGATGTACAGTTGCACCTCCTATAGCGTCAATGTTAGCAACCCCACAATCTACGTTCGCGCAATCTACACCCTCAGCGTCACAGTTTCTAGCATCCACACCATAGGTCACATAACTAACCCCATAGCGTCACAGCACACAATTGCGCATCACAACATAGAGTCACAGGGGTTCACCCCCATAGCGTCACAGGTGCAGCCCTCCATAGACGTCACAGGCCGGGCATCCACACCAATAGCGGTCACAGTCGCGAGTCACCAACCATAGCGTCACAGTTGGCATCCAACACTAGCGACCTAACTTTCACACCTCCATAGGTTCAGTGTGGCATCAACGCCATAGGTCACCAGTTCGCGTCACCCCCACTTACCGTTCGCGAATCCTACACTATAGGTCACGAGTTCGCGCTTCCACACCATAGAGTCACAGTTAACTCACCCCCACACTTACACAGTTAACGCTCCACAACTATAGTCCAACAGTTCACGATCAACTCCATACGGTAACCTGTTTCTCCGCATCCAACCATGCCGTCACAGTTCGGCACTCTACCCCTATTAACATAACAGCATCCTAACCATAAGAAGTCTCAGTTCACGATCCACCACTAATAGCGTCAACAGTTCACGCAACCACTTATCACCAGTTCACGATTCCTCACCTATAGTCTCATGTTCACGCCTACACACCCATAGAGTCACTACTACACACCAAGCTGTCACAGTTCCCCCGCATCCTCTCCCATAGGTCACAGAATCTACGCATCCACACCCCATAGGTACATTAACCTCACACCTCATAGGTCACAGTTCAGAATCACACCTTAGCGTCACAGTTCACGCCATCTTACACTATATCGACACGTATTCTGATTACCACCTATAGCGTCAGTTCACTCATCCCATCGTATAGCGTACGTTCTTCGTATCCACACCAATCGTAGTTCGCGTATCCAATCTTAATAGCGTCCAGTTTCACAAGCATCATCACTTCGCGTACAAGTTCACGCTCCATCCACACCTATTGCGTCACAGTCAGCGGCATCCACACCTTAGAGTACAGGCGCGCAACCAGACCTAGCGTACACAGAGAACCGGCATCCACATATAAAATAATCTCCCATAGCGTACTGGTACGCGCAATCCACCACCATATAGCGTAAGTTCTCGCTCACACTAATAGCATCACCAGTTCGGCACCACTACCATAGCGTCACAGTCGCGCATCCAACATAGCGTTCACAAGTCCGCGCATCCACACCACATAGCGTGCACAGGAGGCAATCCAAACCCATAGCGTCACAGTTAACGCAAACCAACCTATAAGAGTCACAGTTAACGCACCAACCTATAGCGTCATACAGTTACGTCATCCACACCATAGCGTCACAGTTCACAGTCACACATATAGCGTCACCAGTTGCGAGCGACACCCCTAGCGTCCACAAGTTCACGATCCACACCATAGCGTCAAGTTCCACGCATCCACACCATAGCGTCACGTTCAAGCATCCAACCATAGCGTAACAGTTAACGCATCCACAACCTAGCGATCACTAGTTCAAGCATCACACCATAGGTTCAACAGTTGCGCATCACCCATAGCGTCACAGGCCGCGCATCCACACCCATAGCGTCACAGGCCGCGCATCCACACCCATAGCGTCACAGTCCGCGCATCCACACCCATAGCGTCACAGGCCGCGCATCCACACCCATAGCGTCACAGTTCCCCACCGCATCTCCCACCCTATAGCGTCACATTTCACCGCATCCCCCACCCATAGCGTCACAAGTTCGCCATCCCATCACCCAAGCGTCACAGTTCGCGAATATACACCTATAGCGTCACAGGTCGCGCATCTACACCTATAGCGTCACAGTTCACGCATCTACACCTTTAGCGTCACAGTTCACACATCCACATCTATAGCGTCACAGTTCACGCATCCACACCTATAGCGTCACAGTTCACGCATCCACACCTATAGCGTCACAGTTCGCGCATCCACACCCATAGCGTCACAGTTCGCGCATCCACACCTATAGCGTCACCATTCACTCATCCACACCCATAGCGTCACAGTTCACGCATCCACACCTATAGCGTCACAGTTCACACATCCACACCCATAGCGTCACAGTTCACACATCCACACCAATAGCGTCACAGTTCACACATCCACACCTATAGCGTCACAGTTCACTCATCTACACCTATAGCGTCACAGTTCGCGCATCTACACCTATAGCGTCACAGTTCACGCATCAACACCTATAGCGTCACAGTTCACACATCCACATCTATAGCGTCACAGTTCACACATCCACACCTATAGCGTCACAGTTCCCCACATCCACAACCAAAAACCCGTCACAGTTCGCACATTTTCACCTATAGCGTAAACCAGTTCACAACATCCACATCTTAATAGCGTCACAGTCCACAACATCCACACCTAAACGGTCAAAAGTTCACGCATCCACACCCATAGCGTCACAGTTCGCACAATCTACAACCTTTAGCGTAAACATTTTCACACACTCCACATCTAAAAGCGTCACAGTTCCCGCAGCTACCACTATAGCGTCACAGTTCACGCATCCACACCCATAGCGTCACAGTTCACGCATCCACACCTATAGCGTCACAGTTCGCGCATCCACACCCATAGCGTCACAGTTCACGCATCCACACCCATAGCGTCACAGTTCACGCATCCACACCTATAGCGTCACAGTTCACGCATCTACACCTATAGCGTCACAGTTCGCGCATCTACACCTATAGCGTCACCGTTCACTCATCCACACGTATAGCGTCACAGTTCACACATCTACACCTATAGCGTCACAGTTCGCGTATCCACACCTATAGCGTCACAGTTCGCGTATCCACACCTATAGCGTCACAGTTCACGCATCTACACCTTATAGCGTCACAGTTCACACATCTATACCTCAGTTCACGGCATAAACTATGGTGCGTATATTCCATTAGGTTTTTAAAATGCTTTGTGGTTAAAAAAAAACGATGACAAGATGTGAAACTCCTCAACATATTTCCACACATGTCGTTTAAGGAGGACATGGATTTCTCTCCTTAAATTGAGCTAATCTGCATAAAACCCCACAACAGTAGAAAGTAAAATACACAACTGAAATCAGAAAGTATGAAAAAAATGTAAAACATTTCTGTAGATAAAATGTTAACCGTGTTGTATTACATGCAGTAAGCATAAATGATCCTGAAGGACTTCCACCCCGCAGCACTAGTAGTCTACATGAATGGACTCTGCAGATCTGCTGTGTGTGGGGTTTCTTCGTACGCAGGTGGCAATGGAGCGATGACATTTGTCTCGTTTTTTGTGCATTTCTCTACATAAAGCACTTCCCATCTTTTACACATGTGCTAATCAGGACCCTATGATTTCTCTGCAGCTTCCATCCAGAGATGAGCAGTTTGCCGTCCGGGGACATCAGGAAGATGCTTCCGCGCCATCTGGGTATGTGTTTTATATGAATTGTTTTGCTAACCTCTCAGAGAGAAGCTGTTAAATCAAAGCTGTTCTTTTCACTTTTTAGCAAGCGCCTCAACAGAGGGCCATCCATGTCTTACCCAGGGTCACTAGGAATTCTGAGCACAAGCAGGTGGTTGATGATGTATAGGGAGGATGGGGAGACATGTTGGTTGCCATCCAGAACTTCTAATAAACAGTCTCATTAAATCTGGTGAAACATAAGCATATGGTGATATAGTCTGAAACCAACAAAGATTTTAAGGGTACAGCACCCCCGAGCAGGAACTGGTTCTGTGACTAAGGAAAGAGTGGAAGACTGCCCTGCTAAAGCATAGTCACTGTAGTCTGATGTCTGCATACTCAATTTAATTTGTCAGCATATATGGACCTGCTATTTTCAATTAGAATATACTACTTCTGATTATACTCTTTTTAGGTTTACTGCTCATAGATCTAGGCAGCCCCACAATTCTAAGTTACAATGTAAATGTCAATGAGAACAGGATATAAATACAGGTCGTTCCGACTTACGTCTGTCCCCTAGTTACGAACGGGGACTATTGGAACGATGCAAGCCTGGTACTGACAAGGACACTTCAGCTGTACGCGGCTCCTCTGGGACTCACGTACAGCTGAATCCAGAGTACCTGACAGCGTCTGGGCACTCTGCTGTGGCCCGTGCGCTGTCAGCGATTCTGTACAGCTGTTTTGCGAAATCCTGGGAGCGCATACAGCTTACTCTCCAGTCGCCGTCCGGGCACTGCCATGGCCCGGGCACCAGCGGGGATCGCTCCGGCTGTATGCGACTCCTCCCGGAGCACATACACCGGAAGCCTGCGCAAACTGATGACATCACCGGCCTGTGCCAGACAACGGAGCCCGAGGTAAGCCTCGGAGCAGCGAGGCAGTGAGGTATTTGTTTTTGTTTTTTAATAAGCCCTGTCTGTACCTATCTATAAGGGGACCTATACCTGCCTATTATTGCCTATACCTGCCTATTATTGCCTCTACCTGCCTATAAGGGGGCCTATACCTGCCTATTATTAACTATACCTGCCTATAAGGAGGCCTATACCTGCTATGGGGAACATGTACCTGCCTATACCTGCTACGGGGAACATGTACCTGCCTATACCTGCTACGGGGAACATGTACCTGCCTATACCTGCTATGGTGAACATGTACCTGCCTATACCTGCTATGGGGGACATGTACCTGCCTATGGGGGGGACATATACCTGCCTATACCTGCTATGGGGAACATATACCTACCTATAATTACACACCATACATGTACTAAATATATTGGTTCCGACTTACATACAAATTCAACTTAAGAACAAACCTACAGTCCCTAACCCGGGGACTGCCTGTACTCTTTTTTGGTTCATTGCTCCTAGGTCCTGGCACCCTCACACTTCAAAGTTGCAACGGAAATGTCCATGAGAACAGGATACATATACTCTTTTTAGGTTCACTGCTCCTAGGTCCTAGCACCTTCACACTTCTAAGTTACAATGGAAATGGCCAATAGGTTAATTTTGTACTGTTTTAGTCATAAAAAGCAGTAGAAGAGCGAAGAAATCAGGTGGTACCTTCTTTAGGCCGAGTATATTTGAATGTAAGCTTTTGAGGGTACCAGCACGCACTCCATAAGAACAGCATACAATCTACCCCTCTTCCAGTAGGGGGAAAGCTAGCCTGAATACTTCTGGGCTCTGGATCAGATTCAAGCATATCTTGACCAAAATCTGATCCCAGGTCTCTTCTACACATTCCCAATGTTGGTGTAGACTGGACTTGGATACAAATACAGCTTTTTCTTCAACTCTACCCACAAGTGTTCAAAAGATCAAAATATTGTTATCCTTTTGCTCGTCAGTCTCTGTTCTACCTAAATAGCTTGATTATTGTATGATAAGGTGATAAACAGCCTGATGTTACCATTTTACTACAGTAAAGTTATCACTTAAACATGCGCCGTGTATGAGGGAGTCGGAGTCGGAGGTTTGGGAAATTGAGGAGTTGGGGCTTTGGCTTGCCGACTCCACAACCCTGAAAACCATAGCAACATGCGACAAAAACAAAGTTTTGACAAGGTGCTTTTTTATGCGGCTTTTACAACAACACAACTGCACCAAAATCACACCCAGTGAATAGATTCTAAGGCTCCATGGATAGCCGAATCTCCGCAATAAAGAGCAGTACTCCTACCTGTCACTTATTAGTAAGAGGCTCTGTCTACACTGGTTAAGTGCCCTTAGTTTTTACATAATCTGTTACCAGCCATTTACTGGATTCTTTATAATGTTTTCCTCCCTTTCTTATAATTGATATGGTCACA
This sequence comes from Phyllomedusa bahiana, assembly GCA_025379985.1. Classification (NCBI taxonomy): domain Eukaryota; kingdom Metazoa; phylum Chordata; class Amphibia; order Anura; family Hylidae; genus Phyllomedusa; species Phyllomedusa bahiana. Next base: position 409,258 of record JAODAL010000124.1, on the reverse strand, counting down.
TTGTCATTGTAATCGGGCAAAAGTCAGAAATCTAATAAAGTAATAAATGGAACAGGTGGACTACAGTACCCAGAAAGATTACCAAAATGGCGGTTATTTAGTGTAAAGAGAAGACGGCAAGCAGTGACTTCATAACCAGGTATAAATATATCCTTCTAGAGGAAAGGTTTCAACACAAACATAGAATGGGATTCTGTACTGTAAGGGTATGTTCACTCGCGTTTTCCCTGGCGCGCAGGTGCCGGGACGAAGTGACATGTAATTTCTTTCTCCTGGCGCAAACAGTTACAGCAGGTAGTTATTGCTCTTATGCCCACAAAGTGTGGCACACAAATGAACACACCCAAAGAGCGGTGAGACTATGGGACCCTCTGCCAGAAGATAGAGAACTCACTGAAAGCTCAGGAGGGGCCATGATGCATGAGTGTAATATAGATTCTAGTGAGTAGATTTCTGGGGGAGGCTTATTGAGCCAGAGATCTATTCTGACTGCCAGATTTGGAGTTGGAAAACTATTTTTTGTTACCTATAATAAAGACAATTGGCTTCTACTACATGGTGGTTTCCCGCCGGCCTCTGGATCAAGGCTACAGGATAATATCCTGAGCTGGATGTTATTTTTCTAGACCTACAAACTATACTACTATGTAATAGTGCGGCACACGTCTCCATTTTTTCCATAAGAGAGCAACAGAAATTTGGCAGAATAACCTGCACACAAGTGTGAAAAGAAGCTAACATTGAGGACTGTCATTTACACTCCTTGTGTCCCAGTACTACACTGAATCCACAAGTCCACATGGTGGCCCAATGTGTGTATGTACTTGTGAGGGTACATTTCATTGTGCATAGCATGGATGGAATTTTTGTTTGTGTGTTTAACACTTTTAGTACTACTAGGAACCTGCAGCTTTCGCTATAGGAGAGGCACTAATGTACAAATTGATTCATTATATGAACAGATCTTGGAAATCACAAGCCTGTATGTGTTCATTTTCCTGTGGAGCTCAGCAGGTATCTGACATTATATAGGTTGTATCTCCTAACAAATGTTCCCAATATCTTGCACCCTCCTGTTTGCAGCAAGTTACTGCTCTTCTTTGCAGCTTTGCTAGTGTTTTATACTTCCAGATGTGTAAAGCCGCTAAAGCTGATAGTTTATGAATATGACTGTGGCATCCGTTGTTTCTGATCTGTTCTCACAGGGTGTAGTGTGACAGATCTACAGCTAAGCCTGTATGTAAAACTAGTATCTCTCCTCCGACAGGCGCATGTAGTCAGGGGAACCAATATGGCTCTTTCTTTGCCAGCCTAACCTCCTTGTAGGGCTCTAGTGAGTAGAAATGCAGTCTTAATGGCCCAGAACAACCAGAATTGGGATAAGACTGCATTAAGTAAAGGTATGTTCCCATCTTGCACTTACATGACATATCAATAAAAAAGGGATTTCCCAATAAAACTGTTAATAATATAACAAAAAGTCCACAGAAAAGATCGACTCACCATAGATGAGCACCACATCGCCTGAAGCATGACAAATATCAAACCCTTCACTCCAATATCCATAAAGGCAATAGTAGATTCCCAAGCTGTAAAAGGGCAGGATAGCCTTACCCCAGTCCACCCTTCTAGTTGCTGTTGAATATCTACATTCTGTGTATGCCCACTGATGAGTTCTGCTCCTGCTGAATGAAACACGTTTGATCTCTTATCAATATATGTCAATATTTTCATACTCCCAGTAAATTGAATATTGTTGCTGTATATTTTATGGCTTTAGGGAATTTTTCAGGTTGTAACAGATGAAATTTGCAGGGCCGCTCTTCTCGGAGCGATTGTCTCATTAAGGGCTTTATTAAAAAAAAAAATTTCCTAAGGGACAACGTAGCCTGGATACCTATCCTTTCCTTTTACTTCAAAGCTTGGGCATCAGTTATTGCCTTTATGGATATCGGACTGACTGGTTTATATTTGTGACGCTTCAGGTGATATGGTGCTCATCTATGGAGAGTCAATCTTTTCTGTGGATTTTTTACTATATTATTAAAAGTTTCATTGTGCTATCCCTTTCTTTAGTTGTTTCCAGTTTTGGATATTTCACATTGTTTATTTACATTTTTCTTTAGATGACCTATCCTATTGATACAACGTCAAAGTGTAATAGGTGTTGGTCCCACCTATCTCCAAGAACACTCCCCCCGAAAATCCCTGTACAAAACAGAGTAGGTCACACTTGTGCACGACTCTTCATTCTGTTCTCTGAGAGTTCCAAGTACAGCCGAACACAGAGCTCCCCTGTACTTGGAACAACCATAGGACAGAAGTAAGAGTTGTGCGCAAGTGTGACTTACTTACTGTTGTGTACAGAGACTTTTGGGGGGCCTGTTCCCAAGATAGGTGCTGCGGGTTTGAGAGGTTGCCTGCATCTATCACAACCCTTAATAGCATAACCTATGGATATTTCATCAAAGTCTATGGTGGGAACATCCCTTCTAAATTAAGAAAAAAGGTAAAACATAATTCTCCACTTGGCTCCTTTCCAGGAATGACTCTGGCCTGGTTCTCTGTAAACTTCTGGCTCTGGACACTCAACTCATGAGTGCCATAGCCACTGACTGGCTGCAGCAGTTACGTGCCATGACCATGGAGCATTCACTTGTGAGCGACATCAGGAAATGGAAAGTCACCGCTGCAGCCGGTTAGTTGCTATGGTGCTCACAAGTTGACTGCCTGGACCTAGAAATATATAGAAGAGCCTTGCAAGTGCCATCATTGCTGGAATGAAGTAGATTGAGCAGCTAAGCATGATTTATTTTTTTATTTTTTTTATTACTGCAGCCCTATCCCAATTTTAAAAGGGTTTTCTCATTACATTAAATGGTCTTCAGAATAAGGGGACAGTGAAAACAAGCAACTTTGCAATTGGATGTCATTTGCAAAGCTGTCTTGTTTTCACTGTCTGCCTTATCTTCGTTTTCTGTAAACCCTGTTCCCCAGTGCTGGACGGATTCCTCCTCCTTTCATTTAATTTGGCTGACGGCTCTACTAATTTACATTCTGTCTGGCCCCCGGTCGTATTCACGGGAGCGTGCAGTCCTGCCTCTCTCACTCAGAATAAGGGGCCGGCAACATTTCACTATGCACAGCCAGCAGCTGCACATTAACCCTGCAGCTGCTTCTACAATCAGAAAACAGCAGAATTGTGCCCGATGGCTAATGCTGCTGCGTGTAAACATAGAAAGGAGACAGATCTGTGCTGCTCTGGATAAGTTCATAGAAGACTGGATTCAACTGTAACAAACCTCCAGCTGTGAGAGGAGAAGAGATCAGTGCCCTGAGTTCATAGAAGACTGTCTAGACTGAATGCAGGGTGTGCTATGTAAACAAACAGCTCTTACAAAATTAGACTGCATAGGGAGAGGAATGACACAGTGACATGTGGACTGAGAGAGGTGGGGGGGGGGGAGCAGGGATGTGCTATCCACTCCCACTGACCTCAAACAAACACACTGACTCTGAACAGTGAAGGGGGGGATGATGTCATCCCCCTTCAGTTAAGAAACACCTAGCTGGGAGGGGAAGAAACGCCCCTGGGTTTGAGGAGCTGAGAAGCTGAAAGTACAAGGAAACCGACGAACTGATGAAGCAATAAATCCCCTTTAATTAAGGGTAAAAAAAAAGCTGAACAGCCCCTTAATAGATGAGTGACTTGACCTCCAAATGCAGGAGTCTATAATCCCCAGATTTTAGTATAGATATTATAACACTATTTTATTATTTAACATTACACAGGAAGATGTGTAGAGAGCAGGGAGGTCTTAACTGACTCAGGCTCATGGAAATGCCACTAACTTTTGCATCTCATAATCATCATTTTTTTCTTCTTTTTCTACCTCTACAATACATCGATTTGGCTTTATTAGGGGAATCTTCACAGCACAAATGTTAAACTGTAGGAGCTGATGGATTGTTGGTCTTGTCTGTGCCAGTTTTCCAGTTACAGTGTTGCAATTAATTTCTTCATAATAGAACCATTTATTGCATAATTCATCAGCAGAGAGAGTATTCACCAAGAAAAAAATTGAAATGAGGGAGTCCAGGGCTCAGTCCAGCCTGTGATTAACCGTCTGGCGGGATCTGCCGTCCAGTAACACCCCGCCTGGTGCTCATTGGAGTGTGAGTATTATAACAGATGCTGCAGCATGAATGACTCGGGCTATTTACGGTGAGCAGAGATACGATCTTTCTGCATCCCTTTAAAGATGCTGCAGTCCCATATGTTGCTGAGGTTGCTTTACATTTGCCCAGTGAGCAGTAAGTTATAAATGTATGGAAATAGTTTACTTAGAAGGCTCTAGAGATGTCAGCCCTATATAACTGATTAGATAATCCCAGTCTCCTGTGCTGCTGATTTACTAAGGTGTAAAGATCTTCTATCCTTGCATTAGCTGGTGTATTGTACCCAGTCGGGAACATGGAGGTCATAATGTCAGAAAAAAACATACAGAAAATGGGACATTACTTACTCAAAAAAACACTCCAATTCTTTGGGGCTTGTGAACAGCTCAATGGCTGAACAAACATGAACCCAGTAGCTAGCAACTCTGCCATTTATGCTGACTGGGAAAAAGATCACATGTGCAGCTAATTGCTAGAGCAAGATGAAAAACTGCACACCAACTTTAACACCTATTCACACCAGCATGCAGAAAAGCCGCAGTATAATGCATGGGGAGATTGGACAGATGCAAAGTAACCAATGAAACAATCACTCATACAACCTCAGGGCATGAGGGAGGTGGTTGCCGGTTCTACAATTGCATATAATAAGGCGATACAAAAGTGTGCCATAAATATAGATACGTGTGGTACACAATTATTTGCCCAACAGTGCTGGGGAGCAGAGTGTGCCAGTGTTGTGTTGGACACTTAGAAAATGCTGGGCAGCCCGCCTGGTCTAATAGTAAGGGTGTCACTAATAGGTTGTAAGCCAGCATTGTGCACCACACGTATCTATATTTATGGCACACTTTTGTATCGTCTTATTATATGCAATTGTAGTACCGGCAACCACCTCCCTCATGCCCTGAGGTTGTATGAGTGATTGTTTCATTGGTTACTTGCATCTGTGCAATCTCCCCATGCATTGTACTGCGGCTTTTCTGCATGCTGGTGTGAATAGGTGTTAAAGTTGGTGTGCAGTTTTTCATCTTGCTCTAGCAATTAGCTGCACATGTGATCTTTTTCCCAGTCAGCATAAATGGCAGAGTTGCTAGCTACTGGGTTCATGTTTGTTCAGCCATTGAGCTGTTCACAAGCCCCAAAGAATTGGAGTGTTTTTTTGAGGTCATAATGTCACCAGACATGGAAACCATGACAATGCCGTATTTAACACTAGGATAAGAGTCATATCATTAATGAGCTTTTCAGTGCAGCATAGTAACACTTTGTATCAGCAAGTGACTGGAAACCCACAAAGCTGGCTTGCTTCACTGAAAACAGCTGATCTGTCCTGGGGTTTGTGACATTGGCTCCAGCAACTAGATGATCATTTTGCTAGCATTTATTTAAAAATGAGACAGTCCCTTTAAATGGGTTTTGCCCATCAGGCAGTTTCACAGATCCTGCTCCTCACAATCGACTTTAGGCTCCCACTTCCTATTCAGGCTGTTGGTGGCTCTATAGCAGTGTCTGACATTTCAGCTGTGGTTTTCTTAGCTGTGCATTTAAGAGGGACATTGGGGAGTGACCGGTTTTAAATGTAGGGCAGAAGGCTACAGAGCTCTAAAGGGTTAATGTTGGTCAGTAAGAGACATAAACAAGCTCCTGTGCTGCTAATAAGACACAGCAAGGATTCATGTCACTATCCCGACCGGGCTGATAGAGAAGAGCATGGTGGTTGGTAATCTAGACTAGTTTGTGCACGCTAGCAGGAGATAAGAACTGCTCTAACTCTAAAGAGTACCAAAATCAGAACAGCAATGTATTTGGTAATAGTCTGTATTTACCTTTGTTTACGTTTAAAGGGGTTTTCTCACTACAAAGATCATATCTCTAATAATGGGGAGTCTAAAAATAAGCACTTTTGCAATCGGTTTGCATTACCTAAGTCACTTAGTATAGCAGATATGAGTTAATCTGTGCATCTATAGTTATTTCTGCAGCAGGTGGGTGGGCCACGCCCCCTATGTGACTCAGCCTGTTTGGACACGCCCCCTGGATAAGCCATGCCCCCTGTGCTGTGATTGGCTGCCTGCACTTTGTGCTTACTGCCCATTGAGCTGTTGAAATTGAAAGTGAAACGAACTGCCTATAATTATTGTGTCTGTATAATAAAGGCTGTCTCAGCTCCTCCCTATACTCATCTTCCAGTGATAGTTCTGTGTAAAAGATCTGGTCAATTACTGAGTCTCTAGCTGCTAGATTCACTCTCTCCATGTATAACACAGCCCTATACACTGCTCCAGGGCCGCCATAACAGGGGGTACAGCCAGTACTCTTGTACAGGGCCCGTTGAAACAAGGAGGCTCGCTGCAAGCAGGCCCTCTTGTTTCACAAACTAGCTTCCTGAGCCAGAACACGGGCCCCGCGGCACTGCTGAACGTCCGCTGGGGCCCGTGCGGCTCAGAGTGTGAGGAGGGAGGCCCGCGCTCCAAGTCACAGGAGCGCTCAATACATTAACAAAGCTGCAGCAGCGTCTCACTCACTTCAGATTCTTCTGCTCGTCCTGTGATGGGATCGGCCCCTCCTCTCTCTCTGCTGCTGGCAGGAGTCACTGAAGCCCCGCCCACAGGCAGTGAGAGAGGAGCGGCGATCCCCTCACAGGACGAGCAGAAGAATCTGGTGAGTGAGACGCTGCTGCAGCTTTGTTAATGTATTGAGCGCTCCTCTGACTTGGAGCACGAACTCCCCTCACATTTTGTGATACTCAAGCCCACCCTGCCCCAGCACCCCCCACTGAAACCCCTAGGGCCCCACTGAAACCCCCCACCTACCCCAGTGCCTCCACCTGGGCCCCAGCACCCCCCACTGAAACCCTTGGGGCCCCACTGAAACCCCCACCGACCCCAGTGCCTCCAGCTTTTCCCAGCTGTGTGGGGCCCCTCAGAAGCTCACCCTGCCTCAGCACCCCCCATCTATCCCAGTGCCTCCACCTGGGCCCCAGCTGTGTGGGGCCCCTCTGAAGCCCACCCTGCCCCAGCACCTCCCCCTGGGCCCCTCTGAAGCCCCCCACCAGCCCTAGTGCCCCCACCTGGCCCCAGCTGTGTGGGGCCTCTCTGAAACCCACCCTGCCCCAGTGCCCCACACTGAAAACCCTTGGGCCCCCCATTGCTCCACCCAGGCACCAGCTTTGTGGGACCCCTCTAAAACCCCTGCACCAGCACCCCCTCTCCTCTGGGCCCTAGCTATGCGGGGTCCCTCTGAAGCCTCTGGGGCCCCTCTGAAGCCCACTCTGCCCAAGTGCCCCCCACCTCCCGTGGCCTAGCTGTGTGGGCCCCTCTTAAGCTGGGAGAAGTCATCTAGTCTGGACCGAATGGAGAAGAGACGGGAAAGTGAACGACTGGTGAGACGAGACGTCACCTGTGAGTCACTAAATGTAACTGCACTGTGTACACCTGTATCTATCCCTATAATACCCCTGTAATATCGGTCTTATTGAATTATATTCACTAACAGTACGGTGGTATTGTTCAGTACTGTTATGGTAGTGATATGTGGCGGTAATCTATATTGTTATTTGCAATATTGGTCTGGGCATACTGGTTTGGTCAGTAACATAATAGTGGTGACATGTGGTGATCATGTGGCAGTATTTTCTGGCCCTTGTATATGTACTGACCCGCACAATATTGATAAACTGTAAAATTCTAAAATAATGGGCCAATTGCATTTTTTTCCTCGGGTTGGGTGACTATTGAGTGGGCGGGGCAATGGGGGCGTGGCTGACGGGGGGGCCCCAGATGCTTAAGCTGTATGGGGCCCTGAAATGTCTGATGGCAGCCCTGCACTGCTCATCCCCCATATATAACACAGGCTTATACAATGCTCACCCCCCATATAACACAGCCTTATACAGTCTGCTCTACCTCCTGCCTGATAATATCATGGTAAGTGGGGGGGCACTGTACCTTTCTCACATTTGTTTCATCAGTTCAGGCTGTATGTATGACTGGTTACAGCAATGCAGGTGTTCTGCTTACAAGGAGCTTGTGCAGCCTGGGAGGGAGCTGACAGCTCTGCAGACATGAGAACATTGCAGGAGGTCTGCAGAGCTGTGACATCCTCTCCCTTCCACTGCTCACACACAATGATGATGTCACAACTCTTCAGTGAGGGAAGACACGCCTACTGGGAGGAGAGACCTGACTACTGAGAGGAGATACTCACCCCTGGATTTGAAACTGTAACAGAAACAGCTCAAGTCTGCGAAAGCATGTAATGATAAAACCCCTTTAAAGCTAATCAATTTGGTGGGAAGACCCCTTTAGGAGGTTGCAATAAGCAATTGACTTGACATGGAGACACAGGCGACCAGGGACCATAGAGATTCTCATGTCACATTCAGCTATTAGAAACAAAAATGACGTTTACTCTTTAGGGTATGTTCACACAGTGTACTGGGGCGTGTACTGTGCGCGGCGCAATATGACGTGTGTCTTGGAAGTCCGCTCTAATCAGAGCGGACTTCCAAGGACAGGGGGGATGGCCCCATTCATTGCTATTATTAGCGGCGCAAAAGAGCCTCGAAGAAGTGATCTTTCCCTTCTCTCCCCCGGCGTACAATACGATCGTATTGTACGCCGGGGAGACGAGGTGTAATTCATAGCTCTCTATGAGAGCTATGAATTACCATAATTGCGGCGCGCATTTTGCCCATACTAAAGCACAAATATGCGACGAAATGTGTGCCGCAATTACGCCATGTGAACATATCCTTATAGAAAATCCTATTTGGTTATTAAGAAAATCTGCCTCAGTTTCTGGATGGTTTGGCGCATTTCAGTTTAGACACCCTTTAAGAGAAGCTCGGTGAGCAGGGAAGGGTAAGCCTCATCTATTCCGAGGCATCACAGGAAACGTTATTTTTACTGTTAACTATGGACATGACTCGCATCAGGAAGTGAAGGAGAAGAAAAGCTCCACATGCCTTTCACTTTCTTCTTCCTCAGCATTCAAAAGCCATAAGTTTGTTACCTCTCCACTCTGCATAAGGGCTTGTTTATTGAAGGATGAGTTGGATTTTTTTTTTTTTACGGCACCATTTACTGCATCATGCAATTTATTGAGAAATGTTTCAGATAAAAAAGGATAAAATTATTTGTGTGGTGTAACGGAATGCCATTGTTTTTTGGGTTGCGTTTTTACGGCGTTCTGTGCAGTAGAAATTACTTTTTTTTTATTGCTTTTGAAAAATAAATTTATTGGTGTCATTATTTGTCGACACAAAGCAGGTTTTCGAAATATTTCCCTTACCAACATTGTATAAGGCTGCTTTTCCCTCTGTGTCAGAGGTTCCATTAGGAGCCTTCATCAAAAATGACAGAAAAGTTGTGCAGCATGCTGAGCTTTTTTGTCCTGTCAATTAAGGGACACGATGATGGAAACCTGATGGACCCCATTATAGTCACTGGACTCCGTTGGGCACCATTGGTGTCAGTCATGTAACAGCTCCAGCTCCGCTGTTATTTTCAGTTTTTTTGTTCCTATGAAGGAGCAGAAAATCCGACGGAGGAACGCGGATGTGAATGTAGCCTAAAAGCTTGTTATTATTGTAACTTATTTAGGGTGTGTAAAATGTTTTATTCCCTTTCGAACCAATAAAGACCATTGAACCCACTTTTTTTCTTATAACATTCAATTTCCGGCATAATGTGATATTTTGATAAATTGTACATTTGTAGACGCAGCAAAGCTAATTATGTTTATTTTTGTTGGACATGGAAAATTCCACATGGGACAAACTGTGGGGGAAAAAAATGTACTTGCGCTATGTTTGCGTGTTTTTGTTTTTTTTTTCTTCTTTTTTAGGGCCTTCACTCTCCAGTAAAAATGTGTTCTCTATATTCTACAGGTTTATAAGCATCCAGCAATACCAAACATGTACGGTTTCCGTTATGTTTTGGTACCATTAAAAAATTCCAAACATTTTTGATTTTTTACAATTTTCTGCAACCAATAACTTTTTTTGTACTAACATCTACGGACTTGAGTGAGGTGCCATTTTTTGCGGCACGAAGCGTACTTTTCATTGGTACCAGTTTGGAATACGTGCTACCTTTTTGATAAATTTTATTCCAATTTTTAGAGGACTTTTTTGGGGTTGTGTTTTTATGGCGTTCCGTGCAGTAGAAATTACTTTTTTATTGCTTTTGAAAAATAATTTTATGGGTGTCATTATTTGTCGACAAAAAGCAAGTTTTCGAAATATTTCCATCGTCAACACCATATAAACCTGCGTTTCCCTCTGTGTCAGAGGTTCCATTAGGAGTCTCCATCAAAAATGACAGAAAAGTTGTGCAGCATGCTGAGCTATTTTGTTCTGTCAATTAAGGGACACGATGATGGAAACCTGATGGACCCCATTATAGTCACTGGGCTCCGTTAGGCACTATTGGTGTCCATCATGCAACAGATCCAGCTCCGCTGTTATTTTTAGTTTTTTTGTTCCTAAGAAGGAGCAGAAAATCAGATGGAGGAACGCGGATGTGAATGTAACCTAAAAGCTTGTTATTATTGTAACTAATACCTCATATTTAACATTTTTCCAGTATGTCATATTTTTTTTATCTGCCCAAGAATGCTGGGGAGCGGAGGGTGCCTGTGTTTTGTGTTGGACACCCAGAAAGTGCTGGGCAGCCCGCCTAATCTAATAGTATGGGTGTCACTAATAGGTTGTAAGCCAGCATGGTGCACCACACGTATCTGTATTTATGGCACCCTCCTGTATTGCCTTATCTATATGCAATTGTAGTACCAGCAACCACCCCCCTCATGCATTGAGGGTATGCGAGTGGTTGTTTTATTGGTATTTTTGCATTTGTGCAATCTCCCCATGCATTATACTGTGGCTTTTCTGCATGCTGGTGTGAACAGGTATTAAGTTAATGTGCAGTTTTTTTTATCATGTAAGGGGCCGTTCACACGGCTTATTTCGGCGCAGATTGGCGCCGTACTGCGCGCCGGATTTGCGCTGCAGTATGGCGCCAATCCGTCTCCGTAATTACGGTAATCCACTGTTCTCATAGAGAACAGTGGATTCCGTCGCTCCTACCTGCTCGGCGAATCCGTCGGGCGGGGAGAAAGTGACCTGCACATTATCCAGGCGCAATACGCGCCGTGGATAATGGAAATCTATGAGGCCGGCGGCCCGCGCCCCCGCCCCTTATTCAAGACGGACTTGCGAGCGCAATCCGGCTCGCAATTCCGTCTTGAATAAGCCGTGTGAACACGGCCTAATTGTTCCCCTAGTTTTGGGGTGAGCTTGCTGCTCAGCAATTAGCTGCACCTGGTAATTTTTCCCAGGTAGCATATAGGCCAGAGATGTCTGCTACTGGGTTCAGTCTAGTCCAGCCATTGAGTTGTGAAAGTGGACAGAAAAATTGTCGGGTTCTTTGAGTAAGTAATGTCCCATTTTTTGTATGTACTTATTTAGGGTGTGTACAATGTTTTTCTCCCTTTTGGACCAAAAAAGACCATTGAATCCATTTTTTATCTTATAACATTCAATTTCTGAGATAAATAATGTGTTATTTTAATAAATTATACATTTCTAGACGCAGCAAAGCTAATTATGTTTATTTTTGTTTGACATGATAAATTGCAGAAGGGAGTGTTTTAAATTTAATGTGTTTTTTTTTTTAAATGTATGCTTTAATAGTTTTTCTTTAAACTCTTTTTTACTTTTAACACTTTACTTTTATTCCAGTGCTATGGTTGCTATTCTCTGCATAAACGGCCGGCGCCATATTGTCTCCACACGTATGGTGGCTCCTGATAAGGTAAGATAAGCAACAATTGTACTATTTGTAGTACAAACAAGAAAGACTAGTGTGAAAGAAAATATATGTCAAAACATTATAGAACATTTTCACAGAAAAAATCATTAATCAAATAAATAATGTAAACGTAAAAAAAAAAAAAAAAAAAAAGAATATAACAACTGAGTAAAAATAAAATTCATCAGCATATGCGGCATGTTTTCTGTGAGTATAGTGTGATTCTACAAGAAGTAAATATTCGGCTTGCTCATCATCTGTTAACGAGATTTTTTTTTTTTTTTTTACAATTTATACATTTCCTCATACATGAAGGCAATACCATAATCATTGTGTCAACCAATTAACTCAACTTCTTGCAGTGTCCATATTAAAGGGATTGTCTCGCTACAAATATTAGCTTTCAACATGTTGGGATCACTAAATGAAGCCGTTTTTCAAATATATTGCATTGTTCATTTTTTTTTGTTAAGGAGCTACAAGTGATTTTATCACCTTCTCTCTGGTTCCCCAAGTGACCCACATGTGTCCCCCCCTCCCCCGCTGTTTGTTCTATCTGATAGCAGGGAGTGACGTTATCACACAAGTCACGAAGCACAGAACTCAGGACAGTGAGAACTTGTTTATCTAATCTTTCAGACAAAAGCCAGTAATTACTACTGTTTACTTAAACTCAGAGGCTTCCCTGGTCCTGACAGCAGGAGATTTATCTAATTAGCAGAAGTCTGAATACACAGAGCTCATATGCTAATTACAGACAACTTGACCAGGAAGTGACAGAGCAAAGCAGCAATATTTCATTCATGTATCCTATGAAACTTTGCGATGAGACAACCCCTTTAAGTTGTTATATCAAAAGTTGAGCAAGTTGACTACATCACTTATAACGTAGTAACAGTCCTCCGTTATCATCCAGAGCTGCATTCACAATTCTGCTGATGAGTCTAAAACTAATCAGCTGAGCTTGCAGAAGCTCCCTTCATTCTGTTATGTAAGAATTGGTTTACCTGTGATTTCAGGTCAGCACCCAGCAGATTCTTGAACGCAGCTGTGGGTGTTAATGAACGATAATACTTGCTGTAACTCTGGATATGATGAAGACAAGCTGTATAAAGTACATAAGTGTGAGGAGTGGGTGTGTGAGGTGAACATATGCAATTTGAGCAATTAGGCTTGGTATCAGCGATGTTATTTAATTCCATGGTTAATATTAGCTTTCCTTTAACTGTGTTACTAGCAGTGCTTGCACTGCTGCTTTATGAGCCAGAGGTCAAAGCAGGTCTTTATGTGATAAATGCAACTTAAAGGAAAAATTTCACACTGAACATACGATCTGATCTGCAGGCATCATGTTATAGAGCAGGAGGAGCTGAGCAGACTGATATATATAGTTTTGTGGGGAAAAATTCTGCAAAACTTTTTATTCATTTATATCCCTGCTTATTCTGAGTCAAGGAGTCCAGTAGGCGGGCTTATCAGTGATTGACCACCATCTCTGTATGCATAAAAGGCAGGCTGTCAATCACTGATAAGACCACCCACTGGATTCCTTAAAGGAGTTGTCTCATTAAAAGGATTGTTTTTTATGTTAAACATCTTACAAAAACAAGTCACTTTGTAATATGTGTCCATTAACAGTGTCCGACCTATTCCTTGATATCCCCTCTTGTATGGGCTGCATCAGCTCCTCAGGTCGCTATAGCTTCAGACCTGGTCAACCTCTCCTGATAGGCTGCCAGTGCTTGTTGCTATAGCTACAGACCTGTGTGATCTCTCCTGATAGGCTGCCAGTGCTTGTTGCTATAGCTACAGACCTGGCTTCTACTGCAGCCTAGTGGAAGCCTGTAAACACGTCCCTGAATTCAAAATGAAACCAAGAAAACAGGACTGAGGTAAGATGAATCAATGTAGTGAGACAACCCCTTTAACCCAGAAAAAGCATGGATTTAAATAAATAAAATACAAGTTCTGCTGAATTTTTCCCTACAGAATAATTATCAATCTGCTCAGCGCCTCCTGGTCTATGACATGCTGCTTGCAGATGAGATTGCATGTTCACTGTGACAGGTTCCCTTTAATAGGATATTCCCCAACATCTTATTTGTGACTCACTGTCCTTCATTGATAAAACAAACAATACTGTAAAATATAATCAGTTACCCAAAATTAATAGTTCTCTATAAAACTGGCCTATGAAAATGCCCTATGTCGGGGATCTCCGTTTTACCAAGGACCACATCAGTGTTATGGTTGCCCTCAAAGGGTCATTTGTGACTGTAAAACTGTATAAATGCACTGACTCCTTTATATTGTTAAATAACCAGAAACATCATATGCACCAAACATCCCAGCAGGTTTTCTATGGTGTGAATACCTTTTTTTAGGTTGCTCATAAAGTAGTTCTAATTGTTTCAGCAACTGTTTAGCGTTGAGCTTTCTACTTTGGAGGGTGGCTAGGGTGCCTGGGTAGGCAGAGCCGTCTTAACAGCATTGTGGGCCCCTGGGCAGAGCTGTGAACTGGGCCCCCCAACCAACGCAGAATACAGATGACACATCACTTATACCAAAAAGTAAACACCATAAAAACAGAAACACCGCAAACAGCAAGTAAATTTTTTGAAATTTCAACCCCACTTTTTTTCAGATTCCCAGCACATTACATGATGCGTTCATGGCACCATTAAAACAAACATCTTGTCACACAAAAAACAGGCCCTCATGTGTCTATGAAAGATAAAAATAAAAAACACTCTTTATGCAGAATGACATACCCCAACCAGGGCCGTATTTACGCCCCAGGCTGCTCTAAGCTTGAGCTTAAAAACGCCCTCAACTTAAAGAGATTCACACAACGTATTAGGTAATGTGGGCTTAGATACACAGGGCCAGCAGATATTATAACATCTGATAGGCTTAGATACGCAGGGACAGCAGATGGTGTACACTGGATTGTCTTAGATATGCAGGGACAGCAGATGGCGTACAATGGATTGGCTTAGATACGCAGGGACAGCAGATGGCGTACAATGGATTGGCTTAGATACGAAGGGACAGCAGATAGCGTACAATGGATTGGCTTAGATACGCAGGGACAGCAGATGGCGTACAGTGGATTGGCTTAGATACACAGGGACAGCAGATGGTGTACAATGGATTGGCTTAGATACGCAGGGCCAATAGATGCCATACACCTCCCCCCCACTCCTAACACCACACCTCCCCACACACACCTAACACCACACACCTCCTCCCAGGGAGGGGCAGGGCTGTCTGCAGGAGCTCAGAGGATTGCTCCTGCTTCACTTCAGCTCCGTGCTTCCCTGCCTGCGCTGTAAGGAATAGCAGGGGCTGCATCAGGAATCGCTATAGCCTGGCCCCTGCTCTGACTGCCGCGCACGTCCCTGCGTGTGTTCACTGCCGTCTCTTCCATTGTGCCGGGTAGGCAGCTGCCCGAGAGGGCCCCCTGAGCTCGTGGGGCCCCTGGGCAAGTGCCTACCTGGCCCAATGGAAGAGATGGCCCTGTGGGTAGGGCTGTCTGAGCTGTACCCAAGGCTGCAAGTGGCTGAACACTGTACTGCAGAGTTGTGCGCCAAAGCTCCAAACCTCAGATAGTGCCTGCTCCCTGTGTTACTGCCACCGTCTCTGCCAAGTGCTGGCTGCCCCCTCAAGGGAAAGTGGAGAGTTGGTCCTTCTGTAAACCGACCTTGTCCATACCTGATCACTGTGTCTAAGCGCTTGCGCATCACATTAAAGGGGTTGTCTCACTACTAAGAATAGCTTTCAAAATGTAGGGAACACTAAATGATGACATTTTCCAAATATACTGCGTTCATCTTTTTTGTTAAGGAGCTACAAATGATTTTATCACCTTCTGTTCTCTCTCAGGTTTCCCAAGTGACCGACCTGTGTATTCCTTATCCCCTGCTGTTTGTTCTATCAGATAGCAGGGAATGACATCATCACACAGGCCAGCAGTGTGAGAGCTTGTGTGTTATCTGATCTTTCAGACAAAAGACCGTAATTACTCTACTGTTTACATTAGCTCAGCAGCTTCTCAGAGAAGGTAATTTAGCTAATCTAGACTGATAAACAGAGAAGTCTGAATACATGGAGCTCATATGCTAATTACAGACAGCTTGACCAGGAAGTGACAGAGCCAAGCAGCATTATTTCATTCATGCATCCTATGAAACTTTGAGATGAGACAACCCCTTTAAATGATGACAAGGGCTGGATTCTGCCAGAGGGGCTTTGAATTTGATAAGTGCACCATGCTACGATATCAGTTTGTTTCTAACCTGTTACTAATAGACCCATCCTGCAGTAATTTGTGCTTTGACAGATCGAGCATGTGTAGACTTGATCTGCTGGTTTTTCTCTCTGTGCAATGTGATGGTGCATGCCCGGTTCTGCTCTCATCTATGCACAGGGCGAGCATGCTCCGCGTGCCACTTCTGGGTGCCCCTCTGCTTCCTGCAGCATTATAGATACATGGGGCGACATGTATGAATGGGGCTGCACCAGATATCTGCCGTCTTTTCAGCCCGATATCAGGCGCAGCCCTGTTCATACGTGTGGAAATCTCCCGGACGCCATGATCGGGTGCGTTACATTGCGCCTGCGACGCTTTGTAATGCACCCGATCTTGGGAGGGGGGGGGGGGTGGGTGGGGGCAGAGCGCCCCAGGACCATACTGAAGCTATAGATTTTTAGCTTCACTATGGCATTTCAGTTGGAACAGGTAAACCACTTTCAAAGTGGAATACCTGATCCAGAAATGTTGCCCGAGCGCTAGAATGCGCCTGATTTATGACCCGTCGTAGAACGGGTACATAAATCAGGTGCATCCTATGTCAGGATATTGCACATGAAATTGGGTGTGTTCACACCAAATTTCATGTATGTCTCCCATGATCTCAGGCCTGGCTCAATGTACAAGCACATGTGGGAAATGTTTACCACAAGCCAATGACAGTCAAGCGCTGGGCATGGCCTACAAGAGGAGGATTAGGAGACGGAACAAGAAGATAGTTAGCTTTTTATACTATATTTATCAATGTTTCCATAAATTAGTAGAGTACAGAGATATTTCACAAAGCGCAAGCTTCTGGGAAACCTCTGTAATTTTGTATTCACCTTGTACCTCTATCAGCCGGGTGGTGTAGAACTGCAGTAATACCTTGCACATGTGTGGCTTTACCGCTGCAGCCTGACACTAGAGCACAATCATATAGTAAAGGGTTAACACCACTTTCAGTGCAATCACAATGAAGATTGTTCTGGTTACAGGGATTACATTTCGGGGTTTTTTTTATGTTCTGTGATCTTTAACACTAATTTCTGTGAATTGCAAAAAAAAAAAAAAATCTTCAAATTGGAGGAGAAAAAAATGACCCCAATGTAAAGATTTAAGAATAAGCATGTTCTATCTGCAGCGTGCAGCCGCAGCAATCGGTCCAGCCGGCCCACCGCTTTCATCAGTAATATTTTCTTTGAATTGGGAATATTACTGCCTTTTCTTGTACATGCAGTTACCTTCATTTAGCTCGCCCCTGGAGTCATATAAAACCACTCACACATCCACCATTAAGTGCGGAATGTAAATTCTGATAAAAGAAGATGTAATGTGTTATGTGTTCAACAAAGGAGGCCAAACACATCGTTCTCCAGGAATAACACGGGAGCCATTACATTCAGACATATAATAAGGAGTCATTGTCCATTTTCTATTACAAAACTCAATCCAATACGTGCTGACGCTTTGTGTATTGACAAGATATAAGGTAAATGGACGTGCTTGTAGCTTCAATAGAGCTATCCTGCAAAGCTCTTGACCATGGAAAAGAAGGACAGTATTACAATAGAGTGCACTACAGAAGGTCTAGTGGTGTGATGCAGTGTTTTACCAAGCACCCTAAAGAGTAACATATGTACTCAAGATCCAAAGCTTCACCATTATTATTATTATTATTTATTTTAGAGCGCCATTAATTCCAGGGCGCTGTACATTTAAGGGGAATTACATACATAACAAATATTGAACAAATACAATGGTGACAAAAATGACTAGTAACTGAAACAGAGAGGAAAGAGGACCCTGCCCGTGAGGGCTTACAATCTAGAAGGGAGGAGGGGAGAGACAGAAGGTGTGGGGCGGACATGTTTGTGGGCCCGGGGTTTCTTGGTGGTGGGGTTAGTGTGGTTGTAGGCTATCCTGAAGAGATGGTTTTTAGGTTGCTTTGAAACTGGTTTAAAGTTGGGGGGAGTCTGATGTGTTGGGTTAAGGAGTTCCAGAGTGTGGGTGAAGCACGGGAGAAGTCTTGGAGACGGTTTTTGTGAGGGGCTGATGAGAGGGGAGCAGAGGAGAAGGTCCTTTGAGGAGCGGAGATTGCGTGAGGGAGGTATCTGGAAATTAGGGCAGAGATGTATGGAGGGGAAGGTTATGGAGAAAACCTGTAGGTCATGGTTAGTACTTGAACTGAATTCGTTGGGCAATGGGCAGCCAGTAAAGGGATTGGCAGAGGGGAGCGGCAGAGGATAGCGAGGAGGAGGCGAATCAGACGGCAGCAGAGTTTTAGGATGGATTGGGGGGGAGCGAGGGTGCAACTGGGAGGCCACAGAGAAGGGGGGTGCAGCAGTCAAGAGGGGAGATGACGAGGGCGTGGACTAGCGTTTTTGTAGTGTCAGAGTTGAGGAATGGGCGGATGCGCGAAATATTTTTCAGGTGGAGGTGGCAAGCAGAGGTGAGGGCTTGGATGTGTGGTTTAAGGATAAAGAGGAGTAAAAGGGTTTATCCCCAAGGCAGCGGACTTGGGAGCTGGTGAGAGGGTGTGGCCATTAACAAGTGATAAAAGAGATAAAGGTGGAGGAATGGAGGGGGGGGGTGGAAAGATGATGAATTCTGTTTTATCTACATTTAGTTTTAAGCGACGGGAGGAGAAGAAGGAGGAAAATGGATGATAGGCATTTTGGGATCCGGGAGAGAAGTGAGTTAATATCAGGACCGGAGATATAAAGCTGTGTGTCGTCCGCGTACAGGTGGTAGTTTAAAGCCATGCGAGGCTATGAGCTGACCCAGACCAAGAGTGTAATAGAGAAGAGGAGTGGCCCGGGACAGACCCCTGAGGGACACCAACAAGAGCAGGTGGGAGGAGGAGGTGGTGCAGGAGTGAGAGACACTGAATGTCCGTTCAGAGAGGTATGAAGAGATCCAGGAGAGGGCCAGGTCCGTGATGCCATGACCTTTAATAGGTTATAGTACAACAAAGCAAAATGGAAAAGGCATGGAAAGCTAAAGAGAGATACAGTAAGCTCTGCTATATACGCTAAAGGCAGCAGCCATTTGTAGCTATTGGATGTCAAGCAAAGCCCCAGTGATTGCCCCTAGAGCCAATCAACAAATTACAGACCTCCATGATCAGTAATCAGGTAAAGGACATGGGAAGGACAACTACAGATAATGAGGCTCCCTGGCCAGCAGTATGCATAATACCTCTCTATGAATGATTTTTATTTTCTTATGTGAGAAACATAACAAAAACCCCAACCACCTCCCTACCTCCCGCCCCACCCCCCACCCACCAGCTCTAGTAACTTAACCCAAAAAGCACGCACTTACGACCGGATTCAGGACGGCACCAAAACTACCCCAACAAGTGTCAGTGAGGAAGCACACAAATTAAAAAAAGCAGCAGGGAATCAGAGCCTCAAAGGGTCCTCTGTAATCTCGTCAGCACCTTGGCCAGGGTGGACATGTGTTCTGAGAGGCAGAGCATCAAAGAGAGGGACGAGTCACATGCTGGAGCCTTGGGATTTCATAGAGGAATATGGAAATTAACCGTTGTACAGACACACTCCCACTTTAATATTTTTAAATACTATGATAGAGTTCCCACCACTAGCTGTCACTCCCGCGTTTGAGGAGCCACAGGAAGGGAGGGAAACGGGAGGTAACTGGTACCAGGTACAGAGTCAGCGACCAGTGTTTTTTTTTTTTTATTTCTTTGGTTTACCAGTCTAGCTTGGACACCCAGTTCTGATGGTACCAAGAGCACAAACTGCGGCATTGCCTGCTGCGATATGGTCAGTTTCGTATCTGAAGCTAGGAACAGCATTGCTCTGGATGGATGGAGTGTGTAGGCCGTCCCAGGAGTGTGATGTGGGATGGGCCCAGTGTTGTCTCTATTGGATGGGGGTACATGCACCAGCATTCCAGGATCACCCACACAGGACCAGTGGACTACATCCCCCCCATGTGTGCCCTGCACAAGGCCAACCTAAGGTAAAAAAGATCACATCTTCGCTGACTCCTTGTTTGTACCATATACGTTGTCTTCGCAACATTGACCAGTGTATGTACAGTATAGTCAATTTCAACTTGTATGTATTGTTTGTCTAGTGTGTCTCAAGGCAGATAATAAATATTTAAACTTTGATCATGAGCTGGTATGTTGTCCACGATCAAGCCGAAAAGCAAATGTGTCCGTCTTCTCTAGGTTCTAATATATCGCACTACCCAAGCAGGATCTTGGCCTGTTATAGAATGTAATGGACAATGGCTTATAGCTACCGAGGAGCTGGTGGCAGGTCTAACGGGATGGCAGAGTTCTGTCTGCTACGGTGCAAGGTAAAAAGATCTCTCCCAGCCTGTTCAGGGTGAGTTGGTCATAGTGTGTACACTCGAACTCGTCTCTGGGTCTTCCTTTGCACGTGTGGACGTGGATTAATTGTGAAACCATATCCGGCTGACCTTGCGTACTCCTTGGGGGAGCGCAACATCACAAATACACCCCAAGTCAGGCCATCGACCTTCGAGTGGGCGCGGATCTTCCTGACATCTTACATGTTGATTTACGCCTCTGTACCACTGCTTTATAATGAAAAGCTGGAGTGTTGAACAGCATAGCCAAGAGGAAACTAACAGGACCACAAGAGGGGATAAGAACTACACTTAGGACACTGAAGGTGGGTAAATAGCAGTAGTGATGACACGTCCCCACGTCACTATTTTACTAGGTAGAAGCTTAATAAACATAAAAAAAAGTCATTCTTTTGCAAAAACTTTTTATAAAAGCTTAAGCATTAAAGAGGTGTTCACACCTCACACTTTGATGGCATATAGGATATGTCCTCAAAGTCTGATAGGTGCAGGTCCCACGTCTATTTTAGGAGTGGTACACAGAGTACATGGA
This sequence comes from Phyllomedusa bahiana, assembly GCA_025379985.1. NCBI lineage: Eukaryota > Metazoa > Chordata > Amphibia > Anura > Hylidae > Phyllomedusa > Phyllomedusa bahiana. Next base: position 388,071 of record JAODAL010000124.1, on the reverse strand, counting down.
TAATCTTTTCATCTGAAGCCATAAAGAGTTACAGCTACAGGAGGCAGGCGAAAAAAAAAAAATAAGCTAGAAGCTATTTTCTCTGTTAAACAAGCAGAGCAAGAAATGTAACAGATTCCCATTTGTGAAGTAGATTAAAAATTGTTTCTTATACATTACATGTTATAAAGATCTTTTGTCTGGATCATATATTACAAAATGGACAGACAGAAATGAAGAAAAAAGAAGTCATAGCATGTATGTTCATTTTGTCATATATGGTCCAGACTAAGGATTATTTTACCATGTTGTGGAAATAAAGCGTTAATTAGATTTTAAGTTGCTTCACCGGATTGGAAGCTGCATTTCTTCTTCTGCTATCTTAGGAGTGGACCCCCAGACATGTCGACAAAGAACGGAGAATCGGTCACGCTAGTGCACGACTCTCCATTCTGTTCTGTGGGAGTCCCGACTTTGGCCAAACACACTGCTTACCTCTACTGGTAACTTACATAGAACAGAATGGAAAGTTGTGCGCATCGCTGTCTGTTCTCCTTTCTGAGCTGGCACTTTTGGGGGCCCACTCCTGAGATAGGTGTGGGTTTCACCACTATTAGACTTTGATGGTGTACCTCGAAATATCCCATCAAAGTCTACGGTGGGGAAACCCCTTTAAGGATTAGTTCATTCTAGTGTCTGTCTAGAGCATGCCCTAGGAAACATATCTATAAAGTGTGTCCTTTTGGCATCTGTTGGGATGGTATATGTCAGTATAATCAACTTAACTATTCTTGTAAGAAGCAACCAGGAGAAATAGCCTGCATAGGCCCTAAATGGTTATATGCAGTTTAGAGAAAAATGTGGATAAAACTTTATAGATTAAAAGACAAAGCTGACACAAAGAAATAATTAACTGTACTGTGTACAGGACACTCATGAAACCCCTTAGAAGACAAATTTTGGACAGGTGATTTTTCTACAGCTTCTTCAGGATAAGTGTATTGACCTAGGTTGTTGTGATTGCCCTGCCTGCTCATAAGAATTAAAGACTCTGGGAAACCGTGTTGTGCCACAAAGTAAACATTGATGGGGAAGCTTGCAAATTAAATAAATTTTTCACCTTACATCTATCTTAATTAAAATATTGTACCATTTTGTTTTAGCTGATAATTTAACCACCCCTTTATCCGTCATTTGTCGTATCATTCGGCAATGTCGGGTGGGGTTCACACAAATTGCACATTTGAGTACGCTAAGCGGATCTTGCGCGTTCACGGCGCGGCGAAGCGCGCAAAGTTAAGCGGCATGGTACGGCGGGTATTATTAACGCTGGCATCATTGACGCACATCCCCCACAGCCGGAGTGAGCTCCGGCGCAGGGGGGATTAACCCCCCGAAGTCGCGAATCGTGGTCGCGACATCGCGGGCACTCGCGGCCCGCCAGGAGTGAAGCTCCCTGCTGCCGAGATCCGGCGCCTTAGTAATGGCGCTGGGGCTGCCGCTACTGGAGTCGACTAACCAGGCAGCCGGATGCTGAATGACAGGATTCCCGGGTTGTCTGGTGACGTCACGATGCCCACAATGCATTTGTGGGCAGCGTGACAGACAGTTGCCATGGGTGACCAGCACTACAGCTATAAGCTGATCTGACGATCGTTCATGCAATTCCCCCCCCGTGGGGAAAGTGTTAAAAATAGTGAAAAGTAAAAAAAAAAGCTGTAAAAAAGTAAAACAAAACTCAAAAAATAAAATAAAATTACGTACATCGCCCTTGCTCCTGCTTTAGAAACGCCATCGGCCCAAAAAAATACAAAATAATAAATACCCATATTTGGTATTGCCGTGTGCGTAGCGGGACCACACCACAAGAATCTGTATGGTTAATTAACCCCGTACGGTGAACGCAGTAAAACAACAAAAACAAAAAACAGTAAGACAGAAGATGCGATTTTGTACTATCCTGCAGCACATAAATGAATTAAAAAGCGATCAAAAACTAATATAAACCGCTCAAAGTTGTTATACCAATTAATACTCAGTTCAATCCCGCAAAAAAAAAAAAGTCCTTACACAGCTCTGTTACTGGAAGGAAAAATTACAAAGTTCCAGGCTATTAGTAAAGTTAGCGATGCATTATCTATTGTTTTACACAATTTAAAAAACACAAATAAATTGGTGCTTTCATATAAAAAAACTTCATGTAAATTGGGTATCACCGTAATCGTCTCAACCCACAGGAGGTAAATAACTTGTCACGGATATGCATGGTGAGCAGCTATTAAAAAATAAAAAACACGTGCTAGGATTGCAGATATTTTACTTCACCCTGCCTTCAAAAAACGGTTTTAAAAGCGATTCATATAGTATTGCCCCCCCATCAAAAAATGTTACCAATAAAAAACATCAAACTCATCCGCAAAAAGAAAAAGTCCTTTTATACGCTCCATAAAACAGAATAAATAAAAAAAGCTTCTATGGCTCTCAGACTGCAGGTGATGCAAAAACGTGTTTTCCTTTTCAAATAAAAGTCGTTTTTATTGTGTAAATGCTGTAAAAACATGTTAAAAAAAATATACAAATGTGGGTATCACTGCTAATCGTGATCACCGTGAGTAAAATCTATGCATGTCATTTATAACGCACCAGTGACGCTGTAAAAATTAAAAAATAAAAACACTAACTAGGATTGCTGTATTTTGTATAAAATGCCCACAAAAACCTTAATAAAAAGTGTTCAAAGATCACATGCTCCCATAATGGTACCAATTAAAACATAATCATCTCCTAAATAAAACAAGCCCACAAGCAGCTTAATATGCAAAAATTAAGATGCTATGGTGTAGATATAGGACAACATAACAACGCTACTTTTTAATAAAATTCGTTCTATTTGTAAAAGTTAAAATAATCACTATAAAAAAACTATTATAAAATTTATATAATTTGAATTGTTACGACACCCTAGTAAAAGTTATCCCGTACATTTATCGTCCCGATTTATGGCGACTAGACTGTAATAAATTAAGCCCAAAAACAATGGCGGAACTGCGTTTCCCCCCACCTCCATTTCCATGGCCCATCTGCAAAAAACTAACTACGGAACACCCTGTGACGCCCAAATGCACCATACTACACTCTTAGGATGAGATCCTGAGGGGTCTGTTGATTCCAAAATAGGGAGAAATTCTGGGAGGTTTCTCTACCTGTTTCTAGTTCCTTTGGCGCTTCTGCAGACTGGCGACATGGCCACCCCTCCACCTAATTATCTGTGCGCGCAAAAGCCATAATAGCTCTCCCTCCCTTGTTACCCCTGAATGCGCCCAAACAGAGTTTTACACACACATTGTAGGTATTGCCGAACTTGGAAGAATTGCGTAACACAATTTTGGGGCTTTATTTCCAAGATTCCTTGTAAAATTAAAAATTTTCAGCTAAAATTGCAGATTATTGGAAAAAATATTTTTTTTTTTATTTTTCTCGAGCCGAACGCTAAACAAATTTGTTGAAACTGCTGTTGGGGTAGATACCACTCACTGCACCTATGGATTTATATTCCGTAAGGGGTTGTAGTTTCCAATTGGGGTCCTTTTTAGGGGTATTTAAGTTTTGGATCCCTTAGGGTGTCCGCAACCTGAAATCGGCCCCTAAATAAAAATTGTAATGAAAATGACACCCCAAGGTTACGGTAGGTGCCGCCATCTATTCTGGGCGGTCTGTGGTTGGGCCAAATAATGCACTAAGGGGCCACATTTGGGATATCATATGAAACGGCCACAGAATCTGGGGAATCAATATTTAATTTGCATTTCCCTGTACATTTACCGTCTATTCTTGTCTCCAATTATTGTATAAAAATTGAAATCAGCAAAAAAAGTGAATTTGAAATTTCAACTTCCAACTTTGCTTTACTTTCCTGTGTAACACCCTCTATGGATTTATAATAACTTCCTAAATTCGGTTTTGTATTACTTTAAGGGGTGTTTGTAGTTTCTTTAAGATGTGGTCATTTTTGGGGGTATCTTAAGCTTTACAGGTCAATCAATAAGTCTCGTTAGAAACTGGGACTGGTCCTAAAATATGTATATTGCAATTTTTTCTTGAAAATTTGAAAATTACTTACTAAATTGATAAGCCCTCATAAGTCGTAAAAAACAGAATTTAAAAAAATGATGCCAAACTACAAGCAAGAATATGGTAGATCGCGAGTTTAAATCTATTTTGAGTGGAGATAACCTATCTGGATCATACATGCAGTAATTTTTTGAAGTTTGAAAATTGGCTTAAATTTTTTCCACATTTTCTTCACCATTAAATTTGATTTTTTCAAAAAATAAACAATCATTTTTTGGGACCAAAATATTTCTACTATCTCTATAGCACAATGTTTGTGTCACGAGAAAACAATCACTGAATCACATGGATAGGTGTTAAAAGTGTAACAAGTATATTTCTCCACTTAAAGTGGACCTAATGAAAGATTTCAAAAATAGGCTCTGTCAGAGGGAGGCCAAAAATGCTTACGGACGGTAAGAGGGTTAATGATACAATAGTGTACCAGCTCGACTCTTATATGGGTACGAACAGTGAAGAGAGGCTCCTCAGTCCTGGACGCACTAGATCTCCTTAGACTCTCGGGCAGCTACTGTCATTTCTTTGCCTCGGCTTAGGTAATTGTGACACACTCATTGGCTGAAGCTGAGTGTCGCTAACCCCAGTGCGTTCATCTACTCTGTACTCTGTACTCCTTAGTGATTAGTTAAATATTGCAAAGAAAAAGAAAAAAGAAACCTCAATCAGGTATGTGCACTGAGAAAAAAAATCCGCAAGTTTGGTTCCTTCAGGGATTTGAACCTAGGTCCCCTATGCTGAAATACAGAAGTTCTAACCACTCAGCTACATTGTAGTTACTCACAGTTTTTTATAGAACAGCCCTTTGTTTGATCTAGAGTATCTACACCACTATGGTGAAAAGGCACTGTGTTGATCAAGTCTATGGCTGGGTTCACTTGATATGCAGTTCAACAAATTGTATCCCTCCTTTGAACATACTGAAAGCTGAAACAAGACAAACCAGGAATGAAATGTGAAATGTCATTGTGGTAAAACCCCTTTAAGGGCCACTTAACCATCATTACGTTATCTCATGCTATTGTAATTCCTTAGGCTGCGTTCAAACATTCAGCTTTTTAGAAGCCGTTTTTAAGCCAAAAACAAGAATGGACTTAGAACAGTCTTTCCTTAATATGTGTCCATCAATTATAATCCATTCCTGGTTTTGGCTTCAAAAATGCTCGTCTAGAAAAGTGAACAATTTGAACCAGGCTAATTCGAAGCCTTTGAGTTTGAACAGTCGACTTAACCACATGTATACCTACTAAGTATAATATTACTACAGCAACCAAAGTACAAGAAAGTATGAACATAACAAACCTAAACCTGTCTCCTTTTTGCAAGGTTATTTTATTTGATGCCTAAATCTTAAAAATAGCAGCACTGGAAGTCAGAACAAGTGCAAGACTAAACTTCTAAGTTCTGGTTCACATTGTTATTTCCGTTTTCTGTAATAGGAACAGAAAGTTAAAATAACTGGGGCAGGATACATTTCACGACAGACCCAACAGCACCAAACAGACCCCCATTGACTATAATGGTTTCCATCATGGGGTCTATCATGTAACCGGAAGATAGTTCTACATACTGCGCTATTTTTTTCATCATTGGTGACACAATCTGCGATGAAGAGTCAGAACTTCGGATGCAGATGTGAACTGGGCCTAATGTTGCTAATTCCACCAACCTCTGTTGGAGAAAGAAACAAATGCGCTATGCAAAGGAGCAGAACTGCCACAACATTGCAGGTATATAGGTGGCTGGATCCAGCCCGAACACGTCTGGGATAACCCCCTTCAATAACATGCACATGGCATATACTGTTAGGCTATGTTCACACGGTGTGTTGGATCTGATTTTGGATCCGTTTTTAGATGTGTGTTTGGGTCCGTTTAGGGTCAAAAACACGGATCCAAACACGCATCTAACAATGTGCAGTGTGTTTTACATTGCTTTCAATGTAAAACACACTTTGGCATTCAGACAAGTGATCACCAATGCGTTTTTTTACTTGCGTCTTTCTGATGCGTCTTATTGGATCCGTTCAAAGAATTGTCATGTCCATTCTTGATCCGAAAGACGCATCAGGCGCCCTATTTAACTACTAAAGGTGCTGTGTCCTGCTGAGCCAAACACGACCTGGCGATTTACGCAGCGCTTTTGAATGCGTTTTTCAGATCCAAAACAGATCCATCACCCTGTGTGAACATACCCTTACTGTCCCCACAATTGTCTGTACTGCCCTTTTTGGGGCAGGGTTTAGTTCAGCCCCATCTCTTTGTGTATGAGGGCCGAATGATGTGCAGGCCTGGCAAAAAGAACATAATAGGTATGTTCAATCAGTGATATTGCCGGAAGTTGACAGTAGTACTCCCGAGGCACGGGGCGCGGCCCAGTCCCGGGCGTCGGCCCCACAGACCAGGCATTACTGCGGCTTGCTTAAATCGCACGAAGTAATTAACAAGTCATTATTCTCCCACAGGCGCTACTATACGATCGTATTTTATGAGCAGGGATGAGAGGAGACGTAATCCATAGTTCTCTTTGAGAGCTACTGGATTACCGTAATTGCGGAGGCATTTACGTGTATAAAGAGCAAAACACGGCGCAAAATGCGCGTCCCAAAATTAAGCAAGTGTGGAACTCACCCCATACCTAGAAAAAGAGTTGATGCCTGCTTTTTTAAGCAAGTAGTTAAAATGTTGTCTTTTGGAAGGAGGCGGCTTTGCTCTTTTACTGAGCCGATAATTTTGGATGGGTCCTGATGATCTGTCTTTCTAGATGCGCCCACCCGAGTGTAACGGACTGTACTGGACAGGGGGTCACTTGTACCTGTCTGTCAGTAACTCTCCTCCATGTGCAGCTTCCATTTCATTAAACACAGATCAGTGAGCACCACCCTTCAGATAAATCAATTGGCTACACAGCAATTAGTCAGCTGGAAGGGAGCTGCTGAGCCGACAGGCCGCGCATAGTAATTGATGAAATGTTTTCGGTTGTGTTTTCCCGGTAAGCATGACATTGGATATATGTACAGTGGATGGGGAAAACTGCAGGACTGTAAGATGTCTGGCAGAGATGGGGAGCTGAAGCTTTCATGTGGATTCATTCATTCAACAAGCTTCTCTGGGGAAGCCTTCTACACACCGTGAATCTGTTAAACTAAATAAAGTGTAAATTAGAATATTAAATGTCAAAATTGAAACCGTCAGTCATATGGTGAACACTACGGAAAAGAGGGCCGAGTCCGCCGTGAGAATTTTCCATAAATATGTTGTAACTGTGAAGTGAATGTGAGGCAGCGGTGTAGGTGATTGCGATCAATCTCCAGTGTATTACACGACTAATATACTGGATAGTGACTGATGAACATGGCACGCTAAGGCTCGCTGCACCCCACCTCGGTGGAACAGGTTATGGTAAATGAACACATAAGAGAAATGCTAAAGAGCTTCTACCTGGATTTGTGCAAAAAAATGCAGAGCATAAAACGGTAGCAGGCGCGTGATAAAGATGTTAAAAACGTCTCCCTCCTCAGAAAATGTCTTTGCAATAATTGACCGGTGGGGTGTATTATTTTTTCTAATCCACAGCATGTCAATTTCTTCTACAGATTTGTTGTAGATTTTCCCTATTGGCTTCTGCAAGGGAGAATAAATTCTATTGTGAATTATTCTGCAGATCACCTGCAGACCACAAAATCCAAGGTCCATATAGATTAAAACAAAAAACTCTATACTTACCCATCCCCAAGCGCTCCTGCTGCAACCAGTCACATGCTGCATGCATATATATATATATATATATATATATATACACACATACATAGTATATTTATATATACCTTGTTTCCCCAAAAATAAGACATCCTCGAAATAAGTCCTACGTGCATTTTTTTTAAGCAGTTCAGTGTTTGGCTGCTTTGCTGATGATTATAATGAAATCACTACTGTATATAATACATGTTGATTTTTTTTTTGTTTCTTCAACAATTTACTGTGTTTCTTTTTTCATGGGGGAAAGATAAGACATCACCGAAAAATATGTTCTGATTTAGCTCGTCTTTAGGAGAAAAAAAACTATTCTAAACTTTGTCATATTTTGGGGAAACCGGGGTACGTACATACACTATATATATGAATTTAGGGTGAAGGTGGATCATATATATATATATATATTACTATACTACCTGGTGGGACCAGGGTGGTGTAGAAAATAGGAAATCGGTGAGTTTGGGTTCTCTCTATCTATTATCTATCTATCTATCTATCTATTAATTTCTATATATATATATATATATAGCTATATATACTATATATAAATATATATAAACACACATACAGGTATATACTCTACTTTTTTCAATATTTGTTTAGTAATCTGCTCAGTTGCTTTTACAGAGAATTCTACATAAGTTGCTATGTAGATCTTCCTGTGGATCGATGTAGATTTGCTGCGGATGTTGTCCATAGCAAATCTATTTTGAAGTCATGTGCCAAATATATACCGAAGAAATCTGCAACCCTTTGCCTATACATTTGCACACATCTGCTATTGACTCCAGGTATTAATCCCATTTGTATATAATCATATTACAAGGTGTTGAGTACAGCTAAAGTCATCGTAGCCCAGTGTGTTGCTGCTTAATAAATAGGTGGGACATTTATTTGTAAATTTGGTGCTACCCTAGTCTAAAGTTTCCCAGACACCTTTGTAAGTGCGCTGTGAATCTGGACAGCTATTAATCTTCCTTCCCATACACATGCTTGCTTAGCTTGTTTTCGATCGAGCGTGGGGAGAGCAGGAACTGGTCATGTCAGTCCAAGTCACATCTGGCAGCGGGTTATATCCAGAGATAACAAGAGGATCGGTCATTGAAATTCATCACGGCCAATCCTTTTTCTCCTACTGGCATCATCAGTCAGTAAATAGTTGGGAGACCAACATACATATAAGATAGTTGTCGTGCCGAAAGAAACGAAGCAGTGTGGCCAATTCTATTGTTATTTATACGGGAGCCTTAAAGGGAACCTGTCAGCTAATTAATGGTCACCAGGTCCCAACCACATGCGGTTTACCCGGAAACACAGTAAAAATTCATGGTGAAGTTAGGACAGTAGGGGAGAAGCACCAATAGGTCAAGAATAAGAGAGTCTGTTGTGTGACTTTTCCTTGCCCCTTCAGCACTCTCTGCCCATAGGCAAACATGGGAGAGTATAGCTGAGGGAACAGGGAGAAGACGCAGAAGAATTCATCCTGGTAATGGCAGCTTCTCACTGTACTCAGGTAACTTAACCACGTGTTTTACCATAAACTGCTGTAGTGTTTCAGGGTAAAACCCACATGGTTGGAAGCGGGTAACAAGCAGCTATTTCCTGTCGCCCGTCATGTAGACAGGTCTCCTCGAAGACCATATGAAGCCCCCAGTGACATTCTCATTTATTCTTCTGCTGGTAAAGTTATATCATGATGAAAGACCTAGAAGTAGAATGTTTACCTGGATTAATCCTTGGAATGGACGCTAGTTAGGTTGTATAGAGAGGAGCACTGCAGAACATGGACACAACGTCCACTCCGTTTCCGTTCCATGATCATGTGTTCCAGTTGATTCATGTTTCCGCCTATGACTCATCTGCTGATACCATCTATTAAAACACCAGCGTGCCGAGCACAAGTCAAGGGGCGGTTTCTCTATTTTCTGTCTGATTTCTCCTCCCACACACAGATATGAATATTCTAGATCTTGTTGAATTTCAACTTTTGAGTTGGTTACTTTTACTGCAGCAGTTAAATGTTCCTGAGATTGACATGGGAGTACTGCTTTAAAGAGACTTGCTGGAGCTTGATTATCTCTGGCTGTTCTCTCTGATTTCCTCGACTGACTTCATGATTTTTATTCATGTGCTTTAATAGATATTGCATAGAAACCAGATCTGGGAAATATTCTCTCATCCTTGTTTTTTAGGCGCGGTGAATTATTTTTCAATAATAAAAAAGCAGTCTACCGAATACACAGCATAAAAAAAGAAGTAAATTTTTTTATTTTGTGAAAGCTTAGGGGAGCATCGCGCAACAAAATCTATTGCCAACCTTAAAAACAAATTTTGGGAGACTTTAAAGGGGTTGTCTCACTACATTGATTCATCTCACCTCAGTTCTGTTTTCTTGGTTTCATTTTGAATTTAAAGGGCGTTTTACTGCTTCTGCTAGGCTGCAGTAGAAGCCAGGTCTGTAGCTATAGCAACTAGTGCTGGCAGCCTATCAGGATAGATCAAACAGGTCTGTAGCCATAGTGACCTGATGAGTTGATGCAGCACATACAAGAGGGGATATCTAGGACTGGGTGGACACTGTTAAGGACACATATTGCAAAGTGACTTGTTTTTGCAAGATCTTTAACTTAAAATCCTTGTAGTGAGACAACCCCTTTAATGTGTGTCAATTTGTTTGATTTTCGCTTTTTCTCCTTTAATAGGCATAGTTTAAATAAAAGTTATATTTTATACATCTTTCTAGTGAATATATTAAAAATACCAAAAGAAATTGTATCCAATACAGTAATATAGAAATGTAAAAACAATACTTTATTAAATCTTATTGGCAGACGAAATCACACCCATATAAAAAATACCCAACTAATCCCACTGAACCATAATGCTATACATCATATAGGTGATAATAGTATCAAAACATCACAAATAAGTACAAAAACATCAATTTTATACATCGCCAAGGATCAGCGGATTAGAATGAACCAAACATTCTAATCAGCTGACCCTTTGGGTTTCTTTTCTAATCCGCTGATCTTGGGATGTATAAAATTGATGTTTTTATACTTATTTATGTGATTTTTGATACTATTATCACCTATATGATGTATACTATTATGTTTCAGTGGGATTAGTTGGGTATGTTTTATTTGGGTGTGGTTTTGTCTGTTACCGATATATTTTTTTAATTGTTTATAATATGATTTAATAAAGTATTGTTTTTACATTTCTATATTACTGTATTGGATACGATTTCTTTTGGTATTCTTTGTATTTATGGTATTCATATCAATTCTATTTGATTGGCCCTTGTATTTATAGGTTTACTAGTAAATATATTAGTCCTATTCAATTAAATACATTGCATTATTTAATAAGTGCAGCACCGGTTATAAAGTAATTTTGACTCGGAAAAACGTACTGAAGTGAATATAGCCTGATGCTGCAAGTCTGTAGAGCATGCCGAGAACCATTCACCTTGATTCCTGATTTCCTTCTGGAAAAAAGCATTTTTCTTCCTGAACTACCACATTCTCCAGAGGCCGGCATCAGATATCTGCTGTCATCCTTGCAATATTAGAGCAGTTAATGTAAATGGGATAGAACAGGAAGTGATTTATTAGATGAGGCTTATGCGGAATCTATTATGGCTGCTGATACAGAGGCCCATAAAATAAATTGCATCATCTTTATAATTAAAAATAAGAAGAATAATAAAATAAAAACAGTATACAACCTGTCATTCTTCAGAGCCAGAGGAAACCTCTCTGCTGTGTTCTCTAATACAATGGGGTGATTACATTTTTAATTAATTTAGACTATTATCCTAATTGTATAAGAGATGCTATAAACGTGCTGTTCATAACCGTAATTAGGAACAAAGCGAGATAACAATTTATAAAATACCCTGGGCCGTGACGTGGTCAAAATTCCTTCACAACAGTCCATAAAGCTGCCTCGACGTATCTTAGAGCTGATAGGAATATGTGTATACTGGCTGTAGGCCAAAACACTCGATCTGGTGCCTTTACTCCAAAACTGTGAAATCTGAGAGTATGACCTGACCAGACAGCAATATGTATTTAGTGTATGCAGTCGTCATTGTCATCATATATCCATCAAGTACAGTGTATCCCTAAGATCCCCATGCAGGTAGACTATGTCAATAAATCAGTAGACTCGCTCTGGCAGCTGGATGATACCTGGTCTATTGGCTCAGCGCTGACGTCCCTGACACAGTGCTGGATTTTATCAGCCATATTTAATGTTCTGCCTCATTTTGCAGTGTAAAGACTGAGTGTAAAGACTGAGAGAACTGAACTCCAGACTGATATTTAATCAGTCACTTATGATGTGCAAAAGTGCAAATTTGATTTATAGCTGTCTTCTTGGTGAGCCTAGGTGGATACCTTCAACAACTGTCAGTGTTCTTGCAAGTATAGAAGAGACTAATAGATGAAGAACTGTAAGATGGCGATGTGGGCACAGATGCATTGGCTGAGGGGGAAACTGGTGGGCATAAGAGCATATCTAACTACCAAAAATTCATGCTTATTTTAGTTATGTAGTTTTCTAGCAATGTTTTTACAGTATCTCACAAAAGTGATTACACTCCTCACATTTGTTAAAATTGTATAATTTTTTAAAAAGGAAAACACTGAAATATGACACTGATTCAATTAAAGTATGGGTTACGCTTGTTTGTATAACAGTGTAAATTGGTGCCCCTCAAAATAACTCAACAAAAAAGCCATCAATGACACTCACGGCCCACTTTATTAGGTAACCCCATGCAGTAAGGGGTTGGACCCCCTTTTCCTTCAAACTCCTCAATTCTTCTGGCAAGATTCAACAAGGTGTTGAAACGATGCTCAATTTTGGTACCAAGGGGGCCAAAGAGTGCCAAAAAAAATTTTCCCCACCCCTCACACCACCAACCCCAGCCCGAACCGTTGATACAAGGGAGGGGGATCCATCTTTCATGTTTTGACGCCAAATTCTGACCCTACCATCCGAAAATCGCAGCAAAACGGGGAAAATCAGACCCGGCAACTTTTTCCAACTTCTACTTCCAATTTCGTGAGCTTGGCAAATTGGACCCATTTCCCGTTCTAAACTAAAGGATGGGACCCGGGGGGTCTTCTGCTGCGTAGCCCTCTCCTCAAAGTTCGCCGACTGGCGTTCAGAGATCTCTTCTGCCACCTTGGTTGTACGGTGGTATTTGAGTCACTTTGCCTTTCTATCAGCTCGACCAGTCTGCCCCCTTTTTCCTTTGACCTTGGCATCAAAAAGGCATTTTCCCGCCCACAGGACTGCCGCCACTGGGTGTTTTTTTTTTTTTCGGGCCATTCTCTGTAAACCTAGAGATGGTTGTGCTGAAAAACCCAGGAATCAAGTTTCGAAAAACTCAGACCACCCCTTTTGGCACCCCAACCATGCCCCTTTCAAGGCATCAAATCACCCTTTTTTCCCATACTGAGCTCGGTTTGAAATGCAGGAGATTGTCTTGACCATTTCTACATGCCTAAATGCACTGATTTGCCGCCAGGAAATTTGGTTTTATTAGAAATTAATTTAACGAGCAGTTGGGAAGGGTACCTAATAAAGTGGCCGGGGATGTAAAACTGCGGCCCAAAAAAATGAGTAAAACCCCCAGTAAAATAGAAAAAATTTTCCTAATTTGCCATTTTCCATCCCCGGGGATTGTATGACTTTTTTAGTGTTACAAGGGCTCAAAAGGGGTCAGGTGTGTTTTAAAAATTTGGGGTTTATTGCTCTCAACTCTCTTATTGGTCCTGGGGAAAATTTAACATGGCACCGCATGGCAAAGAACTGCGAGGGTCTGAAAAAAAAAATTTTTGCCTGCATAAAAAGTCCCGAATATAAGAAGATTGCAAACCTTTTAAACTAGCTGCAGCCCCGGTTGCCAAGACCATCACATTTAACAAGACATTTTTAACGGAAATGGCCCAGGGGGAGTATTCCAAAATGAAAACACCCTGGGACACCGCCAAAAACCGCTGCCTCACTAAAAAAAATAAGGTAATGGTGGGACCCGGGCCCAACATTCTCCAGACCTAAACCTTATTGAGCATCTGTGGGGCCTCCTCAAACGGAAGGTGGAGGAGCGCAAGGTCTCTAATATCCACCAGCTCCATGATGTCGGAGGGAAAAGGATTCCAGTGACTGCAGCCTGTGAAGCTCTAGTGACCTCCTTGCCCAAGAGAGTTAAGGCAGTGCTGGAAAATAATGGGGGCCACACAAAATATTGACACTTTGGGCACAAATTGACCATTCTCACTCAGTGGTGTACTCACTTTTGTTGTCAATAGGGTTGTACTCACTTTTGTTACCAGCAGTTTAGACATTGATGGCTGTGTTGAGTTATTTTGAGGACACACCGAATTTACACTGTTATACAAGCTGTACTCTGACTACTTTACATTGTATCAAAGTGTCAGATCTTTAGTGTTGTCCCATGAAAAGATATAATATTTACAAAAATGTGAGGGTTGTACTGACTTTTGTGAGATACTGTATATGTATTGCACAATCCTGGTGCTCATTCAGTCATGTGGAATGAATTTTCATTTCCAGAAATTTCTGCAACAAATATGATTATGTCCAGTCCTAAGTTTTTTTATTGATTTATTGGGATTTGGCTACTAAAATTATTTTGCCATTTTCTCCCATCCGTAATGAGTTAGGGATGTCTTATTTTTCAGTAAAATTTTTTTTCTTGTTTTAGTTTTATGATAGTGAAGACTATAAAGGCGGTAACACTGTGAGCGGTAATCCTCTTTTATTGTCTCGTCAGGGAGTACAACAATGTCACAGGCAGTAGCGAGAGCTGTAAACCTGGAGCCGTACATTTATAGCAGCATAGGATTAAAGCCCAGGACATTGCGGTCTTCATTTACAAGCTGAAGAAATTTTCAGAAATGTATAAAACTTTAAACTCAAGGAAAAAACAAAACTGTCACAGATGAAGAGGATAAACTGAAGTTCACACACAACAATTTTCCAAATCAAAGACAAAATCTGTGGTTTGAAAAATTGTTGATATTTACATCAGTTTGGCTGCGGCATGTCCTCTGGGCCATTCAGCTAAATTGTGTGGAAATGTATGCATTTGTTTTCACAGGATTGCAAAGTTGTTGCGTCCTTATTATGAACCACACAGCTTATCTGAACTATTCTCTGCTCTTCACGATATGTGAAAATTGTTACGTAGTGTTTCTTTAGGAGTATTTTGCAGCATTTATAAAGGTATATTGGTGTGTACAGTGTGTAAGAGCACTGAAAATAGAAACCCACCTGAGGTGTGATAGGTTAGGATTTCACTAAGATTTTCTACTTTGTAGGAGGAAAGCATGGCCCTACGGTCCATTCTCGGGGTTAAGTGACTGAGGGGTGTGGACCATACAAAAAAGACATAACACCATCACCAAAATATAAGACATGACTTAATAAAAAGAGTGAATTCCTACCTAAATCATATCTAAACAAAGGCCAACTTAGTTGAGAATGTCTAACATGCAAAGGGCCACGGCTGTTACCAGTCACCATGAGGCCTTCATAGAGACCGATGAGCTTCAAGATGCCATAACTGTGAGGCCTATAAAAAGAGATGTCCCTACTGAGTAGGAGAGGGACACAAGGAAGACGGGGAATAAGGGAGCCTTCTGAGATACAGGTGAATTGCTTGGGATTGTGGATAGAGTGCTGTCAGGAGTGTAGTGTGCACTGGACCGAGTATACAAAACCACATAGAGGCAATCACCTTCGGCCAACTGTTTCGTACTTACTTGGACTGTTTGCACCCAAGAAATGTGCTAATAGTAACCATCAAGATTTTGCAACTCGGGGTGAGTAAAGTTGCATTGTGAAGTACTCTCATGTTTCCCACTTATTGTTACTGTGGATATCACAATTTATCAAAAAGGATTGTATCATGAATGTAGAATAAAACTTTTAATAATATCCTTAAAGGGAATGTGTCATCACAAAATGACTTATTGTTTAACTTTTTAACAAATTTTTTTTTTTTAATTTTCCATATCACTTTCAATATTTTTTAAAATTTCTTAAGTCCTGCAGTTTTCACTTTGGCCACTAGGCCCTATAATAGTCTGAAACCTCCTGTTCTGTAGAGAGAGATTTTCAATAGTCTGCTCATAATCCATACAAGCAGGGTCAAACTGAAAGGTGATACCAAAGTGAATAGATAACACAGGTTCCACCAGTCACACACAATAGGAGATGTCATAGCTCCCCCTCACTGCACAGTAACTTCTTCCCAGGTCACAGAGCATGACTTGAAAACTCTCCTATAGAAGTCAATGGGACTGATCCTGTTCACAGAATCCAATATACATGAACCTGCATCTCTCTAAATGCTGCTAAAAGCAGTGCAGGCAAAAATGCTGTCCCCACATTCATATATAGACAACCGAATTACGAAATCTATAATCGGAAAATAAAAACAGCCAAGAAGAAAAAAATATGGATCAGATCTGTATCTCCGTATCTTCTTTTAATTAGTAAAAAAAATAAAAATTGGTGACAGACTCCCTTTAAAATTGCTTCATTAAAACACAAAATGAAAGGCATGCAGTTTTTACAGAAAAAAAGATAAAACTTGCTAACAATAACCAGTAGAAGGTATACAATGCCAAAGGTTGAGAGGTCTATCCCTACAGAACCCATAGTGGGATATGCTGACCCAATGCAGCCTAACCACAGGGCAGGACCATATGGCATTATATACCCCTATTTGTATTCCTTCCAGTGGCTATTGTTAGTAATTTTCTTTGTTTTTATTTTATAACAACTGTATATTTTCGTTTGTGTGATGCAGCAATTTTAAGGATATCACTAAAAGTTATATTTTACATTAATGATACACTCCTTTTTGATACATTTCTATTTAGCGTTTGTGAGTCATTTGGTGATAATTGAGTGCTATCGGCTTTCATTTTTGTTTAAAGAGGTTTTCTCATCACTGGCTTTCGCAGACTTGAGCTGTTGATCACTCTTACAGTTTCAAAACCAGGGGCGTGTCTCTCCTCCCAGTAGACATGTCTTCTCTCACTGATGAGTGGTGACATCATCATTCTGTGTGAGTAGTGGAAGGGAGAGGATGCCACAGTTTTGAAGACCTCCTGCTATGGTTCTCATGTCTGCCGAGCTGTCACCTCCCTTACAGGCTGCACAAACTCCTTGTAACCAGATCACCTGCAGTGCTGTAAGCAGTTTTACATACAGCCTAAAATGATTAAACAAATGTGAGAAATACACTCTGCTCCCCTCCTCCCCTCTCTGTTATCAGGCAGGAGACAGAGAGAAACAGACTGTATAAGGCTGTGTTATATGGGGGAGCAGAGTGTATAAGGCTGTGTTATATGGGTGATGGGAGCAGACTGTTTAAGGCTTTATTATTTGGGGGGAAAGAGTGGATCTAGCAATTACTCAGTAATTGCCCAGATCCTTCACATAGGGCTGAGAGAGGAGAATAGAGAAGCTCAGAGAGCCTTTATGACACAGACCCAGTCAGCATAGAAAGCTGAGGCAACTAGTTTCATTTTCAATTTACACAGCTCAGAAGGGAGTAAGCACAGAGTGCAGGCAGCCAATCACAGCACAGGGGGTGTGTCCCATCCAGCGGCTGAACGAAATATCAGGCAGCCAATCAAATAAAAGTGGATGTGGTCCTACCACTTGCTGCAGAAAGTAACTCTAGACGCACAGATTGGTTCATAGCTGCTATACTAAATGATTTAGGTAATACAAACCTAATGCAAAAGAGCTAATTTTTTACTGTCCCTATCACTTCAGATATTATCTTAGAAGCGAGAAAACCCCCTTTAAGTATTATTGTAGTTATCACCAGACCCCTGACAAACTTTTACCCCTACTCAACCGTCGTACACAATCATACTATATAAATATTTGCTGCCACTTTCTAATGCACCTTCCATTGTAGAGGCTTCTGTATTATAAATGTCAGATATTTTTGTCATTAATCTTTTTCTGTGTTCCGACTAATCACATAATCTGAAGCGGAACAACTGTAATAGTTACTGATACATGTAAACAGAGATGAAGACTATCCATACACGGACGGGCTGCACAGAATTATTTTTCTTCATTTCCTAGTTTAAAAAAAAGTTAACTTCTGTCTTTGTATAGAAGAGTAATAATTACATTGTAGTTAATCAACTGGGTCAATACTTTAGTCACCTGGGAACTACATGAAATTGTGTTTAAATGGTATAATTATATATCTAACCATCCGGTACAGACCTTGTCAATCTATTAACAAGCGAGCTGTGAGACCATCAGTGAGGAGCTGAATGCCTGGTAATTGGTGAAGCCCCATGTAGATGAATATTGTCCTACACTGATGACCCCAAATGAAATCAGGAAGGTAAGAAACACAAGCGCAGCCCAAACCCAACTACTCAATCAATGGATTTTTTTTATTGCCATTGTCATTATTGCTTCAGATTTACTTCAGTTTTTTTTCCCTTTCCATTTCCTGACAAAACACCAGTCAGATTAGTGAATCTGCACCAAGGCAAGAGTGGGTCCAGAGAGAGGAAAAGCTGGTAACAAGCCACCACCTCCCTCTAATATAGTATAGGAGAGGCGTCCTCAAACTGCGGCCCTCCAGCTGTTGGGAAACTACAACTCCCATCATGCATTTATATAATCTATAACAGTGGGAATTGTAGTTTCCCAACAGCTGGAGGGCCGCAGTTTGAGGATGCCTGGTATAGGATATTCTTATAACACTGTCATACACTGCATGTATTAAAAAAAAAAAAAAAACACAAGTGGACATTCCTACAATATTTGCTTTAGTACTGAGCTAAGTACAAGCAATTGCATTTAAATTCCTTTGTAAGAGGGTCCAAGTGGGTCCCTGCAGTGTCCTTCAGTTCCATTACAATAGAACATCTTGCTGTTCAGAAAATGAAGGTTATAACCCCTTTTAGCTTTCTCGGTGCCTCAAATTAATCTTAATTATTTTGTTCATTATTCACACAAACAGACTAAACAAAGGACAAAACAAATTCTACACTTGGTCTCCATTAATCCACTCACTGCAAAACTCTAAACTCCGAGGTGACCCCAATAGCTGGGCTTCTTTCATTACTGCTGACAAATTAAGTCATGTGGAGTCTAAAAGGAATCACTCAGATAGTTTAAAGGGTTGTACAGGATTAGAGCGACATGGCTGCTTTGAAGTATACAGTTGAGTCGCACTAATATGACCACTTCCTACTTTTGATGTTGACAACATGTAGCTCACAAAGGAAGTGATATGTTGTGAGGACTGGGTGGACTACAATGCCCAGAAAGATTAGCAAGATTAGGGTTATTTACTTTAGAGAAAAGACGGCTTCGGAGGAGACAAATATGTATAAATATATCAGGGTTCAATACAGAGATCTCTCCCAAGATATCTTTATACCCAAGATTTTATCTAAAACAAGGGGGTGTACTCTACATCTTGAGGAAAGAAGGTTTCTACATAAACATAGAAAGGGATTCTTTACTGTAAGAGCAGTGAGACTGTGGAACTCTCTGCCAGAGGACCTTGTAATGGTGAATTCACTAATAGAGTTCAAAAAGGGTCTGGATGCATTTCTAGAGCGTAATAATATAACATATTATAGTGACCAGGATTCTGGAGAAGGGTCTGGATACATTTCTAGATGTAATAATATAACAGATTATAGTGACCGGGATTGTGGAGAAGGGTCTGGATAAATTTCTAGATGTAATAATATAACAGATTATAGTGTCCTGGAGTGTGGAGAAGGGTCTGGATACATTTCTAGATGTAATAATATAACAAGTTATAGTGACCAGGATTCCGGAGACGGGTCTGGATACATTTCTAGATGTAATAATATAACAAGTTATAGTGACCAGGATTCTGGCGAAGGGTCTGGATACATTTCTAGATGTAATAATATAACAAGTTATAGTGATCAGGATTCTGGAGAAGGGTCTGGATACATTTCTAGATGTAATAATGGAACAAGTTATAGTGACCGGGATTCTGGAGAAGGGTCTGGATACATTTCTAGATGTAATAATATAACAAGTTATAGTGACCAGGATTCTGGAGAGGGGTCGCTGACCCAGGGATTTATTCTGATGGCCAGATTGGAGTCGAGAAGGAGTTTTCTTCCAAAAATGAGGACAGTTGGTTTCTACCTCATGGGGGTTTTTGCCTTCCTCTGGATTAAAACTATCAAATTGTAAAGTGCTGCGGAATATGTTGGCGCTATATAAATGATTATTATTATTATTATTATTATTATTATTAGACAATAGGCTGAACTGGATGGACTTCTGTCTTTATTCGTCATTACAAACCATGTAACTATGTGAGCTGGCTTGGTGGGAATATGAGGCGTGGGACAGGCTATCTACAAACATATCCCTTTTTTGCCACCATGATTAAAAGAGGCAGATGTGCACAAAAGGATGCTTATTTGCCTTCAGGCAAGGGTGGTGGTATTTCTGTAACTTCACTGTTTGCGAACTGTTGGCAGCTGCTGTGGTGAAAGCATATCGTGAGTGTACAAATTACACCATTGCAAAAAATCCATGTGGAAATTGTGGAGCAACACATGCCATTGATATGAGAGGTGAACATTGGCTATGAAGGTGCAGAGGAGGGTAGGGGGCAGAGCAATACACTACAATGGAGCAGCTCACTGCCTAAATGAACAAGGGGACAGCCAGAAGTGTCTCTAATCTAACAGTTGAGTGAACTTTACTGCATATGGGGTTCCGAAACAGATGGATGGTTACCGAACCTTGGCTACAGAAAGGTTTCCATTTCCACAGCGGTGTCAGAATTGGAGATCTGCTGATTGATAAAGGGTTTTCTGCTTAGATGAGTCAGGTTTTCAACTTTATTGAAAGGAAGGA
This sequence comes from Phyllomedusa bahiana, assembly GCA_025379985.1. Classification (NCBI taxonomy): domain Eukaryota; kingdom Metazoa; phylum Chordata; class Amphibia; order Anura; family Hylidae; genus Phyllomedusa; species Phyllomedusa bahiana. The sequence goes on along the minus strand of JAODAL010000124.1, from coordinate 367,258 downwards.
TGTTTGTGTGTACGAAAAGAAAGATAAAAGAACAAACACCTTGTAACCATTGCTGGAAGAACCCAAGTGGGTGGTGGCAGAGTTATGGTTTGGGGGAGTGTTTTCCTTGCATTCTTGGGATACTCATCCACGTGTAAGACATAATCGATTTGGATGTGAATCCATTCTTACAGGTCACATACACCCTACATGCAGATTGTCTTCCCTACTGGATGGGATCTTCCAGCAAGTGACATGTCACAGAGTTGGAAATGTTCGATGTTAGTTGGAAGTGCATGACCAAGACTTCCAAGTAGTACCCTGGCCCCCTAACTCCCCAAACTTAAAAAAAGGTTTTATTACACCAATACATTGCACCTTACTTTATACCTTTGATGGACTAAGTATAAAGAAGCTTTTTTGGAGCTGCTGATGCTTGACTGTTCTTTTCTATGTAATATTTACCATTAGCTGTGTGTCCAGTCTGTCTGTATGATAAGTCAGAAGATGATCTTGGCTTTGCACTTCAGATTTTTCATGGAGGACATCAGGTTTATATATAAAATAACATATTTAGACTGTATTCATACATAGCGTCCACAGGGCTGTAAAACGTAGTGTATCCAAGAACCGCAAGGTTTACTATGATTTGCTGCAGTTTGTCATCAGGTAGAGGTAAGCTACATCGGTTTTACGTACTTTACCTATACATGTCAAACCTCTAACACATGGGACAATACCACCCTACGTCTGTTATCTGAAAATCCAGCCTTAGATTCCAAAGTATTCTAATCAAATCAGTCTACATGGTAAGTATGTATAGGTTGACACTGCTGTAGCAATTTGGCTGCACACAGCCCTCATCTTCCTAAACATTTAGGGCGACATGTCCCCATACGCAAATGCCATTTTTTGGTCTATTGTGCGCCAAAAACACTTTTGACATCATCTTCTCGATGTAAATGAACTGTCGTACGCCAAAACTAAGCGCATTATACGCCGGGCACGAAACATTGTAGTGCGCCTAAGAAGGCGCATTACATATAATAGCAATGATACGCTGTGCGCCTCCATAACGCAATGCACCTATTGAGGCGCATTACATTTACTAGTAATAATACGTTATGTGCCTCTGTTCGCAATGCACCTCCATAGACGAATTACATACACTACCAATGACATGCTATGTGCCGCGATTTGCACAATGCGCCTTTTTAGGCGCATTGGGCCACATGTATGAAAGCTATTTAGGTCTAAAACTCACTTTTTTGCCCACAGTAACCTATGGGCAAAAAAGTGAGTTTTAGACCTAAACCGTTTTCATACATATGGCTCGTTACGTTTACTATGCAAGTTACACCAGATGCCAGATTTTTGGGAGGATCCTACTTTCAGGCTCACTTTACACTAATTAAATGCGCATAAAACTGCTGCGGCGACGTCAATTTTCTGACATGTCGCCCTTAGTTTGGTGAAAGACAGAAACACCGTATACCTTCCAATAAGCAGACGAGGTTTACTTCCAGCCAGGTCTAGCTGGCATTGTATGCAGTGACTTGTATAAGCCAAGGTTTCCAGCTTTATCCCCATCTGCCTGTAGCGCGGGGGCGAAGTGCATCAATCAAAAATTAATTTTGCAGCCTCATTACTAAGGCGGATACAGGAACATTCACCTGGAAATTTCTCCCTGGCCAGCGCCTCTTCGTCTCCATAAGTACATCAATCAGCGACAGACAACATTCATTTTTAAGTCATTTACACAGTGCAGGGAGTGATGACATCCTAATGCAGACGATGGAGCTCCCCTGCTTTCTATAGCAGAGGCTCATTAGACTTTGCCGTATAATTTCTCACTAGCACCATCTCTAGCCAACTGTAAAAAGAGCCATGATCCTTCCATCTGCATCCCAAGAGCTAACACGCTCGATAAGAAAAGTCAAGTGTCAATTCCTGAGCCCTTGTTGTCAGTGCTCTGTATGGATCTAAGTGGCTGCAGCTCAGGAGGCTTTTCGGTATATCTTACACAAACTTAGTGATTTCCTCTCTGTGTACTAGAACAACATAAAGGCCAATGATAAGTTATCTGAACGTAAAAGAAATTCAATCCACCTACCCTCTGTTCTTGAGTTGCCACAAATGTTTGGAACCCAGGGGCCACTCCAAATCCCAACTCCTGAATAAACGGTGGCTCGGACTGACTGTGTATTTGCACTTTCACTCCTGCCTCGAATGTGGTTTCTTCTGCAAAAAGAAAGAGATGTGAACAACTAACATCATGAAGATTTCTCTGCAGTAAAAGCAGAATATTTCACCGTAGACGCCTCAGAACAGAGGGGTTTTTATACACACTTTAATTTACACATTGGTAACATCTGAATATGAACTGAAAAGCGAGAACAGCTATAAAGCTACTTTTGTATGGTCTTAAAGGGAACCTGTCACATAGGCTTATGCTGCTCTCACTTTTGGCTGCCCAAGGAAGTAACAGGCACCGTTTCCCGTGGTCTGTCCGTTATTCTGTAACATAAAATAGGTTAAGAGCATCTCAAGTCACAGCCCGCTGTGCCCGAAATGAGTCCACTATTCATGAGCAGTTGGTGGCCCACCTACCCGCCACTAGATTCACCCACACTTGTTCCTATTACCCTGAATAGGTAGAAACCCATCAATAAACAGCAGGCATGGGTAGTGGTGGGCAGGTAGGGCTAATGACCGCTTATAAATAAAGTGGATTCATCTCTGGCTGTGATTTCAGCATTAAATGCTCTATAATTACTGTATGTTACAGAATAAAGAAGAGACAGCTGGAAACAGCATCTCCACCACTAGCTTATGCTGCCCCCCAGTGATGGGTTTCCCTTTAAGGGAAACCCAGCCAGGGGCCAAAGGGGAGAGATGCTAATAGAGACTCCTGCTCCTGTTGCCTTATTCCCATTTGCTACTGTAGGAGAAATGTAAAGTTAGCCACATCCTCTGCTGGCTAAAAAAACCTTTTAATACACATGTATTATATATGTATAATATATACACATACTACATATATATACACAGACATATGATGTATACTTATATATATATATACACACACATATATACACACACGTGTATTATATATGCACATTTATATGTATACACACGTATTACATATACACATATATATACATATATATTATATATAGACACATATTACACATATATATATACACACACACATATGATGTATACACATATATATACATACACAGACATATATTATTAAATGTAAAAGTATAGATTATATAAAAAAGAAGCACAAAGAAAGCCTGCTGTGCGAAAAAGATTCTCCACCAAAATGTAAAAAAATATCATTAATACCACAGTCTGAGATGTAGATCGTATTTCCTGCATAAAGACTTAATGACTTGCTTATGGAGATAAACTGCCTCACAACCCCAGTTTTGTCAGTGGAGTCACTAAGTACATGTCCTTCCTCACCCTTTCTATTGGCTTGACATATCCAGAGAGGTGTGGTGTGAGGTGACCAACTTTGGCAACCATCATTTTGCAATACTCTGTCGGGAGTAGTTTATGCTATAAGTGGCCAGCCAGTGGTTATGATGTGAATTGCAGCCTGACGAGGGTTTTGTTAGCATGTTGAGATGATGGATTGACTTTTGTATTGTCAAAAAATGAAGTATGAAGTGGAATTTGCAGAAAAGTTAAGAGTAAACATTATCTTTAGTTCTTCCCTATAAATAAGTCAGTTTCTGATTATTCAGGTTTTCAGCAAAAGTTGAATTGACACTAAAATGAGAGCAGAGAAGTTGGAAGCATATACTGCAGTAATGTATGCCTTTCCATATTAACCACTCTACACTGATTCTTATGATGAAAGTGAAGATCTAGAGAGTTCGTTTTCAGCCCTATCGTTTGGTCTGATTTTTTGCTGTGAACTAGGTGTCCTTAGCTGTGCTGGCCAGTAAGGGAGAAGTAGCATTGCATATTTTATTGCTCCCATGCCCAAGAATTTATAGATGAGGTATAGAAAAAGATGATGGAGCGCTTATGTATGACCCGCACTAATGACAAATGGCTTCATGTGTGAAAAAAAGTGGCTTTTCTACCACAACCAATATAGACAAAATGGGGAGGACAGAGTTTTGTTTGGGTCTGACCCATACGTGTTGTTCCATACGTTGTAAGTTCATGTACACAGAATGTTTGCCGCAAATATATTGCTAAGTAACCAAGCCTCTGAGGATTGCCTAGCATACGTTTTCTTGTGTTTTCTGAGAATTCTCCAGGTATGTAATACAAGTCTCGTTTCTTGTAAGCAAAAAGCAAGAGGGGACTGGAGGATGCAAAGAGACTGGAATAATGTTTGGCCCTTTTATTAAGTGAAGTGACAAGATCAGAAGAGATATTTACTCAGTGGGGAAACTAAATACATCTAGTAGACAGGATGCTGTACATCTTGGGACCTGCTGGTTTTCATCTCGGCGACAACAATGACCGTCTGATAGGATTACAAGGGAAACCTAGTAAAAGAAAGGTCCAGGGAGCGCTGGGGCAATGGGCCAATAGCATTTGTATTCATAGCAAAAAAGAAGCTGAACGGCTTAAAGGGGTAACCCCACGCCTGCTGAATACCACTGCTTCTTCCAGGTGTAGGGATACCACAGCGTGACATTTGATGTTTGTACACACAAGGTTAAATTTGAGCACAACGTGAAAATTTTGAGATTGCAAATCTCATTGTGATATTACTATTACAGAGATTTTTTTTAAATTAAGCTACATTATTGCTTTGAAAAACTGGAGTTTGAGCTAGACGCAGTGTTTACGAAGCCCATTTCCACTGTTTCCAGCACCTATGAATATTTTTATGTTGAGAAATGAAGGTCTCCCTTTGTGAGACTTGTCTATTAAACTTTCTGCCACTTGGTGCTACACTAGTACAGTCATAACCTCGTCGGCCTCATAATTCGATCAGCTTGGTACCCAAAGCATTTAGATGAGAGAGAACCGCTGTGGTACTTGTCCCTTACTTGGCACTCAACGCAACAATCCGGGAAGCGTGTGCACACTTCGGCAGCTAGGGAAAAGAAAAATATAGAGGGGGCGCTCCTATGGTGAAGTATGTTTTTTGTTAAGTACAGTATGTGCAGTGAACAACAGTGTGCGGGCTCACCTGATAGAGTTGTGCAGCTAATTTAGAGGCACAACTCTCATAAGCATTTACAGGACTCAGTCCGAATCTCTCAGCGGCAGCCGTGGGTCTCCTCTCCGAAGCAACAAGAATCATGAACAGTGGAAGACCGAAGAAAAAAATTGGGCCGCGGCGCTCGTCTTAGTCAAACCTCCGTGAGGCGCGGAATATTATTAATAAAGGTTTTATTAAGTATAAAACACACTCAGGAAAAGAGCTAAAACCTTTTATATTCCTTTATTTGTTTTAAAGGTTTTAGCTCTTTTCCTGAGTGTGTTTTATACTTAATAAAACCTTTATTAATAATATTCCGCGCCTCACGGAGGTTTGACTAAGACGAGCGCCGGGGCCCGAATTTTTTCTTCTGTCTTCCACACTTCGGCAGCTAGTTTCAGCATAGCGCTCTCCCTAGTGCACAGGTCAGCACTCAGCTCTGCTCACTGTAGCCTATTCCTTCACTAAAATAGGAGAAAGAGAGTGCAAGAGTCTCCCACAGGCAGGTGTACCAATGAAGCAATAGGAATGTGACACTGCAGAATTGTAATATTAGACTGTTTATGCTCAAGCACCTCTTAAAGGAGTTTTGCCATGAAACAAAATCCCTTTCAGAGGTCGGCTCATAGTGAGCTACGAGCCGGCCTCAGTGCACAGCAAGGTGGCCGAGCTTGTGCAGCTTGACTATTTTAGGGATTGCCGCTCCAGAATAATATGTACTGTAATGTATGCTCAAGAATGCCTAAGGGTATGTTCACACGGTGCAATTGCGGGGCACATTTCGCCAGGGATTTGCGCTTTAATACGCCCGAAATGCGCCCCGCAATTGCAGCAATTCATAGCTCTCAGAGAGTTATAAATTACATCCATCTCCCGGTGTACAATACGCGCATATTGTACACCGGGAGAGAGGTGTGACATGTCACTTCTTTGCCGCGCTTACGCGCCACTGATAATGTAGGTGAATGTGGCCGGCCGGGGGCCCACCCACCTAAGCTTTAGAAGTACGCGCTGGTCAGCGCTTACTTCTAAAACACCCGTTGTGCGCTGCAATACGCGGTGTGAACATACCCTTATAGTGGCAGTCTACTTGTTGTGCCCTGCATGGTCAAACTGCAATAAATACTGTACTATTTTCACAAACACCTCTTATAGTGGTAATCATCTTGTTGTCTCCTGTATGGTAAAGTAGCTCTGGAATAATACTATAAGCTCAAACATGCCTTATAGTGGTGGTCATCTTGCTGTGCTATGCATGGTCAAACCACTCTGGAATAACACGTACTGTTCTGTATGCTCAGAGACCACTTAAAGTGGTAGTCATCCTGCTGTGTCCCGCATAGTCAAGCTATTCCACAATAGTACGCACTGTCCTACATGCTCAGGGACCGTTTATAATGGCAGACTGACTGCTGTCTCCTGTATGGTAAAGCCACTCTGAAATAACACGTACTGTCCTATATGCTTGGGTAACCCTTATAGTGGTAGTCATCTTGCTGTGCTCTGTATGGTAATGCTGCTCTGCAATAGTACGTACTGTACTATTTGCTTAGGGACCGCTTATCAGTAGTGTGACTGCTGGCTCCTGTATGGTCAAACCGCTCTGAAATAACATGTACTGTCCTGTATGCTTGGACAACCCTTAGGCTATGTTTACATGGAGTAATTGCGGGGCGTACAGTACGCCCTGCAATTGCGCCGGCTCCATAGACATGCATTACTCCCGACGCGTAAGCACCGTGAATAATTGACATGTCATTTATCTCCCCGCGCGTACAATGCGATCGTATTGTACAAGTGGGGAGAGGAGTCGTAATCCATAGTTCTCTATGAGAACTGTGGATTACCGTAATGATTGAGGTGCATTTCGCTCGTATTTGAGCGCAGTATGCCGCGAAATACGCTGTGAAATGCGCCCCAATTTAAGCCGTGTGAACATAGCCTTAGAGTGGTAGTCATGGTAGTCATCCTACTGTGTTTAGTAGATGAGAGAATTGCATCTTCCATCACTGATTCGGTAAATGTTTAATTTTTGTGGCTCTTGGGATGTTTTTGAGCTTCGGTGGTTTTTCATGCAAATAAGTCAGCATGGGCCTCTTCCCGACAATGTGTCCTCTTCACCATCCTTTTATGTCATTCAACACTTGCGTCCTTTGGAGTGGCATATTTTGTTTAGCTGTTGGTCAACATCGGACAGTAGGTAAATCTGCTTCATAATGTTGATTGAGTGACTTATTAAGTGTTTAGATAGTTAAAGAAAACATTCAGCTCTGCTACGTCTGTATATTCAACTCCAATGTGACAGATTCATTGTTATTATATGTTGTTACCATTAGGATTAATGATTTGTCTTGCAAAATATTTCTCTAGTGGATAATATAAAACCCAAAGCACATGGTAATGGAACGTATAAGAAAAAGTGAAGGCTGGGCATGAAGCCATATGTGCAGTTAGAACCTTGCATCGGAAGACTGCCATATGGTGCCAAGCACAGACATTGGGGAGGGAGGGGGGGTAATGTATAACAACTAAGTGTGAGCGTAACCTTAATGCTTCTTACAGTAAACACATTTAGACTGTTACATTGCAAGTGTAGGCTTCAAAGGGGACCATGGGTGACCCTGATATATTTACAGTCAGTCACTGCATTACAAACATCTGACTTATATACGACTCATACTTAAAGGGGTTTTATCGTTAGAAGCTTTTGTAGACTTGAGTTGTTTCTATCTGTTTCAGCTTCAAATCCAGGGGCGAGTCTCTCTCCCCTGTAGGCGTGCCTCTCCTGCTAGGAGGCGGGTCTTCACTCACTGAAGACTGGTGACATCATCATTCTGTGTTAGCAGCGGAAGGGGGAGGATGTCAGTTTTGCAGACCCTCTGCTATGCTTCTGACTGCAGAACTGTCGGCTTCCTCTCAGGCTGCACAAGCTCCTTGTCACCAGTACCCCTGCATTGGTATAAGCAGTTATTCACACAGCCTGAACTGATGATGCAAGTGTGAGAAATGCGCTCTGCCCCCCCCCCCTCTGTTATCAGTCAGGAGGTAGAGCAGACAGTATAAGGCTGTTATATGGGGGGAGTATAGGGTATAAGACTGTGTTATATCCCACCGCATTATATGTCTAGCTGTCTCTGCTTAGTTAAATGGTACGTCCTGTCTGTGGAACAACAAGTCTCAGCCACACCACCGCATTATATGTCTAGCTGTCTCTGCTTAGTTTAAATGGTACGTCCTGTCTGTGGAACAACAAGTCTCAGCCTACCCACCGCATTATATGTCTAGCTGTCTCTGCTTAGTTTAAAGGGTACGTCCTGTCAGTGGAACAACAAGTCTCACCATCCCCCCCGCATTATATGTCTAGCTGTCTTTTGCTTAGTTTAAATGGTACGTCCCTGTCTGTGGAAACAACAAGTCTCAGCCATCCCCCCGCATTATATGTCTAGCTGCCCTCTGCTTAGTTTAAATGGTAAAATTTTTTGTCTAGATATTTTCGCCCGCTCTGTCTTCCATAATTTATCCTGTGTTTATTTGTATAGCCAAAATCCCAGATACTCCCCCTTGAAGTTTCTGCTCTGTACAGAGCTATTTGTAGCTCCACCCGTTAAACGACACCTAAAGGGCCCTAATGCTCATTTGAACTCATCATAGTTTGAGTATAAGTTGCAGAGCTGTGGTCTGTGGACCGAGGTCTGGGGCCAAATTTCACGTGCCAAATTTCTAAGTGGCAATCCTCAGAATTACCCTGAATTGAGCAAAAGGGGAGCAGAAGGGAGAAGGACTCTCGCCTTTTTGTAAGTTGCAACACTTCTTTGCATACCCCCTTATTTACCATGCTTGCTATTACTATCTACCTTGCAGCCATCTGCCTCCTATCTTACCACCCTATCTTACCCTCAGACAAGTTTATCCACATAAGCTCCTCTCTCCTCCCCTCACCTATGTACTAAATCCACACGCATTTTCCCTTTTCAACCACCCCAAACCTCCAGCTCACATATTACTGCACAAACGCCGCTCATATTCATCACTGACCCTTCTTCTGTCTATTTTCATTCTCCTGCTTCTCGCTGCAGGGGACATCTCTCCCAACCCCGGGCCACCTTCCTTTACGGGCTCATCCCACCTCCTCCTCAGCCTCCCATAGAAACCCGCTAACCTGCTTGCCATTCGCTGTACGTCTTTTTCCCCTTTTAAGTGTGCTCTATGGAACGCCCGATTCCTCTGCAACAAACTCACTGATGTTCATGACCTTTGTCTCTCCAACTCCCTCAACCTGCTGGCCCTCACAGAAACATGGCTACAGCACTCTGACACCGCTTCCCTTGCCGCTTTCACCTATGGTGGGCTACACTTCACCCACACCCCCAGACCTGAGAACAGGCCGGGTGGAGGAGTTGGCATATTTCCCTCTCTCCACACTGCATTTTATCAGGTCCTTCCTCCTGCACACCTCCCTCACTTCCCCTCCTTTGAGGTCCCAAAAACCCTCAGACTCTTTCAGCCATATTCCATCAGAGTCGCAGTTGTCTACGGGACCCCCCGGCTCTCCCCGCCAGTTTCTAGATCATTTTGCCGCCTGGCTCCCACACTTCCTCTCTTCTAAAATGCCCACCCTCATCATGGGTGATTTCAACATCCCCATTTGTTTGCCCCCATGTCTCCTTCTGCCTCACAGTTTCTTCATTAACCTCCTCTCATGGCCTTGCAGTTTACTGACTCCCCAACCCACAAGGATGGAACTCTCGGGATCTGGTCTTCTGTCATCTTTCCTCAATTTCTAACTTCACTAATTCTCCTTATGCCCTCTACCACAATCTTATCTCCTTCTTATCACTAATTCTCAGCCGTCACTGGACAAACCTGCCCATCATCCCTACAGAAATATCCGCACCATTAATACTCAGGAACTCACAGACACCATACAGTCCTCACGCCCCCAATCTCCTCCCTCTCCTGCCAGACCAGGCTGTCAAACGTTACAATGAAATCTCGCAACCACCCTCGACATGCTGGCCCCCCTCACACACCGCACCCCCCGAGTCAGACGCCCGCAGCCAGGGCACACCCCTCCGACCCGTCTTCTCCAGCGATGTTCCAGGGGTGCTGAGCGGCTGTGGAGAAAGTCAAAGCTACCTGCAGACTTTCTCCACTAAAATTCATGCTCAGGACTTATCACACTGCCCTTCACTGCGCCACACAAACTTATGTCACCTTCCTCATCTCCACACTACACAACAACCCAAAACGCCTCTTTGACACCTTTTCCCCTCCCTCCTAAGGCCTAAAGCGCAGGCCCCCGGTGACTGAGCTCTGTGCTGAAGACCTGGCCACTCACTTCAAAGACAAAATTGAAAATATCCGGCTAAAACATATCTCAGTCCCCAAATAATACCCATCCTGTCCCTCCACCACGTCCTCTAATCTACTCACAGCCCTTTGACCCGACGACAGAGGAAGAAGTGTCCAGGCTTCTCCTGTCTGCTCGTCCACCACCTGCTCTACTGACCCCATTCCATCCCACCTCGTCCAGTCTATTTCTCCACTGTCCTCTCTCACCTTACTTCTATCTGTTACCTCTCTCACTCCACTTGGATCTTTCCATATTCCTTCAAACACGCCATCATAACCCCTTTACTAAAAAAGCCCTCTCTGGACCCGTCCTGTGCTGCCAACTACAGACCAGTCTCTAACCTGCCTTTCATCTCTAAACTCCTGGAACGCTTGGTCTACCTCGCCTAATCCGCTATCTCTCTGCTAACTCCTCTTCTTGACCTGCTGCAATCAGGTTTCCGCACCCTACACTCCACGGAAACTGCCTTAGTTTTAAAGTCTAAAATGACCTCTTAACAGCAAAATCTCAGGTAACTACTCATAGTTTTCTCTCTTGGATCTCTCTGTAGCATTTGACACTGGGGGATCACCAAATTCTCCTCACATGCTCAGCACCATTGGCCTCCAGACACCGCTCTCGCTTGGTTCTTTGTCTATCCTTTTCTGACCGCTCCTTCAGTGTTCCCTTTTCTGGTTCCACCCCCTCTCCTCTCCCCTTGCTGTTGGGGTTCCTCAGGGATCAGTTCTAGGTCCTCTCCTCTTTTCATTGTACACAGCCCCCATTTGGGCAAACCAACAGTAGATTTGACTTCCAGTAACCATCTCTATGCGGATGACACCCAATTATACCCCCTCCTTTCCCGGGGACATCACTCCAGCCTTGCAAAAAAACACCATGACTGTCGTCCGCTGTCTCTGACATCATGTCCTCTCTCCCCTCTGAAACTAAACCTCACTAGACTGAACTTCTTGTCTTTCTCCCCCACTACAACCAAACCCCCCCCCCGCATTTCTGTTTCTGTATGTGGTACCAAACCCTTTCTCCTAGGCAGCAGGCCCGCTGTCTAGGGGTTTTATTGGATTCTGATCTGACCTTCTCCCCATATATCCAATCCCTTGTCCGCTCCTGTCACCTGCACCTCAAGAATATCTCCAAAATCCGTCCATTTCTCACTGTGGGAAAAGACTCAAACTCACATTACTGCTCTTATTCTTTCTCGTCTTGACTACTGCAACTCCTTGCTTATCGTCTCCCTCTCTGCAAACTCTCCCCTCCTCCAATCTGTCCAAAAGCAGCAGCCAGGCTTGTCTTTCTCTCCAGCCGCTATACTGATGCCTCTACCTGTGTCAGTCACTGCACTGGTTGCCCATCCAGTACAGGATACAGTATAAACTCAGCACTCTCACCCATAAAGCTCTCCACAGCGCTGCTCCTCCCTACATCTCCTCTCTAGTCTCTGTCTACCGCCCTACCCCTGCTCTCCGCTCTGCTGATGATATCAGACTACATTCCTCAATCATCCGAACCTCCCTGCCCGCCTACAAGATTTCACACGTGCGGCACCAATTTTCTGGAAAATGCTACCGCGGGCGATCAGGCACATTCACAATCCTCACAGTTTAAGAGGGCCCTGAAAAAAACATCTTCTCGGTCCCGGCCCACCCCAAAATCCCTACTGTATCACACACATCTGTCAACTTCCCCTCACTTGGGCACTCACAGGCACTTATCTGTGTATAGATGTACAGTCTGGGTGGCAGGTTCATCCATTTTTCATGTAAACCACCCCCTATTTATGAAACCGTATGTTTCACCCATATACCCTATCAGATTGTAAGCTCTCACGAGCAGGGCCCTCACACCTTCTCATTTGTAAGTACTTTTAATGTGTAATGACTGTATGTTTACCCTTGAATTTGTAAAGTGCTGCGGAATATGTTGGCGCTATAGAAATAAAGATTATTATTATTATATATGAGGGGAGAGTGAATCTAGCAGTTAGGTAGTTCTATGTAAAGGATCTGGGAAATTACTATCACTGGAGAGCCATCACAAAGAGAGGAGCTGAGACAGCCTTCATTATACAGACACATAGCCATCTCAGGCAGCTCGTTTCTTACAGCTCAGCGGGGAGTAAACACAGAGTATGCAGGCAGTCAAGCATAGCACAGGGGGGTGTTTCCCATCCAGGGGCATGTCCCAACAGGCTGAATGACATACCAGTCAGCCAATCACAGAAAAGGGGGCGTGTCCCATCCAGCTGCTGCAGAAAAAGCCCATGGATGCACAGTGTAGCTCATATCTGCTATACTAAGTGACTTAGGTAATGCAAACCAATTACAAAAGTGTTTATTTTTACTGTCCCCATCATTAGAGATATAATCTTTGTAGCGAGAAAACCCCTGTAAGAACAGAGGCTCTTGTTTGGTGTGATTCAGCACTGGCCCTATTTGCTTTATCACCAGGGGCCCTGGTTCTCTCACTCTCCTTTAGCGGTATTGCATGCTACACACTGAAGCCGCTTACACATGTGCCACCAGACTCTGGAGAATTACTATACCTGATAATCTGTATGTTTGCTGTAAATAACTGATATACATTTCATCTCATGAATTTAAGATGAGGCATGCTGTGGATTTATACAGGAACAAATATCTTCCCACTTGGCCCCCACAGAGACTCATAACCAGGGCTGTGGAGTCGGCAAGCCGAAGCCCCGACTCCGACTCCTCAATTTCCCAAACCTCCGACTCCTAACTCCCTCATACATAGCGCATGTTTAAGTGATAACTTTACTGTAGTAAAATGGTAACATCAGGCTGTTTACCACCTTATGATACAATAGTCAAGCTATTTAGGTAGAACAGACACTGACAAGCAAAAGGGTAACAATTTTTTGATCTTTTGAACACTTTTTGGGTAGAGTTTTAAGAAAAGATAATTTGTATCCAAGTCCCCGTCTGCAACCAACATTGGGAATGTGTAGAAGAGACCTGGATCAGATTTTGGTCAAGACATGCTTGAATCTGATCCAGACCCCAGAAGGTTTTCAGGCAGTATTAAAAAAACCAAAGGTGGATTTCCCCAAATGCTAACAAAAAAAAAAAAATTTAAAACATTTTAAATTTTTAAAGGACAAAAAATTTGTAAAAAAAGAAAAAAACTAAATACTTGCAAGTCAAATTTATTAAAAGGGATAGGTTTAAGATGCTGAAATAAAAATTACGGGAAAGCTTCATGTCCCAAAGCTGTAGGGGTTGGGTGAGATTTTGGAGCCTGAAAGCCAAAACTTCAAACCATTTTCCCATTTTGCTTGTCTGTGTAAAATTATATTTTTGGATGTGATTTTTGGCCAAAAAAAAATTGAAAATATGCAAAACCCCGGCGGGAAACATTTGTAAAGTCCTTGAATTTTTTCTGAGAAATAGTATTACCTCCATAGACCCTGAAAATTACGACCTCACATTGATCTCATTTTTTTTGGCTAAAAGGGCCTCTCAAACACTAATTTGGGGTTTGGGGGCAAATTGGTGACCCCCAGGGCAACACCCTCAAAACAATGTCAGGGTTTTAAAGGAAATGCCCCCACAGTCATTTTTTAAATAAAAGGGTTTAAAACCCTTTAAACTTCTTTAAAAAACAGGTAAAAAAATGTTGTTTGAATCTTTTTTGCCAGGGGGAGCGGGAACTTTTCCCCTGGGGCAGAAACTTTGCCTGATCCTGTCACAATTACGGGAGGGAGGTTTGAAAAGGGAAAGGGTAGTAGAAACTGCCCGGGCCCCAATTCCTCTTGTTTTTTTCCCATCGAACTAACTAAACCCAAAATTTATTAAATATTTTGGAAGTGGGTCCATTTTATGCGACTCAGATTTCCCGGAAAATAGGCCCCACCCGACCCCACACCCCCACTCCAAACCAAAATTTGGGGGAACAATATAAAAAACCCCAAAAGGGGCAGAAAGGGGGAGGGGGGAAAAAATTGTGAACGGGCACAGACAGCAAAACATCTTAAAGATTATTTTTTTTCAAAATTCCCCATTAAAGGGGTTGTCTCACTACATTGATTCATCTCACCTCAGTCCTGTTTTTTTTGGTTTTAAAAAGAATTTTAGGGGGGCGTGGGTTTTTTGGCTTCTACTAACTGCAGTAGAACAGGTCTTTTAGCTTTAAAAAACCAAATGCGGGGGAGCCCATCAGGGGGGATTTAAACAGGGTTTTTAGCATAGTTTACCCGAGGACTGATGCCAAACCCCATACAAAGGGGAATTAGGAATAGGGAGGACACCCGTTTAAGGAAACATATTACAAAAATGACTTGTTTCTTTTTAAAAAGACTTTAACATAAAAAGCAGCAATCCCTGTAGTGAGACAACCCCTTTAACTACTAATCCCCCCTTTTTGTATCTAGCAATTTTCTTGTGTCTGTGATTTTATTCAAAAAGATGTAGTCCCACCATGAAGCAATGACCCGGTGGGAAGATGATTACTTGGAGGCGCTGGCACACAGGTGACTATGGGACATTCTGTACAGTGTCTGACAACCCCATGGGGTCTAAAAGAACAAAGCCAAGATGTAAAACAAATCAGCAGTTCATCGACATCAAATAAGGGGCAAGAATGTGGCAAGTCTGATTTTTATAGGTTACGAGACAGACTAATAGTCCCCAAACCCTCCAAAGCAGAAAAAAAATGAACACAAACGTACAGAAACCTTTTATTGTATTCAGGGTTTTTTTTAAAACCCCAAAATGAAACATATTTTTCCATATGTAAGGCTATTCATTCACCCGTTTGTCATTGTAGCATCTCTCCCAATCCAATAAGGGGAGATTAGAAAAACAGGCTTGCTCCCCCCCCCCTCCCCTCCCCTCCCCCACACACACACAAAGGAGCGCCACTTTTGTTCATGGGCTGTATCTGGTATTGCAGCTCAATTTTTACAAGGTTATCAAAACCGACAATAGAGGGCAGGGAATTACCTCAACTTTACCACAAAGTTATCAAAAAAAATTGCAGCGCAGCTCTGATCAAATAATAGGGCAGGGCTGCAATACCAATTCTAGCCTAAACAAGGAGTGGTGCCATTTCTTTTCAACCCGCTCCCGCCCCAGGGAATTTTACTTACATTGCGTTCCTGTTTTTCCTCTTACTGCTTTCCAAGAGTCATCACCTTTTATTATTTTCCCTTTATATAGCCACGAGGGCCTTATTTAGTTCTTTATAGTACCATTTACTCTACCATATAATGTACTGGGAAGCTAAAAGAAAATCTTTATGGAGGTGGAATGAAAAGAACAACCCAATTGCTTCATTTTTTGGGATTTCTTTTTTTAAAGAGTTCACAGTGTGGTATAAACGATTCTGGCGATACCATATTTTTAGTTTTATACTTTAAAAACAAAATAAAACTTTTTATTTTTTAAATTTGCTTTGCTTTGAGACCAATAACTTTTTTTTTTGTTCCATCTTTGTATCTGACTCAGGGCTCAGTTTCTGAGGGCTGGAGTTTTTTTTTTAATACCATTTTAGGATATATGTTATTTGCCGATTCTTTATTTTCATTGTTTTGGGGATGAATAGTGACCTCAAAAAAACAATTTTTTTTCTCTCTTTACCTCATTCACTGTGCTGGATAAATAATGTTTTAATAGACTGTACTTGTACAGATGTGAAAATACCAATTTTATTTTCCTAAAACTTTTTAAATTTTTTGACATTTTTATTCCCCATAGAGTGTTGGTTCAATAGGGCACACAATTGCTTGTACACTGTTCTGCAATACTATATTGCAGAATATTATATATTTATGGCTTTCCTATCTCTACCTTCTTTAGGCCTCCTGCTGCCATAACAAATGGTTGCTTGGCCAGAGGCGATCAGGCAGAGGAATGAAGCACTACTCTTTTTTGCAATAGCTTAAATGCTGCATTTGCATTGATCACAACTTCTGTGATTAAGCGTCTGGCATTGGTGTGATCTCCGATCCTAACCATTAACAATGTAAATCAGCTGACCCCGTCCGGGTATGGGGTGGACTCCACAAGTGATCTGGTTACCTCTTTACTTACATTGTGTGATAAAGTTCCATCATATGTCAGTAGGGGTTACATTTATATAGGGGTGAGCATAAAATCCTCAACCAGACTATGTGACTGTTGTGCAGAAGCCCATTATATAATACAGCATACCTTTGATCCATAGCTTCTATATGTGATCACAAGACTTCTTCAACTATCTAAACCCAACCCCAGGACCCACTGGAGAGAAAGTCATTGGAACCACTAGACCGCTACTTTCTATGTTGGTCACTTCCATTTTGTAAGGTAAAAGAAAAGACATCTGCTCATCAAGTTCATCCCAGAGAGGGGAAAGTAAATCCTATCAGTCCTGGGTGAAATATTTAACAATTCATTGAATCTCAGTTTCTTTGATTAGTTGTGTTTCTACACTGCAGTTTCACATGGAAACATTTTGTAATTTCCTTTTCTTTTTACCACTTCCATACATACAGACAAGTCTGTTCACTGTCATGTTATTAATAGGTTCCACCTCAGTAGTGTATAAATGGGGACGCCATTGTTTTTTTCACAATAAACCTTTGAAATATGAAGCTTTACCCATCCCTGAGGTGGGGGACTGTACAGCTTTCATTACCAGGCTTTTCAGTGGGACCTTGTTGCACGAATGTTACAAGCAATATCCTCATTTATCTGGGCTACATACAAAGAAGGAGATTATCAGACTCCATTACTTCCTCCCATTCCCTCCCCTAGTAATCAGAGAAAGAATAAAAATAATTGCTTTTATAATAAGCTATAATGATTCCTGCTATCTCCTAGATGAGTGATAGAGCAATCTGTCAGACACGTACAAACACAAAGGCAGAGAAAGAAGATCCTAGAGCAGCCACCTCCACACCAACACATCCATAAGATTCAGACCGCTAGAGACGTTCACAGAAATATTATTACAGGTGCACTATACAGGTATTAATACATATGGAAATGTGTTCATCCTCAGATCTAGGTAATAAAAAGGAAGAAAGCAAACACCTACAGTGGCTTAATTAATCCAGAAATTCAGACGCTGAACGTTTCCTTCTCATTGTGCATTATACAAAACAACCGTGCATCAGTGGTGAGAAAACGTCATTCGCTAACAAAAAGCTCTTTTGTCTCCACTGTTCCTGTAATAACACATATGATGGTATTATTTGGCAGCAGTGGAATCTCAGTTGCTTGCAGTCCTGCAGTCTTATCATTGGGAATGGTCTTAAAGGGGTTGTCCCACAATAAATATCGTTAATAGCAAAATCCAGCCCCAAAATATTAATATAATTTTTTTAATTCATACTTATTAAAAAAAATTGTTCGAATCACCTGCTAGTACACAAATAAGGTCAGTATATCGCCACCTGTTGTTTAATTTCAGAAAACTTGTGACTACCTCAGTTAGCGTGCCAGAGTAGACACACATGTTTAGTCTTTCTTCCATCTCTTCTCCACCAAGCATGCATAAGGATCCCTGGTGTGGTGAGTCCAATGCCTCGGAAGCTGCAGCATCTTCTCTGCTTGGCAGAGGAATAAACAGAGGAATAAACTGCAGTTGCACTTGCTTAGCATTTCTGAGAAGCAGAGAAGGCAATGCAGCTTTCAACTTATCACACCAAGCATCCCTTTGCTTGCTCAGCAGAAAAGCAAGACTAAGAATGCATGTGCACCCTGGTACAATTACAGAGGTGGATATACAGTGAGCTGCAAAATTATTCATGCGTTCCTCATTTTTAAATGTTACAGCAGCAAACTTAAATGTATTTTAAAAATGTATGTGATAGAGCTACACAAAGTAGCAAGTATTTGTGAAGTGTAAAGAAAAGAATGTGTTTTCCAAATTTTTGCAAATTAAAAAACTGAAAAGTGTGATGTACATATGTATTCGGCCCCCCTGAGTCAATGCATTGTAGGACCACATTTAGCTGAAATGACAGCTGCAGTCTGTTGGGGGATGTCTCTACCATCTTTGCCCATCTAGAGGCTGGAATTTTTGCCTGTTCTTCTTTGCAGAATAGCTCAGTCACATTGGTGAAAATTTGTGAACAGCAATTTTCAAGTCCTGCCACAGATTCTTAATGGGATTTAGGTCTGGATGTGACTGGGCTATTGTAACACATGAATATGTTTTGATGTTGACCATTCCATTGTAGCTTTGGCTGTATGTTCAGGGTCGTTGTCCTGCAGAAAAGTAAACCCACGCCCCAGTCTCAAGTCTCTTGCCTCTAATAGGTTCTCCTCCAGGATTACTCCGTATTTAGTTTCATCCATCTTCCTATCAACTCTCACCAGCCTTCAAGTCTCTGCTGAAACAACGCCTCCCCACAGCATGATGCTGCCCCACCATGCTTAATGTGCGGATGGTTTGTTCAATGTGATGAGCAGTGTTTGTTTTTATTCACACATAGCATGGAGTTCAGTTTTGCTCTCATCTGACCAGAGCCCCTTCTTCCACATGCTTGCTGTGCCCCCCTACATATCTTTTTGCAAACTTTGGAACTTATTATGGCTTTCTTCTTGCTACTTTTCTGTAAAAGCCAAATTTGTGTAGTGCATGACTGTCATATAATGATGTGTTATGTATATATCATCACAGGAAAGTGTGTTATGTAAAGTATATTTCAGTGACTACAGATTGTTTATGTATATCCTCCTATATATTTTCCACTGTCTACAAGTTGGTTTATTCAAGCATCATTAATTCTGGTCATAAACCACTAGGAGGACGGGGGTAACAGGTTATCGCCAAGTGGGACTTTTGACATGGAGCCTGGAGTTTTACTTCAAAGGATGGTCAGACCCTCATCTGTCCATCAAACCTCGACACCTCCTAACACAGGTTAAAATGGGTCAATCAAAGGATGCATGCATTTAGATATTCCTTGTCCTTTCCCTTTATCACCTAATCCAGCCAGTCTTGGACATCAAATTATCCTAATGAACTGATAGGCAGCTCTGAAACCTGAACCAATTGCATAGACTATAAAAATATGTTTTCAACAGAAAAACTGGGTTCACAGCCTGGGGTTCAATTTTCATCTGAGCTGTAATCCATTTTTCTTCCTTGCCCCAGGAAACACAAGATTATCTATAGTGTGTTAGGTGTTTTCTGAGATTTGTCCCTTTTATTTTATAACTATATTGCATGTATGTACGTGTCATCTTATTTTATCTTTATTTTTGTACCTTTGTAAGCACTGTGCCTTTTTCTATTAAAGCTTAAAACTTTAATTCGTTTGGTCCTTGTATGCTCTAAGAATCCATGGCCTTGTTATAGTTTTCAACCCTATATCTGCTTGAGAGCAGTGTTTGATTATAGTGTTTTAATTACACATTCCGGTGATCGGTGTTTGTAGGTGATGGAGTTCATCTCCTTCGTTTGATTATTGAGGAAGGTGGTCTCAGTGTATATATTTTTGGGTTTCCGGACTGTGTTGTAGTGTAATTTATGCTCAGTTTGCCATCTGAGTGGAAGGTGAGTGCAAGACTGAGTGAGTAGAGATAGATTAATCTCTTACAGTGGCACATCACGTCACATGCTAGTAAGCAAGTATGTGACAACGACTAATAGGTTCTCCCACCTGAGCTGTGGATCACTGCAGGGGCGTGTTTACTGTCTTCTACTAGGCTGCAGTAGAAGCCTGGTCTGTAGCTATAGCAACCAGTGCTGGCAGCCATTCAGGGGAAACAGGTCTGTAGCTATAGTGACCTGAGGAGCTGATGCAGCCCATACAAGAGGGGATATCTAGGAATAGGTAGGACACTGTTAATGGACACATATTGCAAAGTGACTTGTCTTTGCAAGATCTGTAACATTAAAAGCAATCCTAGTAATGAGACAACCCCTTTAAGTATGGCTTGAAAAACATTACAGAGATGAAATCCAAAATTCCCCAGATTTCCATTCAATTGAGCATCTGTGACAACTATAGAAATTCTACCTCAGAATTTACAGGACTTCTAGGATCTACTGCTGTCTCCGTGCCAGATTCCAGAGGACACCTTCCCCTATTTTGTTGAATCCATGCTTCAACCAGATAGGGGCCGTTCACACAGCATTTTATCAACGCTACACTTGAATACGCTTTGGAATAGAAACATAGACCATGATAAACGTACAGAAAGTTATGCAGTTCTATCTATACATACCTCACCATGCTTGCCATAATATTCATTTATGTGTTTAGAAAACGTTTACGTTTTTAAACATTTTTATATTTTTGGTCTGTAAAATCACATGATGTAAATAAAAAATGTATAATCGTATGTGTTAAATGTATGCAAACGTCTACATTTACGTTTAAAAAAAGTCAGTCATAGACTTCAGTGTTAAAACAAATGTATGCGTGTGTTTTTTTTTGCACCGCATAAAAACGTGGTAGACCGCACTTCTGTATACGTGTCAAAAACAGTATCCAAACGCAAGCTATCTCAAACGGAGTCAAAAGCATACGCTATGACTATATGTTTCTACCATTGTACTCAATGAATATGCCATGTGGACCCAGCCTAACAAATGTTTTACTAGGAGGACCTATGCAATATCAGGCAGGTGGGTTTAATGTTGTGATCAGTGCATATTTAACGAGGTGACAATGTAAATGGAGAAGAGGGTTATGCTGTGGGAGGGTCACAGGCTGAAACCAATATATATTTACTGTTGTGCCAAATATTTCTATAGTTATCCGAGACAAGTAAGGTAAAATAAGTGTAGATTTTGTCTTGAGGAGAAGCAGCCGAGAATTATACCAGGAGCATCTTTCATCTTCACACAGCGGAGGGATCTATTTTATGGGTGAACTATTCCAGTGACTG
Source organism: Phyllomedusa bahiana (assembly GCA_025379985.1). Classification (NCBI taxonomy): domain Eukaryota; kingdom Metazoa; phylum Chordata; class Amphibia; order Anura; family Hylidae; genus Phyllomedusa; species Phyllomedusa bahiana. The sequence continues at coordinate 345,897 of JAODAL010000124.1, read as the reverse complement.
CAGCCATAAATTAGCTTTGAGTCTGTGATATCCCCGAGGCTTGTGGTGCCTCAGCCAAGCTCCTGGCTGTGCCTGTCTCATGTACTGAGTAAACACCGAGGGCTCAAGCACATGGTCTTGGTTCAAAGCATCAACCCTTTAGCTAAATACTAACATTGGTGAAACCGTTTGTGAACATGATCTGGAGGCTGATACAGAAACCTGAGAGATCAGCACAATCTACATATTAAATCCACTAATCGGGGTGTATTGACAACAAAGGGCAGATTCCTGGAGCTCTCTCCTCATAATGAATGCAGTCTTGTCAGGCACAAAATCTATATAACACAGGATTTAGTTATGACTCTGCTGTCGTGAAGGAGAGATGAGCCGAATGGCATTGAATGCAAGAAATACTGCGGATCAGAAGGCCGCTGGGTTGTCAAATACCTGAATATCATTCTCAGCTCAATACAGGACAATGATTCAGGGCCTGCGCCATTGACTGATTACATATTCCTAATGAATTGCTTTATGCTATTTTAGGAGCAGTTTAATTAAATAAATGTCTGGAAGTCGACAATACAGACGGGAGATTAAAATACGTACCAAGCTGTTAACCTTGTCATTGCCAGCATCAGCAGTCTAATCGCGCACCACTACTGCATAGACTGCATCAAGGTGATTATAGGGGAAATTATCCTAATCCAGTGACATTTTACCTGCTCATCAGATTTAAATCGGCATAGAGTAAAAAGGATCTGGAGCCAATTATAAGGCTGGAAGAAGAAAGCGAGAAGATGAAACTTAATCAAGGAGACCAAGATCTTGACTAACAACCAAAAAATAAGTCCAAGTACAGATAAACAATGAAGAAATAGAAGCCGTAAACAGCTTTAGTTTTTTTTTCATCATTGATGTCAGTGGTGGTTTCACTGAAGAGATTAAGTGGGTTTTCTCACTACAAAGATCATAACTGTAATGATGGGGACAGTAAAAATAAGCACTTTTGCAATTGGTTTACATTACCTAAATCATTTAGTATAGCAGCTATTAGCTAATCTGTCTAAAACTAAACCTAACACTGCAGCCTGGGGTTGGGCCATGTCCCCTGTGCTGCGATTGGCTGCCTGATATTTAGTTCAGCCTTGATCGGGACACGCAAAATATGTAACTGCAAGGATGTTTCCACCAAAGAAAGACTGATCACTGACATTTTATTTTCAATCAAGACACCGACACATGATTGTGAGACATGGACACTCATGAAAGCAATGCTGGAGAAGACTTGTATGAATCTGGTGGGCAGCTAGGATCACCAGCAAAGATGTTATACATCATATACACCAGGGCTGTGGAGTCGGAGCCTATTTTGCAGGGGTCGGAGTCGTCATAAAATGAACCTACTCCGACTCCCAAAATATATAATAAGTTAGTCCAGTTAGTTCGATGCAGTGCAAAGAACAAGAGGAATTGGGTCCGGCCAGTGCTACTGCTCCCATATCTTCAGCCGTATCACATGAGGAGGATAATTGATGACATGGAGCAGGCAAAGCGCTGCCCCAGGGGAAAAGATTCTGCTCCCATGGCAAACAGATTTCAGCAAAATTTTTCACCTGTTTTCAAAGTAGAAGAAGAGTTGAACCATTCATCAAAAGTGGCTGAGGCAATTCCTTTATACCCTGACATTGTTAGAGATGTTGCCCCTGTGGTCACCGCTTTGCCCCCAACCCAAGTTAGTGTAGAGAGGGCGTTCTCTAGCCTGGAAATAATTAGATCAGATGTGAGGTCATGTATGCAGGATCTGATGGAGGCAATACTATTTCTCAGAACAAATTCTGAGTCTCCACAAATGTTCCTGCAGTGTTTTGCATATTTACAATTTATTTTTTTTGGTCTAAAGGCTTATCCAATAAATATATTTTACACTGACAAGCAAAATGATAACAATGTTTTGAACTTGTGACGTTCAAGCTCCATATCTCACCATCCACTACAGCTTTGTAAATGAGGCTACTGTAATTTTATATACAGTCATCTTACCTATCTTATACATAAATTTGACTTGCAAGTATTTAGCATCTGCTTAGTTCTGCAGATTCTTTCCTGTAACTGCATTGTTACAGTTTTGCTCCTAAATATCAAAATGTACATTTTTATTATATTGTTAGTATTTGGGAAATCCACCCTTGGTTTTCAATACTGCCTGAATCCTTCTGGGCTCTGGATCAGATTCAAGCATATCTTGACCAAAATCCAATCCCAGGTCCCTTCTACACATTCCCAATGTTGGTGCAGACTAGACTTGGATACATATACAGCTTTTTCTTCAACTCTACCCACAAGTGTTCAAAAGATCAAAACATTGTTACCCTTTTGTTTGTCAGTGTCTGTTCTACCTAAATAGCTTGATTATTGTATCATAAGGTGATAAACAGCCTGATGTTACCATTTTACTACAGTAAAGTTATCACTTAAACATGCGCCATGTATGAGGGAGTCGGAGGTTTGGGAAATTGAGGAGTCCGGGCTTTGGCTTGCTGACTCCACAGCCCTGGTATACACCCAGAAATGTCCCTGGAAGGCAAGATCATCAGACAGAAACTAATCTATTTTGGTCATGTGATGAAGGCGAATTCACTAGAAAAGCAGATGCTACCCCAGATGGTTAATGGTAAAAGGAAAAGGGTTAGCCCAAAGGTTAGTTGGTTGGATACCATCAAGAATGACATAGCAATGAACATCAAGGAATTGAAAGAAGCTGTGGAAAACAGGAAAGCCTGGTGAGGACTGGTGTATCCAAGGATCGGACACGACTGAATGGATAGAAGACGATGATCCTAGATGAATTCATACCACACATTCCGCAGCCTCAAATCACATCAGCTGTTTGTATGGCACATTCAATACAAATAGAAAAGCTACTTTATCTCTTCTATGACCTTGCTGTCCGTTCATCTGTGGAGTTATGTAAAACAAATTAGTTGCTATGGATATACTGATTAACAACCAGGGTCACGGCAGTGGTGCATATCCCTAGGAGCCAGCTTGTCTCAGATTGCTCAACTCAAGACAAAGTTTCCACTGAATCTGCAGGCAGGGAAGGAAGGCTTGACACTCCTCTGTAACTTGAAAGCCATTTAAACCATAATTGTATGGAGCATGACTGATAGCCGCATTTAGTATGGCTCTCTCTCAAATAATCCATTGACATCAACCCTATTCAGGGAATCTAGTCACCCAAACTGCGCACATCTGACAGAACACACCAACTGCTATATGGAAAAAGGAAGTACCGTATTATTTGGACCTTAAGACGCACTTTTTTCCCCCCAAATTTGGGAGGAAAATGGTGGTACATCTTAAAGTCCGAAAAATATGGTAGGTGCGTCTTATGGTTCGGTGCGTCTTAAAGTCCGAAAAAAATACGTATATATGGCAATTATCCACCACCCACTTGAAAACAACTTGCTCAAACCCCTCCATTGCATCTTCGGTGTGTTGGTTTTTTGCAAAGACCGGCTGAAGTAACTTACAGCACAAAACTGGCCATCGAATACTAAAAAGGCTCCAAAATACAGGAGAATAACTGGAGCCACATTTTCATTCTTGTCTTTTTGTGAGCTGCCCTCCCCAGAAGTACTAATATGTCTTGTAGAAAACACACTACATTTTAACTTGGGGCAAAACATTTTATAATATATCTATAGTTGTCCTCAGGTGCTAAGAACTAACAGATAGCATATATGACTTTTTTGTTGTCCTCGTTACAGAGATCTAGTGACATTTGACACTGTTTGATGCACACTCGCAATACATAGTCACACCCACACTGATTATGTATGATTATCTGACACTAAATGCTATCAGCTATTAAAGGGGTGGTCTCATTACAAGGATTGCTTTTTATGTTAAAGATCTTGCAAAAACAAGTCACTGCAATATATGTCCATTAACAGTGTCCTACCTGTTCCAAGATATCCCCTCTTATATGGGCTGCATCAGCTCCTCAGGTCGCTATAGCTACAGACCTGTTCAATATCTCATGTTAGGCTGCCAGCATTGGTTGCTATAGCTACAGACCTGGCTTCTACTGCAGCCTAGTGGAAGTCAGTAAACACACCCCTGAATTCAAAATGAAACCAAGAAAACAAGACTGAGGTAAGATGAATCAATGTAGTGAGACAACCCCATTTAAGGGATTCATTAGACACTTAGTCTGACAGGCCATCGCTTCTCAGGTGATGTGTTATTGATATAATTATTCAGGCAAGAGAGAGGAGATAAAAAAAAGAAAATCCTCTCCAAACTATACAAAGACCTAGCAAAAATTCAGACTAATAAGTCAACTCCTAAAGTATCGCTGTCTCCTCTGACATTACCATCAAATCTAATTTCTCTTTCCTTATGTGACCCATGGTGGCATAAATCTTCGCTATCTTATTTAGGAATAACCATTACAAAACTCCTTGCCAGACAATGTGGAGCCAATATTAAACCTTATATGAATTCCTTATAAAATACATACTATTCTTCCAATCCTGTCAGAGTACTTTAATCACGTCCTATAAACTAAATTGCTGTAATCTCCTAGTCGGAGTCCTAGCGCGGGTACCAGGTATTTAAAACTGGCGACACTGTACCTCACCAATGTGTTTAGCTGATTAGCTGTGTCCTCCCGGGATGCTTTATAGACCTAAGAATGCCAGTAATCAGTGAAACACATTGGTGAGGCATCATAATGTCAATTCTATATAATTGGTATCCTTAGCAGGAGTAAGACTAGTACACTAAAGCTATGTAGTATATAGGAGTTGGTTAAAAGGGTATTCTTATGACATTCATTAGCTTTAAACATGTAGGCAAAGGTAAATAGACTATTAATAAATACCTTGCTGCTCTATTTTTGCTTCCTTTCAGAGCTAAAACTGTTTTTATCTCCAGCTTATGTATTCAAGCTTCCCTAGGATTCCGACTACTTCTCCCTGATCTACCCCAGCCAGGATGGTGACATTACTCTCTGCTGTGTCTTAGCAGCAGCACAGGAGCTTGTTTATCTTTCTTACTGACAAATATTAACCCTCTAGAGCTCTGTAGCCTTTTGCCCTGCTGTTAAAACCCCTCCATTACCATTGTCCCTCTAACAGTCTCAGCTAGGAATGGCAGAGCTGAAATGTCAGTGCTGTAGAACAGCGAATGGGAGCCTGAAGCTGGCTGTGAGGGGCTCTTGTGAAACAGCCAGATGGAAAAATCCATTTCAAGTACTCCAAGGCAGGGTTAGAAAGGTTGAGGCTATTGTCCTCATTATAATAGGTATCACAGTAGATTCGTGGAACAAACTTCCAACAGATGTGATTGGAAAATCAAGAGTGAGAGTGTAAATCTGACAAGAATCGACCTGTATCTATCCTGAGATAAAAAATATAAAACGAAAAAAAAATCAGATTAGATGGACCATGTGATCTTTCTCTGTCATCAACCTTCTATATTTTTATGCAATAGGCTGTATATAGGATAACAATGGTTCACTTAGGTATCCATGTATTGAACTGGTTTTAGTAAGGTTACATGATCCATTTTAATAATTTTATTTTAAAAAGTTAGGTTTTAATGAACTACAGTGGCTTCAGAATACAATATTCCCTGCAAACTATGGTCTTTTCCGGGACATTGTATCCTGAAACCATACTCATAGAAGCCAGAAAACACGCCCCTGAATTCAAAATGAAACCAAGAAAACAGGAGTAAGGTAAGATGAATCAATGTAGTGAGACAACCCATTTAACAGTGTATGTGAATGTGCATAGGTCTTGTATGGTCTTCAATAATGGTGGCAGATCGAAAGGAAATAGTACCCCTAAGTTGGGAGTCCTCAGTCTAATACTGTGTGTGCAGCAGATGATGGAGTTTGTAGTAACAACTGGAGTTGTCAGTCTGATACCGAGTGTGCGGAGGATGATGGAGTTTGTAGTAACAACTGGAGTTGTCAGTCTGATACCGAGTGTGCGGAGGATGATGGAGTTTGTAGTAACAACTGGAGTTGTCAGTCTGATACCGAGTGTGCGGAGGATGATGGAGTTTGTAGTAACAACTGGAGTTGTCAGTCTGATACAGATGTGCGGAAGGACTATGGAGTTTTAGTAACAACTGGATTGTCATCTGAAACCGAGTTGCGAGGAATGAGTTTGAGAACACTGAGTGTCAGAATGAACGATGTCGGAGGAAAGATGGAGTTTAGTAAGTAACAATGGAGTTGTCAGTCGATACCGAGTATGCGAGATGATGGATTTGTAGTAACAACTGGTGTTGTCAGTCTGATACCGATGTGCGGAGATGAAATGGAAATATTGTAGTAACAACTGGAGTTGTCAGTCTTATACCGAGTGTGCGGAGGATGATGGAGTTTGTAGTAACAACTGGAGTTGTCAGTCTGATACCGAGTGTGCGGAGGATGATGGAGTTTGTAGTAACAACTGGAGTCATCAGTCTGATACCGAGTGTGCAGTGAATCATGGCGTTTGTAGCAACAGTTGGAGTCATCAGTCTAATACTGAGTGTACAGAGGATGATGGAGTTTATAGTAACAGCTGGAAGTACAGGCGGCCGGGACCTGCTGCATGTCGTACAACACAGACAACATAGCGTTTGTTCTGCAGTCAGTCAGAATGAAGCAGATGAGTCTTATCTGTTCTTATTGTTTTATTAAACAGAAAATCATCTCTGGCTCTTCTGCTAGAAGCGCGGGATGATTACACTGAAATGGGGAAGGAATACAGGTTTTCGTTCATCTTATCTGAGCACACCTCCCCAGGCGGACGATGGTTAAATAAAACAGAGTGCGGTTTCGGCTATCAAAGGCAGCAGAAAGATACAGCCAATTACAGCAGGGACTCCACTATTTTTTTATTAATCTCCGTTATTCCCTTCACAGAATCCTTTTCCTAAAGTCACTTCTGATAAGTCCGTTGAAGAACTGCGACATTGCAGCATCTCATACATTTCAAGTGTCAAGCTATTTTCACCATATCAGCGTTAGTCCCCTACATCTACAACCGTCTTAGTCTAAACTCAGAATAGCTAGTTATGTCTCAGTATTCCATATAGATTCCAAAAACACACAAGTATCTTACAACAGACATCTCTGATGCGAGTGGAACAACACATTGTACTATGACCTACTTATTTTACTAAAACAGCTGAATCTCGAGTATTAAAGGGGTTGTCTTATCTTGACAACCCCTTTTCATATGCTTATTAAGGGTAAATGGACGTTGTAGAGTAGAATTTGCTGCTTTGGACCCCTTTAAACCAGCAGAGCAGGATGGAAGCATTTTTAGCATCTTTGAACTTTGGAGAAAATAAGTGGCAGGAGTAACCCTGTCAGAGGAGAGGAGGGCGCAGCCATGCTATGCTGCACTAAACAGCCCCTATGACATCTGTTTAGTAGAACCCTGTAGACTGCCACATAGCTCATAAAGCTCTCAATCAAGGGGGAAAATGGAAACTGAACCTGTTTTGGATGATAGAGGAGTGCAAGGGTGAGGACCAGGTATCAGAGGTGAGAATCAGGGATGAGAAGGGCAGCCATGCTGTGGACATGGAATAAGAAGTGTAGCCATGTTGGGGAGCAGAAATAAGGCATGCCATGCTATGCACCAGGAGTGAGAAGAGGAGCCATGCTGGTATGAAATGAGAAGGGGTGCTAATCTGGACATGGAATGAGAAGGGGTGCTATACTGGACATGCAATGAGAAGTGGAGCCATGCTATGAACCAGGAGTGAGAAGTGAAGCCATGCTGGACATGGAATGAGAAGGGGAGCCATGCTATGAACCAGGAGTGAGAAGTGAAGCCATGCTGGACATGGAATGAGAAGGGGAGCCATGCTCTGAACCAGGAGTGAGAAGGGCAGCCATGGTGGACACGGAATAAGAAGGGGTGACATGCTGGACATGGAATGAGAAGGGGAGCCATGCTATGAACCAGGAGTGAGAATGGCAGCCATGGTGGACACGGAATAAGAAGGGGTGACATGCTGGACATGGAAGCCATGCTATGAACAAAGAATTAGAAGGGTAGTCATGCCAGGGAGCCATGTTGGGGACTAGGAATGTGAAGGGAAGCCATGTTGGGGACTAGGAATGTGAAGGGGAACCATGCTGGGGACTAGGAATGTGAAGGGGAACCAAGCTGGGGACTAGGAATAAGAAGGAGAACCATGCTGAGGACTAGGAATAGGAAGGTGTGCCATGCTGGGGACTAAGAATGAGAAGGGGATCCAGGATGGGGACTAGAATTGAGAAGGGAAATCATGCTACGAATGTGAAGGGAAGCTATGCTGGGGAGCAGGAATGAAAAGGAAAGCCATGCTGGACATGTAATGAAAATGGGAGTCATACTATGAACCAGGAGTGTGAAGGTGAGCTGTTCTGGGGAGCAGGAGTGAGAACGGGAGCCATGCTGGGGAGCAGGCGTGAGAAGGGGAGCCCTGCTGGGGAGCTGGAGTCAGAACGGGAGCCATGCTGGGGACCAGGAATGAGAAGGGGAGCCGTGCTTGGGAGCAGGAGTGAGAAGGGGAGCCGTGCTGGGGCCCAGGAGTGAGAAGGGGAGCCGTGCTGGGGCCCAGGAGTGAGAAGGGGAGCCGTGCTAGGGAGCATCAGAGAGAAGGGGAGCCATGCTGGGGAGCATCAGAGAGAAGGGGAGCCGTGCCGGGGAGCAGGAGTGGAGAAGGGGAGCCGTGCCGGGGAGCAGGAGTGAGAAGGGGAGCCGTGCCGGGGAGCAGGAGTGAGAAGGGGAGCCGTGCCGGGGAGCAGGAGGGAGAAGGGGAGCCGTGCCGGGGAGCAGGAGGGAGAAGGGGAGCCGTGCCGGGGAGCAGGAGTGAGAAGGGGAGCCGTGCCGGGGAGCAGGAGTGAGAAGGGGAGCCGTGCCGGGGAGCAGGAGTGAGAAGGGGGAGCCGTGCCGGGGTGCATTAGAGAGAAGGGGAGCCGTGCCGGGGGGCAGGAGGGAGAAGGGGAGCCGTGCCGGGGAGCAGGAGTGAGAAGGGGAGCCGTGCCGGGGAGCAGGAGAGAGAAGGGGAGCCGTGCCGGGGAGCATGAGAGAGAAGGGGAGCCGTGCTGGGGAGCAGGAGTGAGAAGGGGAGCCGTGCCGGGGAGCAGGAGTGAGAAGGGGAGCCGTGCCGGGGAGCAGGAGTGAGAAGGGGAGCCGTGCCGGGGAGCAGGCGTTAGAAGGGTAGCCGTGCCGGGGAACAGGAGTGAGAAGGGAGCCGTGCCGGGAACAGGAAGTGAGAAGGGGAGCCGTGCCGGGAACAGGAGTGAGAAGGGGAGCCGTGCCGGGGACAGGCGTGAGAAAGGGGAGCCGTGCGGGAGAGCAGGAGTGAGAAGGGAGCCGTGCCGGGGAACAGGAGTGAGAAGGGGAGCCGTGCCGGGAGCAGGAGTGAGAAGGGAGCCGTGCCGGAGCAGGATGTGAAAGGGACCCGTGCGGGGAGCAGGAGTAAAGGGAGCCGTGCGGGAGCATGAGTGAGAAGGGGAGCCGTGCCTGGGAGCAGGAGTGAGAAGGAAAGCCTGCCGGGGAGCAGGAGTGAGAAGGGAGCCGTGCCGGGGAGCAGGAGTGAGAAGGGGAGCCGTGCGGGGAGCGGAGTGAGAAGGGAGCCTGCCGGGAGCAGGAGTGAGAAGGGGAGCCGTGCCGGGGAGCAGGAGAGAGAAGGGGAGCCGTGCCGGGGGGCAGGAGGGAGAAGGGGAGCTGTGCCGGGGAGCATTAGAGAGAAGTGGAGCCGTGCCGGGGAGCAGGAGTGAGAAGGGGAGCCGTGCCGGGGAACAGGCGTGAGAAGGGGAGCCGTGCCGGGGAACAGGCGTGAGAAGGGGAGCAGTGCCGGGGAGCAGGCGTGAGAAGGGGAGCCGTGCCGGGGAACAGGCGTGAGAAGGGGAGCCGTGCCGGAGAGCAGGAGGGAGAAGGGGAGCTGTGCCGGGGAGCAGGAGAGAGAATGGGAGCTGTGCCCGGTAGGAGGAGTGAGAAGGGGAGCCGTGCCGGGGAGCAGGAGGGAGAAGGGGAGCCGTGCCGGGGAGCAGGAGGGAGAAGGGGAGCCGTGCCGGGGACAGGAGGAGAAGGGGAGCCGTGCCGGGGGAGCAGGAGGGAGAAGGGGAGCCGTGCCGGGAGCAGGAGTGAGAAGGGGAGCCGTGCCGGGAGCAGGAGTGAGAAGGGGAGCCGTGCCGGGGAGCAGGAGTGAGAAGGGGAGCCGTGCCGGGGAGCAGGAGTGAGAAGGGGAGCCGTGCCGGGGAGCAGGAGTGAGAAGGGGAGCCGTGCCGGGGAGCAGGAGTGAGAAGGAGGGCCGTGCCGGGGAGCAGGAGTGAGAAGGAGGGCCGTGCCGGGGAGCAGGAGTGAGAAGGGGAGCAGTGCCAGGGAGCAGGAGTGAGAAGGAGAGCCGTGCTGGGGAGCAGGAGTAAGAGGGGGAGTCGTGCTAGGGAGCATTAGAGAGAAGGGGAGCCGTGCTGGGGTCCAGGAGGGAGAAGGGGAGCCGTGCTGGGGGGCAGGAGTGAGAGGGGGAGCCGAGCAGGGGAGCAGGAGGGAGACGGGGAGACGTGCTGGGGAGCAGGAGTGAGAGGGGGAGTCGTGCTGGGGAGCAGGAGTGAGAGGGGGAGTCGTGCTGGGGAGCAGGAGTGAGAAGGGGAGCCGTGCCGGGGAACAGGAGTGAGAAGGGGAGCCTTGCTGGGGTCCAGGAGGGAGAAGGGGAGCCGTGCTGGGAGCAGGGTGAGAAGGGAGCCGTGCTGGGGAGCAGGAGTGAGAAGGTGAGCCGTGCCGGGGAGCAGGAGTGAGAAGGGGAGCCGTGCCGGGAGCAGGAGTGAGAAGGGGAGCCGTGCCGTGGAGCAGGAGTGAGAAGGTGCGCCGTGCTGGGGAGCAGGAGTGAGAAGGGGAGCCGTGCCGGGGAGCAGGAGTGAGAAGGGGAGCCGTGCCGGGGAGCAGGAGTGAGAAGGAGAGCCGTGCAGGGGACCAGGAGTGAGAAGAGGCGTGCCGGGGGAAAGCAGGAGTGAGAAGGGGAGCAGTGCCGGGGAGCAGGAGTGAGAAGGAGGGCCGTGCCGGGGAGCCGGAGTGAGAAGGAGGGCCGTGCCGGGGAGCAGGAGTGAGAAGGGGAGCCGTGCCGGGGAGGAGGAGTGAGAAGGGGAGCCGTGCTGGGGAGCAGGCGTGAGATGGGGCGCCGTGCTGGGGAGCAGGCGTGAGAAGGGGAGCCGTGCTGGGGAGCAGGAGGGAGAAGGGGAGCCGTGCCGGGGAGCAGGAGGAGAAGGGGAGCCGTGCTGGGTCCAGGAGGGAGAAGGGGAGCCGTGCTGGGGAACAGGCGTGAGAAGGGGAGCCGTGCTGGGGAGCAGGAGGAGAAGGGGAGCCGTGCTGGGGTCCAGGAGAGAAGGGGAGCCGTGCTGGGGTCCAGGAGGGAGAAGGGGAGCCGTGCTGGGGTCCAGGAGGGAGAAGGGGAGCCGTGCTGGGGAGCAGGAGGGAGAAGGGGAGCCGTGCCGGCTAGCAGGAGGGCGAAGGGGAGCCGTGCCGGGGAGCAGGAGTGAGAAGGGGAGCTGTGCTGGGGAGCAGGAGTGAGAAGCAGAGCCGTGCTGGGGAGCAGGAGTGAGAGGGGGAGTCGTGCCGGGGAGCATTAGTGAGAAGGGGAGCCGTGCTGGGGAGCAGGAGTGAGAAGGTGAGCCGTGCTGGGGAGCAGGAATTTAACACATGATAGAAAAAAACATGATTTTGGGCTCTGTCATCATTGTTTGGGTGCTATACTAGCTAACTCCATAAGACACTTTAACCTGCATTCTGTATATTCTTTTTTTCCTTAGGAGGATTATACTCATGAAAAGCCATTTTTCTGTGCAAATTAAGGTGTTCCTTCAACGAGGACGCATTGTATTCCATAGCACAGGGTGCCCTGATTAGGACCATCTATGAGCCACAACGGAGTAAATGGGCTGTGTGTTATGAAAACATCTATATCATCATCTTATACTTTGTTTCAATTCTTCTTTTTTCAAGATCCTCACTTGCAGACAGTGAATTAAATCTAAAGTTAGAAAATACTATATAATATACCCTGACACGTTATGCATGTCATTTGGACAGGTACTGCTGAGAAACCGAAACAGAAAAGGACCTAATTTATCAAAAATATCTGTCAGCACAATTGGTATTGTTGCCCTTAGCAATCAGGGCTTGGCTTTTATTTCTTAAACTGCTTTGTTAGACAGTTTTGATAAATGAGGCCAAAAGCAAATTAGATTGTTTACATAAATTTACATTATACAACTAATTTACTTACACAAAACTTCTTTAGGGGCATCGCCGAGTCTAAACAAAGTCACAAAAGAGTACGCCCGGGTCTACACCTGGCAAAATTGTTTTGTGTTATGTGTGAATGTGGCTGTGAATCCATGGTAGATTTGATGCCCATACAGTAGATTCCTTAAGGACCAATCATTTATCCATTGCCTCCTCCAAAAATTATATTTTTTCCATCGATGTAGCTGTAGGAGGGCTTGTTTCTTTGCAGACTTTTCTTCTATGGCACAATTTGTGGTAGCTACAATATACTAAATAACCTTTATTAACTCTTCCTGTGCATTATAAAAAATGTGCTCTCTCTATTCTGTGGGTGAGTACAATTAGGGGGATATTAAATATGTATTTTTTTACATTTTAATACTTTTGCAAATCACGTAAAAAAAATAAAAGTTTGTTTTTATGTCTCCATATCTTGACACTTACAGTTGGCAGCATAGCCGTATGTGGGCTCGTTTCATGTGGAATGAGGTACTGCTCAACAACAATTAGGAGAGTGTATCTAAAATATAACATTTATTTCAATAAGATTAAAAAATCTCCATAGAGCAAACAATGACCCAAAACACAATTTTAAAAATCACATAAAAAAGGTAGGGATATGGTATTGAACAAAATCACCTCCCTTTTTCAAATTTCCCACATAAATACCAAGGTCCCCCACCTAGCAAAAATAGGGGACCCGCTCCAAAAAAAGACGAAACCCGTCAGGAAATAGCCCTTCTATGCCAAGCCCCTATTATACCCTATACTGTGGTACAAAACAAAATCCAGTAACAAAATGTCCCAACATGTTTCTACCTTTCTTGTGGCGTCATCAGGGGACTGAAAAAAAGCCATAAGAGAATAAAGCTCGGTTCTGTTAAAGAGGCCCGAGAACCAAGACATCTAGGACATTGGCTTTCCCTATCAGCACCATAGCCCCCTGAATCGGAGCCATATGCATGAAAGGGGAGGTTTCCCTTTCAAGTCGCTCTTTTTTTGGACGGGTGCCCTATTTTTTTCTTTGGAGGGACCTAGGTAGATATGTAGGAATGTAATAGGGACAGTGACTTGTTCCAATACCAAACCTCCCGTTTTATGTGCACTTTTGATTGGTGTTTTGGGTCTTGTTTGCTCTATAGAGTTTTTTTTAAATTTTATTGAAATAAATGTTATATTTTAGATACACTTTCTCCAAATTTGTTGTTGAGCTGTTGTTAAATTTTAGGAGTTTACAGACTGAATTTTTTGGTCAGCATTTTCGTGCTTAAGGGATGGTAGGGTTTCTTTGGAACCCCCTTTGGGGGGGACATGGGACTTAAAGGGTTTCTCACCATTGATTCTTTTTAACTTCAGTCTGTTTTTTGGTTTTCCCTTTAATTCAGGGACGTGTTTACGGTTCTACTAGGCTGCGTAAAACCCAGGTTGTAGTATAACACCATGTGGAGCCTTAAAAGGAAGATCAAACAGGTCTGTGTATACAACCCTTGCTGGCAGCCAAAATCGGGAGAGATAAAACAGGTCTGTACATAGTACCAGAGGAGTGATGCAGCCCATACAAGAGGGGATAATCTAGGAATAGGTAGGACACTGTTTAATGGGAAAAAATTGCAAAGTGACTTGTTTTTGCAAGATCATAAAAAGCAGCAATCCTTGTAGTGAGACAACCCCTTTAATGATTTAATTTTTTTTTTTACAATGTGCACTATATGGTTGCAATCACCTGTCAACTTTATTACTATTTGGATTGTTGCAATCACAGCACTAGCCCATATGTGGTTTGTGTTGTTTTTGTTTTTTGGTCACTTTTTCAAAACCAATTTTAATTGAAAAATGTGTTTTTGTTTTTTTTTTTAACTAAAATTATCTAACTTTATTTTTTATTTCCACTAGATGAGTTTACATTGAGATCTTTTTATTGGTCATATAAACTTTTGGAATACTCAGTATACCAAAGCCTTGTTGCCTGTCAGTGTGAATTTGACAGGCAATATATTAGGTCTTGCCAGAGGCATACAAACGTTACAAACCTGGGGAACCGGTGTTAGGGTCCTGGTTGCCATGGCAACCCACCTCAGCTCGTAATTGCACTCGCAGGGTGCTCATGGGCGACAAAGAGAAGCTTGAAAAAGGCTTAGGATTGAGCTGAAAGATTACACATTTGGGTGAAATGAACTTCTGCCTTGCTGACTGAATTGTTTCCATTGGATTCGTGGGACCCTGGGTGGTTGGTGTTTGGAGGCGTGCACCCATAGTTTGCTTCCAGTGCTGGTGATATATTTATGCTCTACAGTGACAGAGGGAGTCCCTTCCCTCTGTCAAACCACACAGATTTCACAGTCTCTGTGTTTATCTGACCTTGCCTGTACAGAAGGAACCCACCCGACAGTCACACAGTGATCATGTGGGTGCAACTTCTATGCTGTGCGGTCATCATCATGTATGTATCAGTTATGGTGTATTAAAGGGGTTGTCTCACTACAAGGATTGCTGCTTTTTATGTTAAAGATTTTGCGAAAAGGAGTCACTTTGCAATATGTGTCCATTAACAGTGTCCTACCTATTCCTAGATATCCCCTCTTGTATGGGCTGCATCAGCTCCTCAGGTCGCTATAGCTACAGACCTGTTTGATTTCTCCTGATAGGCTGTCACCACTGGTCGCTATAGCTACAGACCTGTTCCATCTCTCCTGATAGGCTGTCAGTACTGATCGCTATAGCTACAGTCCTGTTGTCCTTAGCAGCTCTTCACTTCAGGTCACTAGAAGCCAGTAAACACGCCCCTGTATTCAAAAATTAAACCGAGAAAACAGGACTGAGGTAAGATAAATCAATGCAGTGAGACAACCCCTTTAAGGGGTGAAATTTATGGTTAAAAATCTGAGATGCTTCCCCAGCAGATTGAGCGTATTGAGGATTTGATAATACACAGCAAGCACATTTCTGTGCTACACATTGATGACCTTTTCAAAACCGCTTCCACATGTACCGTACAGTAATCTGCTCTGGAGGTACAGTACAAAATCCACACCAAATTCGCAATGTCTGGATTCCCCTTTAGCCTGGCTATCGACATAGCAGGTAATCTAGGCTGTGTATGGTAACCATGCTTCAATTATACAGAAGTCTACTAAATAGTGTTGAGTGAATGGAAGGTTTTTACAATTTTTCACTGTGACTGGGCTCCTATTTATGGGCAGCACTCAGTGTTTCTATCCCCAGCCCCTTCATAAATCCCCTTCAGCTATTCAAGAGACTGAGATAACAGTTTACACACCTCTGCTTTTAACTGAAGACTTAACATATATCAAGATGAGTCTGGCAATATTACACATTGTAATTGGATGTGTAATAATGTTTTTAATTTTATTTTTGACATTTAGGGCTTGGAGCAGTTCCAGCTCTCTCTTTTAAGCCCCATTAATCTCACACCTTACCATAATTGGAGCCCTCCAGTCTGACATCTGCCCCATTATAACTATAATTTAAATATTAAACTTCCGCAGCAAATTTATCTTCGCTCTTTAGCCAGAAAGGAATCACATAAATGGAATTAGTAGGTACAATCTGTATGGTTATTATATCTCGACTGGGACTGAACCAAATCCTGACTGGTTTACACAACACAATGATAACATTACAATGCCGCGAGTATGTACAGTACGCAGTGATCATAAAGGCCGCCTGGCTGTCCGGCAGCAGATAATTGTGTGAAATCATATGAATATTCTTCTCTTAAAAATGAAAGGCGGTGATTTCAAGATGAAACTACATAACATATCAATTATACAGTTAATGAAAGTGAACAAATTGAGTTTGTTCTTAAAATGGCTCCAGAGAGGAATGAAATGTTTGAAGCTCTGCGTTTTGAAGTGCAGATGTTCCCGGTTATAAATAACATAAGACAAGTAGAATATTCTTCAGAGGAAGCCAAAGAATTATAAAAGCAGTAGATGAAGCAGAGAACCGCAAGTGGGTCTGAACGCTTAATAATTGGGCACTGTACACAGCGTTACAAGTAAGACTGGATTTTGCGGTGGTGTTAGGGCTGGCCACATATTAGCTGTGCCCGTCACTCAGAGCCGGCATGCTCGGATATAGTACTGCATCATGTTGTGGCATGTGCCGTTATCACTTGCCAACAAAACGTGATGTAGACCGACTTCAGCCATTATAAGGGATACTCACCATTCTCCGTCTATGTGGGGAGAAATGTTAGAGGTCAGTTTACTTGGAGAGAACAGTGTGTTGTAATCGGCGGCACAGATGAAGGGTGAAGTCATTTTAGAAAGAGACTTGGAACATAACTGTGCTCTTTACCTGTACAGGCAGTCCTCGACTTACACCGTTCCGACTTATATCTGTCCCCTAGTTACAAACGGAGACTTATGGGGCATGATGGCACTTGTAGTTCCATGCTCCAAAGCAGATAGTAGCTGTGGAACGACAAGTCCCAGCATGCCACAGCAGCACATGAGGTGAAATCTTCTTAACAGGGGCACAGACAGCAAAACAAATGTAAAAACCCTTCCCTGCACTATCCAAAACTAAAGAAAACCTTGCTCGAGTTACATTTAATAAATATACCTGTTCCGACTTACATACAAATTCAACTTAAGAACAAACCTGCAGTCCCTATCCCGGTCGTAACCCGGGGACTGGCTGTATTTGGTTATTTGCACAGTCTGCGTTATCTTGATCCTACTTCTCTGTAAGTACTAGATGAAGTGAATGATGCTGCTCTTTACATGTAGAGGGAAAAAAAATGTACATTCGACAGTCTGCCTGACTATGACCTCCTGAACGGAAGGAACGATAGAAGCTTGTTTCTCCACTTGCACCTGTGTCTCTCTGCCTGTATCGGGGGCAAGCAGACTTGTATATGGATAGAAGGTCATCTATTTCTCCCAGAAAAGTTCTCTTCAGCTTCCATCTTCTGTTTGATGTTCTAGCAAAGCTAAACTAGTGGATGTATTTGCAACCACTTAATGACTCGTGAAGTTTCAATCGTATATTCTGGAGAACCTGAGTGTGGAAACAAGCCTATTAGGGCTTTGCCATGTGCAAGCACGTAGATATATACCACACCTTTCTTTTTTTTAAGGTCAACGCCTTCACCTACTGTACCCCATCAAATACAGATGCATGTCTGTCTTACTACTGAACTCTCCCAACTCTCTTCAGCTGTAATACTCAAAACAATAAGTAATATCTTCAGTCTTCTGGCTTGAGTGGCTTGCTATATGAGGCGCTGAAATCTCGACTGATCTACCAGTGTATAAAAATTGGAATCTGCCATCAAAAAGCCATAATTAGGCAAAGGTCCTGTGTCTGATGGCCTCCCCAGCTTGCTACACAACCTTCTCAAGTATCTCTTCAACCCATTTTTTTTTACTTTATCCTAACTTAAAAGGGTATGCTCACCACATTGACTAGTTTTAAACATGCAGGCAAAAGTAAATAAAGATTATTACAAAATACATTGCTGTTCTGATTGTGCTTTCCTTCAGAGCTAGAGCAGTTCTTATCTCCAACTTGTGTACTCAAGCTTCCCTAGGTTTCTGACTACTTCTCCCTGATCTACCCTGGCCAGGATGGTGACCTCACTCTCTGCTGTGTCCTGATCATTTACCCAAGATTCCTAGGTTCTTGACCATTTCTCCCAGCTCTAGCACCTCTACATTATCAACCACTTCCCTTGGTTATCGACCCTGCTATGTCTTACCAAAAGCGCAGGAGCTTATGTTTCTTAATGACAACCTTAACCCTTTAGAGCTCTGTAGCCCTGTGCTCTGCTGGTAAGACCTCCCTATTACCAATATCCCTTTGACACTTCAGCTCTGCTAGCTGAGCCTGTTAATCACTGCTGTAGCACTGCTCATAGCTTAATCAGAAAGTAGCAGACTCCGTGAAACATCCAGATGGGAAAAGACCTTTCATGCTGATAAACGATTTTCAAAAATTCTTGCCATTATACTAACACTATGTCTTTCCTGCATTATTCATATAACTCAGGTGAGCTTCATGCACCAACACCAGGCATGCAACACCACACCACCACCACACACCAGAGTGATTAACTTGATCTTAAAGGGGTTGTCTCACTACAAGGATGACTTTTTATGTTAAAGATCTTGCAAAAACAAGTCACTTTGCAATACATGTCTATTAACAGTGTCCTAACTATTCCTAGATATCCCCTCTTGTATGGGCTGCATCAGCTTATAAGTCACTATAGCTACAGCTGTTTGATCTCTCCTGATAGGCTGCCAGCACTGGTTGCTATAACTAAAGACCTGGCTTCTACTGCAGCCTAGTAGAAGCCAGTAAACAAGCCCCTGAATTCAAAGTGAAACCAAGAAAACAGGACTGAGGTGAGATGAATCAATGCAGTGAGACAACCCCTTTAACTATCAAATGTGTGAGGCACTCATCACACAGTCACAGTCAGTGGTCACTAAACTAGCAGACTTATTTTCTTTCTGCTGGTACTGAGACTCCCTTAAATTATCTAAGAATCTTCTATAGACCTCAATAAACTACTTTCCTGACTTTCAATGTATCTAAAGTAAGCTTCATTTGTGGATAGAGGATATACTCACTTGATTTGGAAGGAACTCTATATTTAAAATTAATGTTCTCCCTAGGATCCCCTCCCACCACCAATTTTCCATGACTGTTTTCCATGCAGACAAATATATTAAAACGTTCCATTCTGTTCCAACCTAAAAATAGGATGTAAAGTCCAGGTGGCTAAGGGTATGTTCACACGGTGAAATTGGCGTGTATTTTGGCACACATTTCGCCGCGTATTAAGCTTTATACGCGGCGATGGCAATGCATGTTTCTTTTTCTTTGTTAGTTGGAATTTATATTTATTTGCTTTACTTACACACTGTGGTGCTATTTGTATTTGCTTTATATATTAACGTATTGTTTCTACTAACATTATAAGTTTATGTATTTACTTACATTGGGGCTTACTTTCCAGCAGTTATTCTTCAGTTATCCAGCAACGTCTTTTTATTTGTTTTTGTGTACGGTTATATTTGTTTAATAAAATATATTTTGTCATTTTTATTTGGGTTAGTGTTTTTGTGTTTGGTTATATACCACTTCCCTCTTCGTCTTTGTTGATTTATTGGCCCTATTTTTATTGGCGATTATCTTTGGCTTAAAAAACGGCATCAGAAACGGTCTTTGCAGCCTTTATGTGGTAATAAGGTTAGATGTAATGACAGTCGTCATCTTGTAATTCCATGGACACATGGGTATAAGCTTTAAGATGACTCCTTAATTGCTCTTTTGTTACACACTTCTGTAAGTTTTGTTACATTATACAGTGCGACGTGCTGCCTGTTAAGCCGCAATGACCCGGAAAGGACAATATTCGTTCAGTGAATCTGAAGAAACCTGCCTTTAGTACAAGACAAACACTCATTATAGATCCACTACACAGCTAATAAAAGGTTGACAAGGTCACTCCAGGACAACTAGTAAACCAACAACCTCAGTGACCCATTTCATTCAAGAAATCACATTATACCAAATCCGCCTTGATCCATGTACTGAATGATCTTCTGATGACTCGATGTTCAGTCCTAATTCTCCTTGATCTGTCGGCAGCACTTGATATTGTATACTATGAATATTAAAAGAGCGCCTACAGGAGTTTTGTGGCCTGGATGGTACAGAGCTCAGCTGGTTCAAATCTTTCCTGGCAGATCACAGACTAAGAACTCCTTAGGAAATTATTTGTGTTCATCAGCGCTTCTTCAACAGGGAGCACCTCACAGCTTGGGTGTTTACTTGGGTGTTCTGCTTGTTATGCCCATTGGTCCATTTAAAGGGAGATGAAACATTGATATTGTATGTGAAGCTTTAATTCTGTATGTACACAGCTTCTATCTGCAATTATTTGCCATTTTCGTTAATGTAGGCCTCAGGGGTTGAACTCAAACATTGTAGGTTTAACTTTCTACATTCCTTCTAAAAAAAAAAAAAAATCAAAAATTCTGTAGTTTAAAGGCACAAAAGGAAAAAAAAGATGATCCGGTCCAGCTTCTCAATAACGTATTCACTTATCAGTCAGTCAAAAAGAGCCATTGACGAACACAATAAACATGATATAAACAGAGGAGGACACACTGTAGCCTCATGGAACATTAGAGTGAACACTTGTTTCTCATTGAAGAGACCCGTAGTATGGAGACTTATTTTTGGCCAATTTTCCAAAAGGGAAAAAAAAGTATTCAAACTAGTTCTCCAGAGTGAACAAAAATCTCCTATTAACCAAACCAGAGTCTACTCCAAAAGGATGAGGCATCCATCTGTAGACAAAGAAAAGTAAGGGATGGCTAGAGAGGTGCATGAGTTAGTTTTAGACCTCAAAGGTGGCCATTTAATGAATCAAAGGACTAGGACTTGTTTACATCCTAAGGCATGTGTATCATGTGACTGCTGAGGGGTCCCAGGATGGCCTTGCACCCTTTTTAGTATGTGATGACAATATACATAAGCAAAGAAGACTACATGAGAAAAGGAGGAGGGCCACAGAACGGTTACTTTCAGGTGATTAAGGCTATGTCCACACGGCGTAATTGCAGCGCGTACAGTACGGCCGCAATGACGCCGGGTGATTTGGGACTCGTGCTGATCAGAGCGTACTCCCGCGCCGCAGGGGGCAAGGGGGCAGCCCACCAGCCCCATTGACATTTTATTACTCGCAGTGCATATTTGCCACAAGTAATTGACATGCATTACTTAGCTCCCCGCGCATACAATACGATCGTATTGTACAAGCGGGGAGAGGAGGTGTAATCCATAGTTCTCTATGAGATCTATGGATTACCATAATTTCAGCGCGCATCTCGCTCATATTAGAGCACAAATACGACACGAAATTTGCCCGTGTGAACATACCCTAAGAGTGTGATTCTGTCAAACAGCAACTACAAGGGGCCCCTTATATTTATCTTGCTGTGGGAACTTCAGTGTACATTGTACATAACTCTTCAATAGGGATATGGAGTCGATGAGTCCAACACCTGACTTCTTGATAGATGCCTTATGTATAATCAGGAATAAATTTTACTGCAGTAAAATTATATCTTCACCCTTTTTTTTCTGATAATTTAGGGCCTTTGATTAAAAGAACATAGAATATCGTCAAAATAATAAGAATGAAAATGTCTAAACTTTCCTAAATCTCTATAAGAGTAGGTATACAGCAAGCTATGCATTTACTAATATTTTATTTGAAAGCTAGCATTGTAGTTGGTAAATTTCTACCACTGCTGACTTCACCGGCCGACTCTTCACATGGCTTTTCTTGCTGGTTAGATTGTCACCTGCTGGGGTCTGGGTTGTGGCGCACACTAGGTTGTCACATGCAGCCCATGATTTGACCACTGGGCTATACACTCACCGGCAGTTTCTGAAATACTCAGACCAGCCCTTCTGGCACCAACAACCATGCCACGTTCAAAGGCACTCAAATCACCTTTCTTCCCCATACTGATGCTCGGTTTGAACTGCAGGAGATTGTCTTGACCATGTCTACATGCCTAAATGCACTGAGTTGCCGCCATGTGATTGGCTGATTAGAAATTAAGTGTTAACGAGCAGTTGGACAGGTGTACCTAATAAAGTGGCCGGTGAGTGTATATCTAGAACTTTGTGTACCTCTGTAAACTAATTCTTTGTATCTAGATCAGTAGGAGGGAAAGTTTTAACTTTACCTATATCCTTCTCCTCATCCACATCTCCTTCCCATCCTTGGTTGAACTTGATGGACATACACTCACCGGCCACTTTATTAGGTACACCATGCTAGTAACGGGTTGGACCCCCTTTTGCCTTCAGAACTGCCTCAATTCTTCGTGGCATAGATTCAACAAGGTGTTGCAACGATGCTCAATTGGTACCAAGGGGCCCAAAGAGTGGCAAGAAAATATTCCCCACACCATGACACCACCACCACCAGCCTGAACCGTTGATACAAGGCAGGATGGATCCATGCTTTCATGTTGTTGACGCCAAATTCTGACCCTACCATCCGAATGTCGCAGCAGAAATCGAGACTCATCAGACCAGGCAACGTTTTTCCAATCTTCTACTGTCCAATTTCGATGAGCTTGGCAAATTGGAGCCTCAGTTTCCTGTTCTTAGCTGAAAGGAGTGGCACTCGGTGTGGTCTTCTGCTGCTGTAGCCCATCTGCCTCAAAGTTCGCCGTACTGTGCGTTCAGAGATGCTCTTCTGCCTACCTTGGTTGTAACGGGTGGCTATTTGAGTCACTGTTGCCTTTCTATCAGCTCGAACCAGTCTGCCCATTCTCCTTTGACCTCTGGCATCAACAAGGCATTTCCGCCCACAGGACAGCCGCTCACTAGATGTTTTTTCTTTTTCGGACCATTCTCTGTAAACCCTAGAGATGGTTGTGCGTGAAAATCCCAGGAGATCAGCAGTTTCTGAAATACTCAGACCAGCCCTTCTGGCACCAACAACCATGCCACGTTCAAAGGCACTCAAATCACCTTTCTTCCCCATACTGATGCTCGGTTTGAACTGCAGGAGATTGTCTTGACCATGTCTACATGCCTAAATGCACTGAGTTGCCGCCATGTGATTGGCTGATTAGAAATTAAGTGTCAACGAGCAGTTGGACAGGTGTACCTAATAAAGTGGCCGGTGAGTGTATATCTGTCATGCTAAATCTAAACCTAGACTGAACAATGAGTATGTTTGCCTGTATGTATACACTGGTTTGAATTCACATTGGTGAAGTTTGTGGTCATCGGCATCAGGGGCGTAGCTATAGGTGGTGCAGAGGTAGTAGTCGCTACCGAGCCCTGCAACCTGAGGGGGCCCACAAGCCCTTCTGCCACATAAGGAAACATCATGGTAGCTGGGGGGGCCCATTTTACTTTTTGCACTAGGGCCCATGAGCTTCAAGTTACGCCTCTAGTCGGCATTATTGTTGGATGTCATGAGATGAGAAACTTGATCCATTTTTCTCGTAATGTCCCTACACGAGTCGACAGCATGGACTCTGTGCATATGTCAGAAATGTTAGATTCTCAGCGTAGAACAGCTACAGTTTTATACGTCATGATCGATAGATGTCAGAGCAGTACTGAATAAGCATTTATCTCACAAGACTCTTTCTCCATTTTTGCTTGCCTTTCCTTTATCTCATTCCTCATTTCTCAGTGCTTTCTATATTAGCGCTTGTTAAAATGTAATAAAAAATATTCTATAAAGGAATAAGTGTGGGAATGCTTGCTCTCTAGTGTAAACTATAAAGATATTAAATGTGACAGAAACATTCTGTGATATGATAACAGATCTGAAGGATGGCATAGTGGAAGTTGAAGCTGAGGGCTTTTTATACAGTTTGCACGTTCCGGCACTAGACTCCAGCACAGGGTTACCATTATTCAATAATTTAATATTATTAGACAAGTACTGGGCAGATAAATCCAGGTTTTTGGGACAGTAATGATTTGTAAGAAACGCTGCGGAGGCCCGGGGACTTGACTGAATGGCCGCAGCAAATGTTGTCTTTACAAAAAATTATTTTTGTGATATATTTTGGTGTCAATGATTGAAATCGTATTGGCTACATTTGTCACAGTATTCCCTGACAACATGTTATTGTTGCACTGACAAATGCCCGGTAAAACCTATAACTTGGGATGCGGACTAGACAGGTGTCTAAGAACAGGATGCAGCCTGGAAAACCTTGTAAAGACCAATACGGAAATCTTCCCTAGATGCAAAACTACAAACTTTGCACATGACCATAGTACAGAGCCCATACCCTGCTATGTGCTAGTATTGTACCTCTGCATGTTTCTGAGTTTTAACTTAGGCCTATAGAGGTATAATCCAGCATGTGCAATACAAATAAATCCTTTATTATTCTATCATAAAACAAGAGATAAAAAAAACAATGTCACGTATAAGCATTTCAAACCATTCTTGGTTTGAA
This sequence comes from Phyllomedusa bahiana, assembly GCA_025379985.1. Lineage (NCBI taxonomy): Eukaryota > Metazoa > Chordata > Amphibia > Anura > Hylidae > Phyllomedusa > Phyllomedusa bahiana. The sequence goes on along the minus strand of JAODAL010000124.1, from coordinate 321,632 downwards.
ACGCGTAAGGTTAACACTTTTTTTTAAACTCCTGTGGTAAGATGGAGTAATAAAGGATTTATTTTTATTGTACACACTGCATTTTTCCTGGCGTCATATTCAAGTCTGGAATGGCCGATAGCCAGCAGATTTCTGTGCATGAATACAATTCCCAGGATTATAAACAACTATTATAGACGGGTGATCCAGACACAGTTACTTTATTCACTATGGGGTAATAGTTTATACTTGAGGATAGTACGATAAAGATGTTGGGAGACTTATCAGCTAAGCAGTGCTCCCAGGAATAACCAAGTATGTGAATAAGCTCTAGGGAAGAGAGCTAGGTTTATGGTGCCACCTATTGAAAGTAGTTTCCCTTCAGTTCGCATTTGACGTTACTGGGAATTTCAAGCCAAATTATTAACTTCGCCATAAAACAAAGTCTCCTCTCCAGACAGCTGTTTTGGGTTGTTTGCTCCTTGTCAGTATAGAGCAGGGCTCTATCTTGCTCTGTGAGAAACCTTAAATATTCATCTTACTAGAGGGTATATTTTCTCCTTGACAACAATGTAAAGGTGTGGGAAGACTAACAGGCCATGCGCTGCTCCATAGAAAAATCAGAAACATCAATAAACTGTAGAGAAAAGAACCAGGGTGGCATAACCACCAGACCTTCTTCAGATGACTGCATCTTAAATCACTGGGGATTGATAAGTATCTTTATTATCAGGAATATCATGAAAGTTATTATGGTGCATAGTGTTTAATGTGCATTATGTTTCATTACCAGTATATATAGCACGGCACAGTAGAGGGATATTAGTACCTTGTATTTAGCTTGTAAAAAAATTCCCTTGAGGAACCCCACCTGATTGGCTATAGTTGTTTATGCTATATCTGGTACGGATGTTGGAGGGGTTACGATATTCTCCCTAATATTAATGTTAGTAGGACCCAACTGTTAAAGTGGAACCGCCCTTGTTCGGGGCGATTATTCCGCTGACAGGGGAGGACTAGGGGAGATAACTTTTTGAACAATACCCCTCTCCCTTTTATTCCTGTTTGTATTGGAAGTGGATTAGAGTACAAAAAAATAGGGGTAAAAATAGATATTTGTAATTTTAACTAATTAAATAAAAGGTATATTTTAGGGGGGAATTAACATTATGCAGTGATATGACTAATATCCCTTCAGCCACATCTGACCCATTAAAGAGCCTTGAAACATAACTGGGGTTCTAAAGCCAGATCTGTGACTTCTTCATACGGACAAGTCTCCCACCTGCAGAGAGCTGTATAAATATGTCAGAAAATGGAGGCCTCATTCATCTCTTCTTTTTTTTTAGCTCTGTTTAGCATATAAAAAGGTTGTAATATATACCATACAGTGGCATTCATCACCAATATGCTGCAGCAGCCATTTAAAAATAGTATGTAAAAAAAAAGCTAATAATTTATACATTACAAACTTATAATGAGTATGTTAAATGTAAGCTGTTTCATACTTCGTTTTTTATGATTTGCTCATATATATCAACCTGACCCATGCCAATGGGACACTTTTTTTTAGCCACCTCCAGACTAATGTATCCCTATAAATACATTTCCCATTTACAAGCTGAACATAGATGAAAACCATGATGTGAACAGAGCATAAGCTGAAGCAATAGATGCTATAATTTGGAGGTACATTACCCTATAGAATTTGATTCCTGGCAGAGGCACTAAATGATGGCACACAAAATGCCTACATGTCTGTAATAATGAAGCTGTAAGCATGCATTTGAGTATTTCAAGTTTCTTTGACTCTTAACCCCTTAACTTCCCACAGGAGCTACAAGTGATTTTATCACCTTCTGACCTCTTTGGGGCCCCAAGTGACCGACCTGTGTACTCATTCTCCCCTGCTGTATGTTCTATCTTATAGCAGGGAATGATGTCATCTCAAAGCACAGAAGTCAGGACAGTGAGTGCTTGTTTGTTATCTGATCTTTCAGACAGAAGTCAGTAGTTACTGCTGTTTACTTTACCTCAGAAGCTTCCCTGGTCCTGACAGCATGAGATTTATCTAATTAGCAGAGGTCTGAATACACAGAGCTCATATGCTAATTACAGCCAGCTTGTCCAGGAAGTGACTGAGCAAAGAAGCATTATTTCATTCATGCATCCTATGAAACTTTGAGATGAGAAAACCCCTTTGAGGAAGCCTCCGAGCATTCTCCTGCCCCATCTGATTATCTGGATTCCCAGTGGCCAATGGAGCCTGGTCAATGTCTGTACAGTTAGCATTGGGGACATAGAAGCCCCAGAGATGTCTGTACACTAATCCTGCTGTTAGGGCACAATGTGTGATGTCCTGACAGTAGCCTGTATCATACTGGTAGAGAGAGTAATGTGTTAATAACATACTCCTGTATACTGTGTCATTATTAAGCATAAAAAGTGAAAAAAAATAGTTCTCCCTTAACTTGGTTTAAAAAATAACGTTAAAAACATAAAGAAGTGTGGAACAAAAAAATTATAAAAAAAATAATTGTGCACACATTACTCTTAAAATCCTACACATATTAGGTATCCACATGATTGTAATAACCTGTAGAATAATTTTTTTTTAGTAGTTTGGAATTTGAATGATCTAAAAAATAATAAAAACATGCAGAAAAATGCTTTTTGATGTTCATGTCGCAAAAAGAAAACGTAAATCAATGACAAAGTAATTATATGTATACTCAAACGCCACCCCCAAAAATATAAAACAGGTCCTCATACAACTACGTCATAGACAAATTAAACAAGTTATGACTGATTAAACGCTGGGAGAAACTAAAAAATGTAGCTGGTCATTAAGGGCGTTTCAGGCCTGGTGCTTAAAGGGGTTTTGCCATGATCTTATTTCATACCTCCTGCATCCAGCTCTTCAGCTCTGTGTGCTCAGAAGGGGGCGTTTGTGATTTGTTTGAATTGCATATCATGTGACCCAGCAGGATGACATCACCATGCCGTGAAAGAAAGGTATGTTTCTGTATATAATTTTAAGTGGCTACACTGTAGCACAGAGGTAACATTTCTGCTTTACAGCACAAGGGTCCTTGGTTCAAATCCCTGCAGGAACTTAACCTGTGTTTTTTTTCTCTTTATGAATGCACAGACCTCATTGAGGTTTCTTTTTTTTATTTGCACTGTTTGACTTATTACTAACTAGTCCAAAGGACAGGAATAGAATGACAGCACCTGGGGTTTGAACACTCAGTAGCTACCTGAGAAGAAAGGTGATGCCTGAGCATGTGTGACCAGGACAGAGGCGCTTGCAGCCCTGGTCGGGTCCCCTGGAGACAAGCTGTAAACAATGGATCACTAAAGGGGCAGCTAAAACAAAAACGGTGCAGAATTTTTAATAATGATGAATGGTGAAAATGTTTATTATTTAATTTTCAAACTTCCCACGTCAATTTTACTTTGTGGCAAAACCCCTTTAAGGGGTTAATGCCTCTAACCAAGCACAAAACAACACCTACATCAAAATGAAGGCAGTAATACAATAACAATAGTATAGCATCAACTTCAAAGAAAAAACTGGGATTCGTTCAAGGTTGTGAGGGCAATGCTGTACCCAGTATGAATCACATCATCTTCAACTAGATCAGATCACCTCCTCTGAAGTTAGTTGCAGAGCAAGTGGCTTCTGGGAGGGGAACATCACACTTAATAAGCTCCTGAATCAGTGGCTATGAAGCAACTCAAAGCACATGGGTCAATCATCTCTGGGGCATCAATCAGAAATGCTCCACTAAAGTCCCATTATCACCAAAAATTCTTTGCAGAAGCTCTGAATGCACTCATCCAAAAAAAGAAAGATGCATGATTCACAAATGAAAATCCCTTACAAGTAAACAATCCAGACTGCTATAATCTTAAGTGTGAAAACGTGATGAGCGTTTTGAATGATTTCAAGATCATTTCAGGTGAATGAATCAACGGCATATTTCTTCTGTAAAAATGATGCATGAATTTAAAGGGGGAAGGATCTACATTGCCTTTATTTGATCCAAAGTACCACAAAGATACATAGAACTGCGATCAAAAGTGGAATATTTAGTGGAACATACCATGATGCCATATGAAATCTGAGGACCCTACAATAGGACCCTACACAGGGCCATCTTTACTGCATTATGGGCCCCCAGGTAAATTGTGCACTGGGCCCTGCCCAAGCATATGGCTTCACACCAAGCCTTGCCTCTGACCACCCTAAAACACACCCAGTCATGCTCAGTTCTCCTCTGGCACAACAGTGGCTGTTTTTAATTAGAGTATAGCTGGGACCCTCATGCCCTGAAAAATATGGAGGACAGGAAAGGCACCTCTCTGCCCATTTGGTAAATCCCCTGGTTTGCACCAGGGCACCTCCAAACCAGCACTTGTTTTATGGACGGGGTTTACATAGACTGCGCCCCTTTTATGGGCCACATATTGTGCAGGCCTGCTCTTATTGATTTTATATGGTTACCAAATAACACTTCTGTGCAAGAAACAAGTATCACCAGAGCTCTGACAGTCTGGTGTCCCTATGCTCATGGCGCCCTCTATGTACTGCTTCATATGCCCAAAGGGTAAGGCAGCCATTACCCTTCAGTACTATATAATAGCTCCATACTGGTCAGAGGTTCAAGCTGTAATGCATTTCTGTGCATAAGGTTGAGATAAGTAACATCTGGAGAAGAGAATGATGGTATTTTAATTGTGGTCCAGTAAAATAACCGATGCAGTTTACGCTCTGTTCAAATCTGTGTTGGAAGTTCAATTGCAGGAGGAAAAACAGCACAGCATGGAAGACACCTGGGCCCAATGATGGACTCCATTGTAAGTCATTGGTGTCTGTAGCGTGCCACTGGTGCTCATTGTGCAACACATGTTGTGCTTCATGTTTTCAGTTTTGTTTTTCTGCTCCTGTAATGGATCAGAATTGGAAACGACAACACAGATGTGAACTCAGCCTCCCTCTATGTTTGTACATTATCATTTTCTTAGCAATGAGCTCGGCCATGTCCTTGGTCAATGAACTCTCCACTTAATAGATAAAAAATAAACCGCTTATGTTGTTATTGTTTGGTATGAACCCTTTTTGCCTAATTTTTACATATAAGATTGATTCTGTTTTACAAGAAAAATACTATTAAAAGATTCAGTTGTAATTATGTAATCATTGAAAGTACAATTTATCTTTGAGGACAAATCAAGGAGAAGTTGTGCACAGGAAATTTTAAAACCAGAATTAAAAAAAATCATGAAGAAAAGTCACATTTTGAAATAAAAAGCCAGAATAAATCTTAAGCATTCTTCCAGGAAATCACAAGAATGATTGGAAAATCGCAGTGATTTAACGGTGGTGACTCAATATTGTACTGACATTGGTACAGACACAATAACGTACTGCAGTGCTCTTCATCTGCAGCCATTATATGCTAAATCTTGATAGCAAAATAGTAAGAAATAGAAATTATAACCTGCAAATTTGGAACACTAGAGAAATTAGGCAGAAAGTTTCATCCTCTTCAGAGTTATAATAATGATTATTAATCAAGGTTCCCTGCTGTAGTCCCCCCCCCCCCCGGTAGAAATTAAATTTGTATAAACAGCCCGAGAAAATGCAGGTGAGCAGTGATTTTTGGTGATTTACAGTGAAACCACTATAGGAACACTAGGGAGCCCCTAGGTCTTTATACTGTGGAGCTATTGACACTTGGTATGCTGCTGTACGGTTCCACTAGCGCACAATATTACTGAGATATTCCAACCTAAAAGCAGTATTTAGGGGATAACCCCACTAACAACTAATGGATACTATTAATGGCACTGACTACTTTTGGTGCCATATTATGGCTCCATTTAACGAAAGGTTATGGAAAATACCGTGTCCTAAAGAGTTTTAATATTAAGAAAGAAAAATAAAGGGGTGCAGTGGGGGATAAAAAAAAAACATTTCTAAATCTCTCTTCCACAGTTAGACACGTTTGTAATATACTTTCATTACATTTTCTATATCCTCTGTTTAGTTACAGGAAGTTTAGTAGTTCTGTATCTAGAAACCACTCTGTGTCGAGTCTTGGAGATCAGGTAACCAAAGTGGTATGGTTTTTTAGGGAAGTCTTCGAAGCCACATTCCCTATCAAGATTTGCAACATGAAGGAGAAAAATGGGCTGGTACTAAGACTGATGTTGGGAGAGAGGAAGATCGAGAAAACCCAGCAAAAGATTCTGGGCCACATGTATGAACCTGCTTAGGTCTAAAACTCACTTTTTTGTCCATAGTAACCTATGGGCAAAAGAGTGAGTTTTAGACTAAACAGGTTCATACATATGGTCCTCTGTGTTTTGTAGCTTTCTAGGGTAAAGGGAAATGGCTTTTAAAAAAAAAATGCTGCTGATCAGCTGCAGATGAGGGAGGCTACAATCAGGTACATTGCTGAACAACTAAATTCAGTTCTGATACATCAGTATTTTAAGTAGCTGTAGATTACTTATTGACATACAGAACTAAGTCGAATGGGTATTTAATCTGAATATATCTGCTACACAGATTAAGATATTGATTGTTCTCCAAACTGAAATAAAAAAGCACAGTATAAGTGGCCTACAAAAGACATTTTCTGAAGATCAAATTCCAATTATATTGGATTACATGGTTGGGTGATATCAGGCTGCACTGAAGGCCTTCATATGGTTCACAAGTGATGCGTTCAATAATCCCTTTGACAACTGAATCTTCCCATCGTCTCAGATAGTGGCCAGTAGTTAGTGGCTGAGGCAGCCTCATAGTTGCAGTCAAAAAGCATTTTGATTACAGCTGTTCCAGGAACACAGGTTGTCAGAAGGAACATTGATTCTGGTGACCGACACATTTTGGGAGGCTCATGAGCAGATTGAAAACTCATCATGAGGACAAACCCTAATAACATTGTCTATTATCATTTACCACCGACTCACTGCACAGCGCTGTCCACCATGGTGAGTGTCTCAAAGGTTAGGCCAGATATACAGTGGCGTGAAAAAGTATTTCTTAATCTTTTGCATGTTTGTCACACTTCAATGTTTCAGGTCATCAAACAAATTTAAATATCAGACAAACACAACACGTAATCACAAAATATATCTTTTAAATTAAGGTCTTTATTATTAATGGAAAAAGTCATCAAAACCAACAGGGCCCTGTGTTAAAAAGTAAATGCCCGCTAAAGCTATTAAGTGGTTGGGACACCCTTAGCAGCAACAACTGCAATTAACCGTTTGCGATAACTGCAAGGCTCTGGATTAATTTTGGCAACTCTTCTTTCAGAATTGTTGTAATTCACCCACACTGGGGGGGTTTTGAGAATGAACTGCTCTAATGCCACAGCATCTCAATCGGATTAAAGTCAGGACTGTGACTCGGCTGCTCCAAAGTCTTATTTTGTTTTCCTTAAGCCATTCCGAGGTGGACCTGCTGCTGTGTTTGGATCATTGTCCTGCTGCATAACCCAAGTGCGCTTCAGCTGGAGGTCACAGATGGCCTGACATTCTCCTTCAGGATTTGTTGGCAGACAGCAGAATTAATGGTACCATTTATCACAGCAAGTCTTCTAGGTCCTGAAGCAGTAAAACAGCCCCCGACCACCACACTACCACCACCATGTGTTACTGTTGGTATAATGCTTCTTTTCTGAAATGCTGTGTTGCTTCTACGCCAGATGTAATGGGAATTACACTTTCCAAAAAGTTCAACTTTTGTCTTGTCAGTCCACAGAATCTTCTCCCAAAAGTCTTAGGGATACTCAAGATGTCAAAACTGAGATGAGCCTTAATGTTCTTTTTGCTCAGCAGTGGTTTCCATCTTGGTTTTTGCCATTTTCCATTCTCTTTCTTATGGTGGAGTCATGAACACTAACCTTAAGTGAGGCCTGCAATTCTTTGGATGTTGTTGCGGGGTGTTTTGTGACCTTTTGGATGAGACGTTGCTGCGCTCTTGGGGTAGTTTTGGACGGCCAGCCACTCCTGGGAATGGTCACCACAGTTCCATGTTTTCTCCATTTGTGTATAATGCATCTCACTGTGGTTCTCTTGAGTCTCAAAGCTTTAGAGATGGTTTTATAACCTTTTCTAGACTGATAGATCTCAATTACTCAATTTTTCTCATTTGTTCCTGAATTTCTTTGGATCTCCCCATGACATTTAGCTTCTGAGCATCTTTTGATCTACTTCCCTTTGTCAGGCAGGTCCTATTTAAGTGCTTCCTTGCTTGAGAACAGGTGTGGCAGTTATCAGGTCTGGTTGAGGCAAGGGAAACTGAACATAGCTTCCCAAAGATGTGAGAAAATACAGTTATTTTATGGTTTAGGGGGGAGGATTAGTTTTTTCACACAGGGCCCTGTAGGTTTTGACTATTTTTTCCCTTAATAATAAAAACCTTCATTTAAAAGCTGCATTGTATGTTTACTTGTTATGTTTGTCTCATATTTAAATTTGTTTGGTGATCTGAAACATTTAAGCGTAACAAACATCCAAAAGATTAAGAAATCAGGAAGGAGGCAAATACTTTTTCACACCACTGTAGTTAGTGGGGTTGTATTAAAACAATATAGTGTTTTTAGATTTTACAAAGGCATTTGACATTGTCCCTCATATATTGGGTAAATTAAAGTAACTTAGGTTAGAAATAAGTGTGTAACTGGATTGAAAACTGGCTATTGGATTGTATACAGAGAGTGGTGGTAAATGATTCCTACTCTGAATGGTCCCCAGTTATGAGTGGTGACTGGTGACCATAAGGCTCAATACTGGATCCTCTTTTATTCAATGTATTTACTAATGATATAGGGGAGGGGACTAATAACACTGTTTCTACTTTTAAGGATGATACCAAGCTATGTAGGGTAGTGCAGTCAATGGAAGATGTTCATAAATTGCAAGCATATCTGGATACACTGAGTATTTGGGCATCCATTTGGCAAATGAGGTTCAGTGTGGATAAATGTAAAGTCCTTTTACTTGGGTACTAATAATCTGCGGCATAATATGTCCTAGGGGATGAAAAACTGGGAGAATCACAGGTTGAAAAGGATCTGGGACGCCTTGTATATCATAGATTACAGACCAGCATTAAATGTCAATCAGCTGCCTCTAAGGCCAGCAGGATATTGTCATGTATTAAAAGAGGCATGGATTTGCGGGACAAGGCATGTAATATTAGTGTTATATTAAGCATCGGTGCAGCCTCAATTAGAATATGCGGTTCCGTTTTGGGCTCCAGTTTATAGAATCAATGTAATGGAGCTAGAGAGAGTGCAAAGACGAGCAACCAAACTAATAAAGGGAATGGAGCATCTTTGTTATGAGGAGACATGATTAATTTATATAAGTATATAAATAGCCCCTTCAAAATATATGGGGAAAAGCTATTTCATGTAAAATTCCATCAAAAAACAAGGTGACATGCCTCTTGTCTAGAGAAAAAAGCATTCAACCTCCAGAGGAGAAAAGTCGTTTTCATCATGAGAACTGTGAATCTGTGGAATAGCCTGCCCAAGGAGCTGTCACAACAGAAACGGTTTAGGGTTTCAAGAAAGGCTTAAATAACTATATGAAACTAAAAAATATTAATACCTATGTGCCATATAAAATTCTAGATCCATTCTGATGTCAATTTGTGGAGCAGAAATATTTAGGGCAGATTGGTTCTTGCCTTATGGATTCCAAGTCTTCATCAGGAAACTAAGATTAAAAATTTCCTATCCCCTTCCCTACGTCTACTTCTTTCCCCACTCTCGGTTGAACTTGATTGACGTAAGTCTTTTTTCAAGTGTACTAACTTTGTTACATTTGATCGCTCTCCAACTTTTGCAGTGTTAAAGGCAGGTGTAGAAATTATATAATTTATCAAGATTGATTAGGATATAATCGGTATAAAGTTGGAACAAAAATTTTAACTTTGTTAGAAAAAAGGCAAACCGTAAAGTGAACAAAATAAGCAGAAGCAATGAGGAAGAATATCATCACAAACATATGTTTGCATTCTTAGCAAACGGGTAAAATGGGAAAAAGCTGTCTAAAAAGCTAAACAAAAACCTGAGCTAAACGCAGTGTATAAATCCATCATCAAGTCAATCGCTTATATGCATAGGACAAAGGTGCAATACCGGGCACAGCCACTACAAAATGTACGGAGCTATGACTGGTGAACATAGTAGAGTTCGGAGTTCCACTGACCAATTTTTTGGGGAAGGTGGGCAGGAGTTGGACCACTACCATTATGATAGTCATAACCTATCCTAAGGCCTGAACATCCTGTTAAAAGATTTCTCTGGTTTAGAAAACCTACCTTTATGTACCCTAGTACGGAATTCACTTGTCACCTATAAAAGGTCATATATCATCGAATCTCATCTCTTGGCCAAAATATAGAATAGTAACCAAAAGGATTACAAAGAGCCTCTCTTAGTCTGGAGGACCTGCCCTGTCCTGCATTATACAAACAGCCAATTCATCTGAATGGAAACTGGAATGCTTTATTTCCCATGTGGTGGAGTTGTGGGGAAATCCAGCACTTACTGCCAGGATTTTACATAGATCATAGCTAACTGTTTGGGATCCCTGTGAGGAAATACTCTGTGATCTGCTTATTGTCTTAGGAAATTCCTATCTGGAGGAAGCATCCCAAGTGGAGAACCCCTTTAACTAAAAGTTAGTAGCATGGAAATAAGAAAATGCATCTTCCATGCCAAAATTAAATTGTCTCACTACAAGGATTGCTGCTTTTTATGTTAAAGATCTTGCAAAAACAAGCCACTTTGCAATATATGTCATTTAACAGTGTCCTGCCTATTCCTAGATATCTCCTCTTGTACGGGCTGCATCAGCTCCTCAGTTTGCCATAACTACAGACCTATTTGATCCCTCCTGATAGGCTGCCAGCACTGGTTGCTATAGCTACAGACCTGGCTTCTACTGCAGCCTAGTAGAAGCCAGTAAACACGCCCCTGAATTCAAATTAAACCAAGAAAACAGGACTGAGGTGAGATGAATCAATGTAGTGAGACAACCCCTTTAAGAATGTAATCATGATGTACTAGCAAAAAGTTACGGATATGTAACATTTTTTTTTTTTTTAAAGAATCCTCAAAGCTGACCGTCATGTACCACAATTCTTATCCTCCAATTAACCTGGAGATTATGGCTGCTATATCAGTCATAGATAGAGTGCCCTGCAGTAGGCAGAAATAACAACACCATTACAGAGTCTTAAATGCATCAATATTCTTATCCCTATCTCTGTGACTAGGTTTACAAAATGTTCTTTAAATTAAATCTTCCCTAAAACCTATTTCTGCTGCCGCCAGTTATAGATCTTTTTTTTTTTTCTCGCTTCTCTACAAACCTGTCACCAAAACATATTTAATAGCTTTGAATTGTAAATGAGATCTCTCTCCGGGTTCGTTAAATATAATTAGGATGTGTACATTCTTTGATATCTGTGATATTAATGTATATTTGCACAGAAATGCATAGCGTGACCACAAGCGCCACGTCCTCACTTACACTGTAAATTACTCTCTTTGGTGCAGCTGCAAATCTCAGCAATATAAAAACGATTTCTCCAAATACGAGTGATTTTTATTAGATGAAACCCAGCAGATTCCTGTCCCGCTTCTAGCTTCTTTGTGTTCAGTAAATTGCCACCATGGGCCCTAATTATCTTTATTTACATAGCTCCACAAGGTGAGCAAACAAGAAACCAACCAGAACGTCAATTATTTTTCCTTACTGATTGGACACTAAATGATTGCGTGTCTCTATTTTTTTAAAATTCTTCCAAAGTGAATGATGGAAATTTTAAGTGACTAATAATCACAGCCCCAGCCATTTTGATTCCAAGAAGCCAGGGTTATATCAAAGGTAGACTATATTCTGCTTACTATAAAGTGTAGACAACATGGACTAGAACGGTTTCAGTGATTTCATGATTTGCTTCACAGATTAGTTTTTCAGACCTTTCCTTATCTCCCATTTAAATGCAAAGATAAAGTCAAGTTCCTTCTTTGAGGTACATGCCAGATACATGTAACTTGTGTCTTATTTTCCCAACAAAATGAACAATGGTCCTTATGGTGAATTGGGTAATTAAATACTTAAAAACCCATATGTCAGAAAGGCACAGTAATAATCACCATTAAAGGGGTTTTCTCATAATGCTGTTTCACAGAGCCACAGCCGGCTTCAGACTTTCACTTCCTGGTTAGGCTGTGGGTGGTTTTACAGCAGTGATTGGCATATCAGCTCTGCAATTCATAGCGTTTCCTGTTACAGTGAAATGACTGCAGGAGATTTAAAATCTATAGTACACAAGGCTACAGAACTCTTAGGGTTTACAACTTGTCATTAACAGGTAAAGGAAACTTCTGTGCTAGGAAGTGACTCATTATGGTCAGACTGATTAAGGCAGCTTGGAGCAATCAGATAAGAGAAAGAGCAGGGAAAGGTGGTCAATAAACTATTGAAACTTGTGTACATTAGCAGTAGATAAAATCTTTATCTCGTGAACAAAGCAAAGTCAAAATAGCAATGTAGTTGGTAATAGTCTTCATGTACCTTCCCCAACATGTTAAAAGCTAATCACTGGTGAGAAAACCTCTTTAATTGTCCCGTTTTATGAATTACAATATAAAAAGTATTTTTTTATAGTTAAAAAGGGATTCCAATAAAGTCATTAAAACACTGTTGTAGTGTGGTTTTTCTGTACATAAGTTGTAGCAATGTCTACTATACTACACTGAGGACATTGTCTCAATGTTGCAACTCTAATGTGCTCACTTGTAATACTGTTGTCGGTTGGAGTTTAAAGGGGTTGTCTCACTACAAAGATTAGATTTCAACATGTAGGAAAAGATAAATGAAGACAATTTCCAAATCATTTGCTTTGTTTCTTTTTCTTTGTTGAGGAGATAAGTTCATTTATCAGCTGTGAGTGCCCTCAGATTTCCTTAGGTTACCGACCTGCTCTGCCTGCTCTCCCCTGCTGTTTGTCTTCTCTGATGGCAGGGATGACATCATCACACAAGTTGGCACACAACACAAAAGCTCTGAAGCTGCTGGCAGTTATCTGTTCTAACAAACAAAGGAGACTAATTACTTTTGTTTACTGTACTTTACTGGACCTTAGGTAAACATCTCCTGTTCCCATGTCAGAGTAATTAGCAGACCTTTGAATACAGAGCTGATATGTTAATCACTGCTATACAAAAAGGCACAGCCTGACCAAAAAGAGAGGATGCATGAATGAAAGCTGCTTTTGGCTCTGTAAAACAGCGTGGTGAGACAACCCCTTTAATATTACGAAACCTGACTTTATGTAACAATATTAATGTAAACTTCCACTTTAGTATTTCTGTGGTTGAAATGCTTGCACTAACGCGGTATTCAAACCCAAGTTGCCATACTGTCATATGCCTCTGTCCCCTGATTACATCGAGCATCAGAGAAACAAGTTGGAGAGGCAGTGAGATTAACTTCTGAGCCAATTATTGCAGTTGTGCATGCTGATAAACTTCAGTTATTTATGGATCTGAAATATCAAGAGGCATTGAACAGAACTATATTAACAATAATTAAGGAGGAGTACTGTTTGACTTTTATTAATACCTATGTGAATCTTAATATGGCAACTCGAGTTTGAATGCCACATTAGTGCGAGCAGTTCAACCGGAAAAATGCTAAAGTGGTGGTTTCCACCAATATTGTTACATGACAGCTCAAACTGACAGCATTGTTACCACTTGCAAGAGAGCACATGAGAGTTGCAACATTGAGACATCGTATATTAAAGGGATTTTGCCACAAAGTAAAATTGACGTGGGAAGTTTGTAAATTAAAAAATAAACATTTTCACCATTCATCATTATTAAAAATTCTCGACTTTTTTTGTCTTAGCTGCTCCTTTAGTGATCCATTGTTTACAGCTCGTCTCCAGGAGATACCACCAGGGCTGAGAGCTCCTCAGTCCTGGTCACACATGCTCAGACATCACCTCTCCTCTCAGGCAGCTACTGAGTGTTCAAACCCCAGGTGCTGTCATTCTACTCCTTTCCTCTGTACTCCTTAATAATTAGTCAAACAGTGCAAATACCTCAGTCAGGTATGTGCATTCATAAAGAGAAATAAAATCCACAGGTTTGGTTCCTGCAGGGATTTGAACCGAGGTCCCTTGTGCCTGGAGGCAAAAGTTTTACCTTTGAGCTACATTGTAACTGGTCACAGCTCTTTACATACACAGACCTTTCTTTGACTACAGAGAGGAAAGGCCTGGTGATGTCATCCTGCTTGGTCACATGATATGCAATTCAAACAAATCACACACGCCCCCTTCTGAGAACACAGAGCTGAAGAGCTGGATGCAGAAGGTATGAAATGAGATCGTGGCAAAACCCCTTTAATATTCTCAGTGTAATATAGTTGACATTGCTATAATAACTGTATTTTTAGTAAGTTCATTGGAATCCAATTTAATTTAAAAAGAATAAAAGTTATATTTTAATACATAAAACAGAACAATTAATAGCAATAGCAGAAGACTGGAATGCCCCTAAGGATATGTATCTGCTGTGATCATCTGCAAGTAGGTGGACCCCAGTTGGGTAGGTTGTAGGTGGTCCCCAGGTAGGTATGTAGGTGGTCCCCAGGTAGGTAGGTGATAGGTGGGGCTCAGGTAGGTTATAGGAGAGCCACCAGGCGGGCCCCGAGTACCGGCACCGGTCTGTGGCGCGCTACAGGGGCCGCAATGGTCGCATCAGCAACCGGACCCCTGTGGCAGGGGGCCAACGGCCCCCCTCGCCAGACGACTGCACGGCCGGGTCACCGACCCAGCCATGCAGCCATCACGGTCGCTGCTTGCACCGCGCGGTGCAAGCAGCGACCGAGGCTGAACAGCGGGGATCTACTGATCCCGTCTGTCAGCTCCTAGCAGGCTGCGGGGCAGGCGCGCGATGTGATGACGTCATCGCGCGCCCGATCCGTGTCCCGCACACTGCTGCTGGCGGCCTCCAGGGAAGACAGAAGAGGAAGCAGAGACTTCAGGTAAGTATTGGTTTTATTTATTTTTTTCAAACTACCAGCCCCTGTCTAGCTATATACCAGCCCGTCTGCCTATATACAAGCCCCTGTCTAGCTATATACCAAGCCCCTGTCTAGCTATATACCAAGCCCCTGTCTAGCTATATACCAAGCCCCTGTCTAGCTATATACCAAGCCCCTGTCTAGCTATATACCAAGCCCCTGTCTAGCTATATACCAAGCCCCTGTCTAGCTATATACCAAGCCCCTGTCTAGCTATATACCAAGCCCCTGTAGAGCTATATACCAAGCCCCTGTCTAGCTATAAACCAAGCCCCTGTCTAGCTATAAACCAAGCCCCTGTCTAGCTATAAACCAAGCCCCTGTCTAGCTA
This sequence comes from Phyllomedusa bahiana, assembly GCA_025379985.1. NCBI lineage: Eukaryota > Metazoa > Chordata > Amphibia > Anura > Hylidae > Phyllomedusa > Phyllomedusa bahiana. The sequence goes on along the minus strand of JAODAL010000124.1, from coordinate 306,181 downwards.
TAAACCAAGCCCCTGTCTGCCTATATACCCAGCCCCTGTCTGCCTATATACCCAGCCCCTGTCTGCCTATATACCCAGCCCCTGTCTGCCTATATACCCAGCCCCTGTCTGCCTATATACCCAGCCCCCGTCTGCCTATATACCAGCCCCCGTCTGCCTATATACCAGCCCCTGTCTGCCTATATACCAGCCCCTGTCTGCCTATATACCAGCCACTGTCTGCCTATATACCAGCCCCTGTCTGCCTATATACCAGCCCCTGTCTGCCTATATACCAAGCCCCTGACTAGCTATATACCAAGCCCCTGACTAGCTATATACCAAGCCCCTGACTAGCTATATACCAAGCCCCTCTCTGCCTATATACCAGCCCCTGTCTAGCTATATACCAGCCCCTGTCTAGCTATATACCAAGCCCCTGTCTAGCTATATACCAAGCCCCTGTCTAGCTATATACCAGCCCTGTCTAGCTATATACCAGCCCCTGTCTAGCTATATACCAGCCCTATCTAGCTATATACCAGCCCTGTCTAGCTATATACTGCCCTGTCTAGCTATATACTGCCCTGTCTAGCTATATACCATCCCTGTCTGCCTATATACCAGCCCCGTCCGCCTATATACTGCCCCGTCTGCCTATATACTGCCCCGTCTGCCTATATACTGCCCCGTCTGCCTATATACCAGCCCCGTCTGCCTATATACCAGCCCCGTCTGCCTATATACCAGCCCCGTCTGCCTATATACCTGCCCTGTCTGCCTATATACCTGCCCTGTCTGCCTATATACCTGCCCTGTCTACCTATATACCTGCCCTGTCTACCTATATACCTGCCCTGTCTGCCTATTTACCAGCCCTGCCTACCTATAAGTGGCCCTGTCTATATACTAGCCCTGCCTGGCTACATACTGGCCCTGCCTGCTTACATACTGGCCCTGCCTGCCTACATACTGGCCCTAGCTGGCTAATTACTGCCCCTGGCCCTACCTGGCTAATTACTGGCCCTACATGGCTAATTACTGGCCCTACCTGACTGATTACCGGGGGCAGCCCTAGCTACCTGGCTGATTACCGGGGGCAGTCCCAGCTACCTGGCTAGTTACTGGGGGCAGCCCCAGCTACCTGGCTAGTTACTGGGGGCAGCCCTTGCTACCTGGCTAGTTACAGGGGTAGGCCCTGTCTACCTACCTAATGGGGGTCTAGGTATTTACATGCCACTTATCTGACATTTTTTAATTTCTAATTTTTAGGGTCTAACATACGCTGTTTGGGGAATTGATAGGAAAGTGCTGGTAAAGAGAGGAGTCTAAGATGTATTTGTGGTAAATTCTACAGGGACGAGTAGTGACCACTAGAAGAAGACACTGCATGCTGTACTGGACAGAGAAAGAAATGGAAGGGAACGACTCATCAGGGAAGACAATCTGGAGGTTTGGGCCAGAAGGAGAAGAAAATGAGAAGAAAACAACTCCCATCAGCGCTGACGTCTCCTGTGAGTCCCTGCTGTCAGGGATATTACTTCTGTGTTGAATCAGTGCTGTATTAATGTGATGGTGACCTGACTACTGGGGATGTGATTGGTGGGGTTGTAGGTTATGCTGGTGCTTATGTAGTGTCAGTGTGGGCTTGTCCCGGATTGTAAAGCAAGTGCACACCTGACTCTGTGATGAGGGGTTTCTCTGCACCACTGTTTCTTTCTTGCTTGTGTGTAGGGGGCTCTCACACAGAGCGGTTTTGGTGCATTTTTTATGCGTTTTTTTGTGCCGAAATGTACAGCATTAACTGCTCTTCCTTTCTGCACAAAACCACACCAAAAACACATAAAAAACGCACACAAAAAACACATAAAAAACGCATCAAAAAGGCTCCGTGTGAAAGCAGCTTTATAGTGTAGTTTATTTTAGACAGTGGCGAGGTGCGAGAACAAGGGACATTTTGTAAGCGGATATTGTGTGTGGGCTGCTGGGGGCTTAGTGCCAGGGCTGATGTTTATTCCCAGACCGGCCCTGAGAGCCACAGTTGGGTAGGTTGTAGGGAGGTGGACACTATGTATGTGGGTAGGCTTAAAGAAGACCTATGACCTCCAGGGAAACCTCCTGAAGTAACAGGAGACTAAAATACTAACACTTCCTTAGATATGCTTCATTAGGCAAATTAAAGCATTTCACCTGTAATTCAGTTTTTAAAAAAAGCACTGACCTTTTAAGACAGGACTGAAGTCAGCACCTGACCGACTGATAGGACACTAAGTTGACAGCTACTTGAAACTAATGCTTCTGAGCTGGGAGAGTCCACTGTGAAAGGAGGAGCTGGGGAGTCTATATCATGTGTACACACTGGTAAGTTATGTGCTGCTATTTCAGTGCTGGATATTATAACACCAGCAACAGTGTAATATTGATGCCTGTGTGCTATGGAGGAGGAGGCTGGGAGCAACAGGTAAACCCTGTGACACTATGTCCTCAGTGCACTGTGCCTGCTGCACTGTTTGTAGTGAGAGACTCAGATTAACCCTGTACAAGCAGCTATAGCCTTAGCTCCCCCTGCACAGTTGATATCTCCCAAAAGAAGGAATCCTACTAGATAATGATCTCTGCCTATGAAAGTGAAACTAAAACCAGTTCCCCTGTAATACTGAGGTAAACCCTCTGATTTGCTAATGGCATGTGATAGAGAAAAGTCTTATAATGCCATATGCTATCATTTTGTGTGTGTTTGTGTGGAGGTGATAGGTACTCTTAGGCTTACCAGGCTGAATAGCTGAACAGAGGGCCAACGGTGCTCTGTTCAGCTTAGACCACGCAGACCCTGCCTCTGAATGCTCAGGGCAAAGGACCCAGGCTTTCTGAGGTAGGACGCAGTAGCTGGGTCCCCTGTGGCGGCAGCAGTAATTCCACCACTGGAGTGTGGAGAGCAGAGGCTTCACCAACTCCCCAGTGGGCCAGCCGAGCCTCTGCAGCGCACGTACACCTCTGCCCCTTTCACAGTGGACTCAGAAACCGAAAATCTTACAGAGCTGTTAACATAGTGATCCACCATGCAGACTCCCTTTCTTACAGGGACAGAGCTTTATTACTGAACTAAAGGTGAAATGCTTTCATTTTCCTAGGTAAATCTATTTTTAAAAAGTGTTTACATTTTATGCTCCTGTACTGTGTGAGGTTTACTGAATGTGCTAGGTCCTCTTTAAAGGGAACCTGTCACATAGGTTGTGCCCCCCTTGCCGAGGACAGAACAAGCTAGTGTTAGACCTGCTGTTCCCAGCACTGTGCCCCTTATTCTATAAGATGCTGAAGTTTTTGTGTATTTAATGCTCAAATCTGCAATTTTCGGCCAGAAAAGAGTCATTCAAAGATTCAGTTTTTTTCAAACCCCGCCCACCTGAGGCTAGCCCCGCCCACCTCAACTGATAAACCTATTACTTTGAATATGTATAACCATGAGAATAACTGCCAGGTGGGTGGGGCTAGCCTTTGGTGGGCGAGGCTAACACCAGCTCATGAAGTAAAGATGAGGGGTAGATGCTCTAAAACTGCTGCATGTTACAGAATAAGGGGCACAGCGCTAGAAACAGCAGGTCTGACAATGGCTTGTGCTGCCCTCAGCAAGGGGGGCACAACCTATGTGACAGGTTCTCTTTAAGATACATTTAGAAATGTATTAGTGTAGAATTTTGAATCTACATAGAGTTAAAAAAAAAATGTGTTTAAGAAGCATAACCAGTTGGGGGGTCTCCATTAACAGACATGATTGTAACAGAATGTTCTGCATTAGTAATGTCAGTGCTGTAATGTTCTTTAGAAGCTGAATTACAGTAAATACACACTTGCAACCAGGCCCCTGTGGTAAAAATGTATTGTGAGTGGACAATTGGCACTACTGCGAATAATTGATGTGGAAACTGCAGAGCAGCATGTGCCGCTGATGTGAGATGTGAACGTCGGCTATAAAGGTGCCTCAAGAGGGCAGACTGACATGCTATAGTAGAGCAGTTCACCGTCAAACTGTACTAGGGGACGACCAGACATGTGTCTAAAGCAACAGTTCAGTGAATCTTACTATGCATGGGGCCTCGGAGCAGATGGATGTCACTGCACCTCTGCTAACTAAGTTACACCGGCAGAAAAAACGTCCGTTTTTATGGTATTATCAAAAATAGACCCCCGCTGATTGGCAAAGAGTCACATTTTATGCTTTATGCTTAATGGATATTGGTGTGTCAGGTGTGAAACATCAGAGAACAAACACCATGCAACCATTGCTAGAAGAACACAGGCTGGTGGTGGCAGAATTATGGTCTGGATACACAATATGTACTAGTAGCTTAATCGGTAATATCTTCAAACACACTGGGTGGACTGCAATATCCAGAAAGATTAGCAAGATTAGGGTTATTTAGTTTAGAGAAAAGACTGCTTCGGGGGGACATAATAAATATGTTTAAATATATTAAGGGCCAGTATAGAGATCTCGCTAAAGATTTATTTATACCCAGGATTGTATCTATAACAAGGGGACATCCTCTACGTCTTGAGGAAAGAAAGTTTCTACATAATCATAGAAAGGGATTCTTTACTGTTAGAGCGGTTAGACTGTGGAACTCTCTACCAGAGGAAATTGTCATGGTGAATTCACTAACAAAGTTCAAGAAGGGCTTGGATGCATTTCTGGAGCGTAATAACATAACAAGTTATAGTTAACTGGATTCTGAATAAGTGTCTGGATACATTTCTAGATGTAATAATATAACAAGTTATAGTGACCAGGATTCTGGAGAAGGGTCTGGATACATTTCTAGATGTAATAATATAACAAGTTATTGTGACGATTCTGGAGAAGGGTCTGGATACATTTCTAGATGTAATAATATAACAAGTTATAGTGACCGGGATTCTGGAGAAGGGTCTGGATACATTTCTAGATGTAATAATATAACAAGTTATAGTGACCGGGATTCTGGGGAAGGGTCTGGATACATTTCTAGATGTAATAATATAACAAGTTATAGTGACTGGGATTCTGGAGAAGGGTCTGGATAGGGTCTGGATGCATTTCTAGATGTAATAATATAACAAGTTATAGTGACCGGGGTTCTGGAGAAGGGTCTGAATACATTTCTAGATTTAATAATATACCAAGTTATTGTGACCAGGATTCTGGAGAAGGATCTGGATACATTTCAAGATGTAATAATAGAACAAGTTATAGTGCCCGGGATTCTGGAGAAGGGTCTGGATACATTTCTAGATGTAATAATATAGCAAGTTCTAGTGACCAGGATTCTGGAGAGGGGTCGTTGATCCAGGGATTTATTCTGATTGCCAGATTGGAGTCAGAAAGGAATTTTTTCCATAACGAGTACAATTGGCTTCTACCTCATGGGGGTTTTTGCCTTCCTCTGGATCAACACTTTAACAACACTTTAGCAAATGGGATGAACTGGATGGACGTAAGTCTCTTTTTTCAGCCTGACAAACTATGTAACTATGCACTAGGGCTCCTCTTGCCCCCCACAACCCTGGCAAAAATGTTTATCACTGCACAGTGTACCAGCGTTTTCAAAACTTATTTCACAAATGTATTCAATTGCATCAACATAACATTACATGTTAACAGACATATAATATCCAAGAGTCTGTTATCACATCTCATGTAGTCAGAGGTAGTAATCAGACAATTATGGTCTGGGATTGTTTTTGTGGCATTCTTTGGGCCACTCACATATGTGGAAGGCGCTTTCAACCCGTTTAGTTTCAAATCTATCCTTGCCGATCACGTACACTCATTCATGCTAAGTGTCTTTCCAGGCCTCCTAAATCCCCAGACGTGAACCCATTGAGCATCTCTGGGACCAACTCAAAATTCGCCTTGGTTCTATGGATCCCACCCTATGCACCCTCCAGCAGCTGTGTTATGCAGTCAGCATGGCTCCACATACCTGTGACAACCTACCAGGACCTTATTGAGTTACTTCCAGCTGCTGTTTGTGCTGCACAAGAGGGTTTCTCTGGATATTAGCTGGTGGTCATAATAATGTGATTCGACAATATATATTCTAACACAATGGTGGCATACCCCGGTGTCTGGCATTATGATCTTTTTTTGCTGCATTATATTACTATTCATCTTCTACTACAACATATAAAATACTAATCTGTTCAAAAGCAGCTGCTAATACAAAGCAAATAAAACCAATTTTATTCTTAAACTTGATACATCTCCGACTCCGAACATCTGGAACAAACCCAAGTTCTAGGGATGAGCTTATGAATTTTAAAGCCTAATATTTGGCTGGATGTAAGCTCAAATCAGAGCTTTTGTACAGAGCATAAAAGGAAGAGAAAGAACTAGAAATGCACCATCTGAGTTTACATGAAAAATTTGGTTTGAAAAGAAAAAAAAAAGTACATATAGTACAAGATGAAATCAGCCGAGGGAAAACTGTCCCCATTGCGTTATTGCTGTTTGACTACTGATCCGTCTATTTATTTGGGCATTTTAATACTCGTCAGATGGAACGTCTGAAGGGACTTTAAGAGATTTGATGGGATTGGTCATTGAATTTCAATGATCACACCGGCAAGCGGCGAAGTTGCAGATTTAATAGCAGTTATGTTACCGCCATCGGAATTTGTTTTATAAAGCAGAAACATTTGATTTATTTTACGACTGATCTACGGCAGCAGATAATATTTACTCTTACGGGGGAATAACATGAGCTTTGGAGAAGGTTTGCACTATACAGATCTGGCTCCTGTCCATAAATTCGCTGCAGACAAAATGACCCAACGTGTTTGCCTCGTATCTCTTAGGCACGGCTCAATTCTTTGTATTCTAAACATTGGGTTACTACTTGTGGCTTCAATTAACCTTTTAGAAGATATGAAAATGTATCTAGTCTTGTAGCTTATGCTCTTGAAGTAAATAGGGCAGATATCCAAAACCAGCTTAGCCTCATGAACCTCCCCTAATATACAGTATGTGAGGAGTTTTAACTTGTTGTAAGAATGTATTGATTTACGGGATGTAGCATTTTTCTAGACTTCAACTTCAATAACCATTTTGAAATAGAAATCCTGATGACAGAAGAAGTCATAGGCAGGGGGTGCGCCGAAGTGTTCAGCTGCCAAAATTAGAATGGGAACCTGTGTTTGGGGAGTAGAACGAAAATCTAAAAAATACTTTAGAGCTTATTTCTGTAACAATGGGTAAAGGATAGAACTCACTAATGTGAATGTGCACATGCAGCCTTAGGGTAGGTTCACAAGATTTATTGCAGGTGTATAGCGGCGCATACTGTGTGCACCGCTATAAACTTGCTGCTTTAGAAGTACACGCTGGCGAGCGCTTCAGTCGCCCCCATCCACTTTCACTTCTTTCTGTCGCCACACATTATAGGCTGGGGAAGTTGGTAGGTAATCATAGCTCTCAATAAGTGCTATGAATTTCTGTATTTGCCGAGCGCATTGCAGCGCAGTTATGTACCGAAGTATGTCCCGAAAATACCCTTAAAGGGCTTTTGCCACAATCTCATTTCATACTTCCTGCATCCAGCGATTGAGCTCTGTGTGTTCAGAAGGGGCGAGTTTGAATTGTTTGAAATGCCTATCATGTGACCCAGCAGGATAACATCACCATTCCTTTCCTCTCTGTAGTCAAAGAAAGGTCTGTTTATGTATAGAGCACAAGTAGCTACAATGTAGCTGAGACAAAGTTTTTACCTCCAATCAAAAGGGTCATAGGTTCAAATCCCTGCAGGAACCAAACCTGTGAATTTAATTTTTTTTCTCTTTATCAATGCACATACCTGATTGAGGTTTCTTTTTTTTTATTCATTTGCACTGTTTGACTAATTACTAAGGAGTACAGAGGTAGAATTACAGCATCGAGGGTTGAACTCTCAGTAGCTGCCTGAGAGGAGAGGTGATGTCTGAGCATGTCTGGCCAGGACCAATGAGCTCACAGCCCTGGTCGTATCCCTTGGAGATGAGCTGTAAACAATGGATCACTAAAGGAGCAGCTAAAACACAACCGGTCCAGAATTTTTAATAATGATGAATGGTGAAAATGTCAATTTTACTTTGTGGTAAAACCCCTTTAAAGCTGACCTGTGGCATCTCCTAACATATATGTTTTAATAAATACTTGTAAAGCCGATAAGACAATAATTCGAGCATTTTTTCTTTAATCTCTATGTTGTAAGGTTCTTCTTTTTTTCTATTTAGAACTTTGTTATTAAACTGGAAGTTACAAATTGGGCGTGTGTCCATGCACAATCTGACATTTGTTCAATCAGTGCCGATAGAATCAGCATGCAGGACACACCCCTTTGACAACTGAAATGGTAACACCCAGTTGTCTATTTAGTTATACATTTCTAGAAGGAGTAACCGGAACAACACTGAATTATAAGAGAAGATGCTTCAGAATTTTTATTTCACAGGGAACACAAGAATCTGCTAAATTAGACATATCATGAATGGCCACGGGTCTAACTAAAGCCACTCCCTGTCTAGTCGCAAAGATAGCCAGCTTTCGTTTCCTGAGGCTGCACAATATATATATATTTATACGTGTTGCATTATAAATTGCTTGTCTATTAGTAACATGTTCTAAATATTTGAAGTAGACGCTGAGCGTTCAAAGTACAGTAAGCTGTGTGTACATGAGCTCATTTCTTAGGTGGGTGAAGACTAGCTGCCATGATGTCTCCCACACAATGCACACAATAATAATAATAATAATAATAATAATAATAATCTTTATTTCTATAGCGCCAACATATTCCGCAGCACTTTACAAATTCAAGGGTAAACATACAGTCATTACACATTAAAAGTACTTACAAATGAGACACAAGGTGTGAGGGCCCTGCTCGTGAGAGCTTACAATCTATTAGGGTGTATGGGTGAAACATACGGTAAGAAGTGCCAAGTTTACAATGGTCCGGCCATGTTTCATAAATAGGGGGTGGTTTACATGAAAAATGGATGAACCTGCCACCCAGACTGTACATCTATATACAGATAAGTGCCTGTGAGTGCCCAAGTGCAGGGAGTGACAGATGTGTGTGATAGCAGTTAGGGATCTTGGTCGGCCAGACCGAGAAGATGTATTTTCAGGGCCCTCTTAAAACTGTGAGGGTTGTGAATGTGCCTGATCGCCCGCGGTAGCATATTCCAGAGAATTGGTGCCGCACGTGTGAAATCTTGTAGGCGGGCATGGGAGGTTCGGATGATTGAGGAATGTAGTCTGATATCATCAGCAGAGCGGAGAGCACGGGTAGGGCGGTAGACAGAGACTAGGGAGGAGATGTAGGGAGGAGCAGCGCTGTGGAGAGCTTTATGGGTGAGAGAGCTGAGTTTATACTGTATCCTGTACTGGATGGGCAACCAGTGCAGTGACTGACACAGGGTAGAGGCATCAGTATAGCGGCTGGAGAGAAAGTTTATACTTGCTAACTCTCCTAGAATACATTCTGTGAAAGCAGTTGGGCTTATGCAAACCCCACTTAAACATGGACGTTCCAACAGGGAATGATGGCGTTCCTGGGTGAGGTATAGGCATTTATGGGTGAAATGTGCGTGTTACCAGGAGTGGGGCTAAATATCCAGTATACTAGTAAAACATTTGGGAAGCATGCCTTTACCTTTAGGGTATGTTCACACGATGTACTGCGCCGCGTACATCGTGTGCTTCGGGAGCTCACCCTAAGGCTATGTTCACACGGCTTATTTTGGGGCGAAATTTGCCGCGTATTTCGCGGTGTACTGCGCTCTAATACGCCCCATAATTACGGTAATCCATAGCTCTCAGAGAACTATGGATTACGCCTCCTCTCCCCGCTCGTACAATACAATACAATATTGTACGCGCGGGGAGATAAGTGACATGTCTATGGGGCCGCTCCCACCCGCGCCCCACCCCCCAATGCATTGCGGGAGTATGCGCAGATCAGCGCGACTCCCGAACACCCGGCCCCGCAATTAAGCCGTGTGAACATACCCAATTACAGTAATTCATAGTTCTCATAGAGAACTATGGATTACGCCTCCTTTCCCCGCTCGTACAATGCAATCGTATTGTACGTGCGGGGAGAGTAATGAATGTCTATGGGGCCGGCGCACTGGCGGCCCTCCCACGCCTCGGGAGTACGTGTTGAACAGCACAAGCTCCCCAAGCACACGATGTACTGTGGCGCATACTGTACGCGCCGCAGTACATTGTGTGAACATACCCTAATAGCACACACTCAGAAGTAGCAGCAAGGGAAATACTACTAAGCAGTGCAGCTGTGAATCCAGCACTAAATAACATTTACTAGAACTTTTAGCAGCTGTTCTCACTCTCCCTCTTTCTCCTGCCTATCTTCTTTTCATAGACTTTTAGGTGAAGCATGTGGCCTGATCCCTTAGTGATCGGATAATCTGTCTCATGTCTCAAGCCAGACTCTGGCAGTGAATGTAAAGTGAATGATAAGTGCAGGATGGAGGGGAAGTGAAGGAGTTGCTCATCAGTGGAGAAAGAGGGATTTTTTCCTCTAATTATATACATTACAAAGTTTCTTATGTTCTCTTATACTATTGATTTATGCAAAATTTGTTGAAAGGACAGTGCCCATATAAGAAATGATACCCATTTCAACGTAGCACTACAGTGGATGATGCCATAGAGTATTATTAGCATTCCTGTGCACAATCTGTTTATAGACGGCAGATTCAGAATTGTGGGATGAGATTCACAGCTGAATACAACGCACCTACAATGACTCTCCAGGAATTCATCCGGATTGAGTAGGCAGGTAACTGAGCAACTACTAGGAAAACACACACTTATTTTTAAATGGCGTCCTCCCAGCCTACACGTGGCATTTCCATGGGCGCATTTATGCAGAGTATGACTACGCTAATGGAGGATGAATTGTCCTTTGCATGTAATACGTACTGTATATACTTCATGCAACAATTTCGATTTTCCTCTAAAAAAATTGTTACAAAGCTCTGGATAAAAACAGCCTGGACTGGTATACTCAGATTATATTACTATGTGTTAATTAATATAGTCACTTGTAGCTCTGTTCTGTTTATTTGGCTCAATATAGATTTATTGAAGTATGATTCACTAAGATCTAAGCAACGTATTGTATCTGCTTACACATAATGTGTCATATGCTTTCTTGGAGAATTAGTCTATGTGGTGATTAACGGCTTTTTCTGCATGATCCACCATTAATAAATGTAAAAAAAAACAAACAAATATGCATAAGGGGCTGTTCACACGGCGTTTTTGGATCCAAAAATCGCATTAAAAAACGCAGCGTCAATCGGATCCAAAACACATCCATGCGTTTTGGCTGCAGCAGGATCGCACCCTACAGTTTTAAATATGGCGTCTGCTGCGTTTTTTGGATCAAGAATTGTCATGACAATTCTTAGAACGGATCTGAAAGACACAAGTAAATACTCATTGGTGACCGCTTGTCTGAACACTGATGCGTGTTTACCATTGGGAGCAATGTAAATCACACTGCACATTGCTAGATGCCTGTTTGGGTGCGTCTAAATGGACCCAAACACGCATCTAATAATGTATGTTCACACGGACTGAACACGCCATGTGAACATACCCTAAGGGTGAATAGTTCTAGATAGACGATGCGACTGACAGCTGAAATGTTAATGTGCACAGATCTAAAAGGTTCACAAACAACAGGGTAAAATATAATGGGGAAGGAATAAGAGCTTAGAGAAAAAAGACTCAATAATGAGTCTTGAGCCCCATTTACACAGCGTTTTTACTCCACATTTGTGGTGTCTGTTGGCTTATGGAGCAGGGGTGGCATTGTTAATATCTTTTAATAAGACATGTTAGGCAGCTTCTCCTAAGGTCATATACTGCAGATATACTCCCTAGCTCAGTAACCGTCCTGAACAATGTCACTTTTCAGTATCATAATGTCCCTGCAGAACAGTCTGTAGCTTTTAACTTTATTTAGGTCTATAGTAAAAGTTAAGTTTTAGGTCTTTAGTAGGAGTCTCCTGTTAGTCATACATATAAAGATATTTGGGAATTATGGTATTTTGTTGCCACTGGCAATTTCGACTGGGCGTTGGGCAGTGTCGGACTGGGGTACCCAGGGTCCACAGGTGGAGTTGATTCTAGAGACCCACTAGTAGAGCTGTTTCTGGGCCCACCGGTGGAGTTTATTTTAGGGGCCCACCCTACAGCTACAGTAAAAGACTGTACATGCCTTCTATATTCTGCCTCTTGCTTTTTACCTCTCTGTCTCTGCTTTTTTGCCTGTGCAGTTAAAAAAATAAAATCCAGGTCTACCGTGCTAAGGGACCCACCAGAGGATTCCCCTATTCCCCTGTGGGCCACTCCTAGCCTGGAGCTGGGAGAACTTTATCTTTACGGATACCACAGTGGGGCTGTGGACTTTTATGGAGCAAAAATAGTTTGAATTGCCTTATTTACCCAACATCTACAGTTTCTGCATCAAACACATAAGCATGGTAGACCACACTTTTGTATCTGATGCACAAGGTGAATGCCTTCATTAAACAGAGCAAACTATTATTATTTTAGAACGCCCTTAGATCCAGGACGCTGAATATTCATGGGGGTTACATACATAACATATGTCAAACAAGTACAATGGTGACAATAAATGACTAACAACTGATAAAAAGAGAGGACCCCGCCCATGAGGGCTTAAAGTCTACAAGGAGGGAGGAGAGACAGAAGGTGAGGGGCAGACTTGTTTGTTGGCTGATCTAGTGGCAGCGGGGTTCTTGTTGGTTATAGGAAATCCTGAAGAGATGGGTTCTCTGGTTGCTTTTGAAGCTGGTGAAAATGGTGCAGAGTCTAATGTGTTGGGGCAGGGAGTTCCAGAGTATGGGGGAAGCACGGGAGAAGTCTTAGAGACGGTTGTGTGAGGAGCTGACGCGTGATCCAATTTGAACTGTGTTTGTCCTGTAAAAGTCTTAGGCCCCATTATAGCATCTTTGAGGTTTAACTTCTGACGGTATCCCAACAGAAAAAATAAAAGCGGATCAAAAACTTTATGTGAATGGGGTTTGGTCTTTCTGATATGAAAACTCTCCAAATAATATATAATAAATAAGGAATATGAACGCCTTATACTCTTTTCAAAATGCAAGTGTTTCTTGCGTTAGGAAAATGGCTGTAGACCATCACTGAATTGTATCATGCTGTCTGGCATGGCAGATGGAGTAAATTGCATGGCTCACTCACAATGTCCTGGGCACAGTGCGACATAGGTCTAATAAAGCTGTGCACTGGCTGGCATGATGGCTTTCATTTAATCTACCCTTCAGACTATGATTTCCCTTCCCCTGCACACATTTGAATGACAATCCCCAGTCTCTCCATGCATTATGTACAATTTGCTCTAAAACCGCTTCAACGTGATCATTAGCAAGATAACTTTGAGCAGTTTAATTACTAGTACAGGCCGCTGCCAGTGGGAATCGCAGATTCCAGAGACATGATGCATGCCCCAAATATGCTGATCCCAAGGACAGATGGAAGGGCCTCAATGTAATTGTCAGGTCAGAAAGCACTCCATTCCTCAGACACAACAGGTATCTCAACATCCACCTCTACGTAGCAAGTTCCCTGTAATATATTACTCTAGGGGGCTTCTATTTTGGGGAGGTAGATGCTGAGTGTGAGAGCGCTGACATTTCCCAATGCCAACCGAGCAGAAGGAGGTCCTTTAAAATAACTTTTCAGCTCTGCATGAATAAAAAGGAGCTCATTTTAATCACAATATCACAGATATAAAGCAGCAACGTCAATGGTCCGATTGTAAATTGTTTATTTGTAAACTGCTGTCCTGCAGGCTGCTTCCATTCTCCAAATCCCTGTGCAGTTCCAGCTTCTACCCACACATGTAGTATCCGGAGTGCAACACACAATACCAGCTCAAAAGTCTGTGTACAATACATCAAGTACAAATCTGAACTTGGGTTTTCAGCTACTCCTAACCTTGTGCACTTAAACAAAAGAAGATAGGAAGGGGGAGACAAGAGAGCGTGCCCTAGTGCAATAAATGGAGTTTCCACAATAGTGATTGTTAGCATACAGTACACTAACCTTTGGGAGTTGTGCAATACGAGGCACAAGACTCCCTGAAACTTCAAATGGATAACTGGGCTATAGAAGGTCCGCTGCAGCTTGTGCTGTGACAATCCGTATCCCAGCTTGGAGATATTGGAGCAAAAATCAAAACTCTCAATGAGGTCTATTCATCAGTAAACCACCTACAGTCACAGGGAAGAATCAGCGCTGGACCTCTCAGTTTAAAAGGTTGTTGCTTTATTGGACGACATGTTTCGTGCACCTGGCACTTGGATAGAACTGGATAAAGTGCCAGGTGTACGAAACGCGTCTTCCACTAAAGACACAACTTTTTAAACTGAGAGGTCCGGCGCTGACAGTGGGAGGTTTACTGAGGAATAGACCTCATTGAGCGTTTTGAGCCTTGTGTATTTGGAACTACTACAAATCCGTCTGAGCAAGGACCAAGCAAGGAATGGTTGCGTCTCCATTATTACCTTAAAGGGGTGTTCCCGTGAAGCAACGCCCACTACACAGGTCAGCTGTCAGCTAGCTGCAAGCCGACCATGCATGGGAATGAGGAGTGCGGCGATTGCAGTCATTTGATTGATTCACTTTTATGGCCGCTTCCGAATATAGCCAAGCGCGCACAATCAGCTGTGTTCGGGAGCTCCCGTAGAAGCACTATCCTCCTTGTTTTTATGCACAGTCAGTTCACAGCTAGCTGAGAGCCGACCTGAGCAGTGGACTTTGCTTCATGGGAACACCCCATTAATGGAAAACAAGAGGACCTGTGACCTCTCCTGACAGGTCTGTTTTAGTAAATCCTTGTGTTTCTTGCGAAATAACAATTCTGAAGCATCTTCTCTTATAACTCTGTGTTCTGCCTCTGTTATTGCTTCTAGAAATTGTAGTTCTGAATTAGTCAGTTACCTCTTAAAGGGGTTCTCGGGGAAAAGAAGAAAACTAAATAGATAAATTAAGTATCATAATAAAAAAAATTCCTAAATAACTTTACTTAGAAAAGTCTGCTTGTTTTATCTAGGGAACGATCATTATAGAATAACAAAATGGCCGCCAAGCTTCTTCCTCAGCAGAAACCTGTCCCACAGGAAGTAGGACAGGCTCTGTGAGTTACTTCCTGGTTCGTGACATAACTGACCTGAAATGACAGACTTGTGGTATAAGGGACGGCTCTGCAGAGCTGAAAGGAGACTGAGGGCTGTGTGTATATATATATATATATTTCCTACAGCGCACCCAGTAGCTGTAGTGCTGCCCAGTGAGGAAGTAGCTCCAACAAGGTGATAATATGTGATATAACTGCATTTGTAAGTAGTTCACACCCTGGATTGTGACAGATAGTTACTGCTTATCTTTAGTATTACTGCACTATATGTTCTTATTTTTTGGGATTTCTCACACAGCCCATTTAAGTTCTGAAAGGGATGTGTCCTTTAAACAGTAACGGTCAGCACTGATTGGACAATGCCAGACTATGCAGGGCCCCTCGCCTTTTCCCCAGTTGGTAACACCCATCTGACAGATTGGTAATTACTTTGTAGAAGGAATGACCAAGAAACAGCACAACACAGAGTTATAGGAGAAGAGGCTCCAGACTTGTTATTTCACAGCAAACACAAGGATTTATGAGAACAGACCTGTCAGGAGAGGTCACAGGTCCTCTTTGTAGGAATTTCTTGTAGATCACCTCCGTTGTATACCTATCAAATTATACCTTTATTACCTGCACATTGTGCCCTCACCCTTGTGTTTGATAGTGGTCTAAATAACGTGCACATCTTCCTGATGAGGCACACAGCAGTATCAATGAATGCAATAGATTCACCCTTGACAGCTGGTAGCACGCTCTTGTTGAAGTCTAACCTCCTGACTACAGTGATTGACTTGAAGTTCTCGCACACATAACCTAGCGCTGCTCTATAAGTAAACAATATGAGTGCCTCCAAGCAGACAATGTACTAATATGGATTAATACATATCGAGGAGCTACCCATAAAAAAAGGGTCTGTGCATCTTTCCAGCTTGTTTTGTGTTTTTATCTACCTGTAACAATCAGGAGCTGGTTTGGAGTCTTAGGCTGTGTTCACATGGCGTACTTTCGGCACGCATTTCGACGCGTATTTGCGCTCTAATACGGGCGAGATGCGCACCGAAATTACGGTAATCCATACTTCTCATAGAGAACTATGGATTACGCCTCCTCTCCCCGCCCATACACTCTGATCGTATTGTATGCGCAGGGAGATGTGACAATACGAGTAAAGCATGTCTATGGGGCCGCGGGAATACGCGCAAGCTCCCGAGACACAATGTACTGCGGCTCGTACTGTATGCGCCGCAGTACATCGTGTGAACATACCCTTATGTTGTAACTACTAGGGTACCTACTTGTAGGACGCATGGTCAGCAGCGGACGGAACATGTGCTGCGTTTTCAGTGCTTGAGGAGTAGGGAGGAATCATAGTCAGGAAGAAAGCCAAAAGGTCGATGCACAGTAGAAAACAGAACGGGCAGCAGAACAGGACAACTGGCTTGATTACCGACAGAGCACAATAATTTCACAAGGAGGAAGTACAAGGCTAGTCCTTAAATAGGAAGTCCAATTACACGTGAGTGGAGCAAACCAGGAGATCAAGGAACAAGGCTGAGAGAACAGGGAACTTGGCAATGTTTAGCAAAGGAGCTGTCCAGAAGACCAAATAGCTCCTGGAGTCCTGAAGTTCAAGTCCTGACACTATCTCAGTTTGTATAATGTCAAGATCTATGATGTTTTACCAGAGCATACTACTATTATAGATAACTATACGTTTTATTTTATAACTATATGTTATATTTTATAAGCAACTATTTTAGGTGATTTGGACATGCATTCACGTACCTGTCTCTCCCCAGATAGGAAGATACTCGTCTTGCTGGATGTCCAGCATGATTTCTAGGCCATTTCCTGTCCCTCCTTTTACAGTGGTCAGCAAAGGACGACCGTCGTGTCCAGAATTGAACATGTAGCATTTACCATATCTTGTGAACACCTAGAGAAGAGAAGCACAGAGTGAGCGTGTTAATAATTCATCAAAAGACAATATTTAATCTATCACCCTCATAAAAGATTGATAATCCAAGACGTGTAGCGTGCTGTATGACATACTGCCCTCTACTTCTCCCACTGTGAGGCTGATCTAGATTTGATCTCATGCTATGTATTCCTGACACATTGCACTGTGCTGGAGCTTACAGTCTAATGTTCTCACCCCCGTCATTCTTTCATGTTAAGCCAATTACTCTACAAATAGTTTTGCAAGGTCAATCATTACCACCATCCAGGGTAAACGTTTGCAAAGATACAATATTTAAAATATAAAAGACCTTTCTACTCAACTCCATGGAAATGGTCTCCTTAAATTTTGAAGCTCAAACCCAGGCTTTTGTTCGGTTTTAGTGCAGTAGGTGAAGGAAGCAAGGGGTGCGGAAATGTTTTTGGCTTGAGGACCGCATTGTTAAAATATACTTGTTCATTTGTTTTAGCCTGGGGCTTCACATAGACTTTTTGTAGCAAGGTTTTATATGAAGTAACAGAGTCCAGGAGTGCAATGGACTCTAAGCAACTGTTATTCCTCTGGACTCCAGATGATGTTCATTAGTTAAAATGGGAAAACTCTTGCTACAAAACTCCTGTTATAGATTTGGCTTCAGTGCAATTTCATGTGTTATGATTTTGCAACATCTACTGTTTTTTGGGAGGAAGTTTTTTTGGCAACACTGCAGTGGTCAGATGTTAACTGGAAGTTAATGGGCAAATATAAAGCACACTACACACTGATTTATTTCTTTATAGCGTTTTTTTTTCGCCCTTTTGAGCCACAACGCATCATGCTGTAGGAGTAACGTTTTATAGAATAGACCTCCATAGTTTTTTTTATGTACCACAAAAAGGCATGTGTAGCCATGATTGTAGCCTTTTATGATGCTTTTTGTAGCATTTTTCATGCTGCAAATCATATGATGGGTAAGGCTATGTTCACACGATGTATTGCGGCGTGTACAGTACCCACCGCAATATATTGTGTCTTTCAGGCGCTCGCGCTGATCAGCCCGCCGGCCCCATAGACATGCATTACTCATGGCGCGTATTCACCGCAAGTAATTGACATGTCACTTATCTCCCCGAGCGGGGAGAGGAGGCGTAATCCATAGTTCTCTATGACAACTATGGATTACCGTAATTTCGGCACGCCTCTTGCCCATATTAGAGCGCAAATACGTGGCGAAATGCGTGCCAAAATTACCCCCTGTGAACATACCTTAAAACCGCATCGAAAAGGATACAAAAACTGCATGAAGAAACACACCAAGCCTAGATCAATGCATTCCATTTTGTAGCTTTTTTATTTTTATAGGAAGAAAAATCTATGCAACGTTAGTCTGAAGGGGTCATTATGGGAGGAGTATTCTTACCCCATTGATTAGCTTCAAATATGTAGGAAAAGTTAAATGCCGATTACCAAATACATTGCTGTTTTGCTTGATTTCAGAGCTATAACTGTATTTATCTCCTGCTTGTGTACATAAGCTTACTAGGTTACTGACCACCTCTCATTGTGCTTGGCAAGGATGGCGATGTCACTTCCTGCTGTTTCTTATTAGCAGCAAAGGAGCTTGTTTATGTTTCTTACCGACAAATTTCAACCCTTTAGAGCTCTGTAGCCTTCTGCCCTGCTGTTAAAGCTCTTCTTTTACCAATGTCCCTTTTCCCTTTAGGGTATGTTAACACGGTCACATTTCGGCGCGCATTTCGCGTCGTATTTGCGCTCTAATACGAGCGAGATGCGAGCCGAAATTCCGCAGTGTGAACATAGCCTTAGCCAGCTCAGCTAGGAATAGCAGAGCTGACTTGTTAGTTACTGGGCTGCCGGCCCCACCGTGTCGCAGGAGTACGCGACGATCAGCGCGACTTCCAAACACCTGGTGTAATTGAGGTGCGTACTGTACGACCCGCAATTACGCCGTGTGAACATAGCCTTAGCCAGCTCAGCTAGGAATAGCAGAGCTGACTTGTTAGTTACTGCTGTAGAACCACCCATAGCCTGAACAGGAAGTGGGATCCTGAAGCTATCTGTGACGAGCAAGCCCTATGAAACAAACTGATGAGAAAAAAAGGGTACGTCCAGATGACAAACAAAATTTACTCGTCTGATTTTCGTCAGATTCTACAGTTGAAAACCATATTGGACGAGGCGGTAGTTCATGTGGATTTAGGTAGTTTTTTTCCGTCGGATTTCCAGTCAAAAAACGAGTCCCATTCATGTCTATGAGGTTTTGGACGTGGATCCATGTCCGAAATGAAATAGAAATGTTTTGCACGCGTTTTACACAAGGTTTTTAGCCATCCCCGACTCACCTCAATTATGATTTTTTTCTACTCTTAAAAAACGACCAGCAAAATGTGTGTTGTATGAACTTCGTGCATTTTCTATTGGGGTCCATGGGGATGATTTACTTTCGGTTTCAGACGAGTGTTTTAGGTCGGGATCCGCATGGATTCTGACTTGAAATACTCTTTGTGTGGACATAGCCTTAATCTATTCTCGAAAAAAAGATTGGAGCTGACCATGATGACATTTGTTACATATATTTCCTATATTAATAGGAAAAGCACTGCATCACATCTATCTGTGAACAAATAATATGCAATGCGGCGGCACCATAATGTGGTGCTCCAGGCTTGCTGCAATGCCTTGTGTTATTTTTAGCATTACGGGTCAAGATATCACAGATAAGGAGAGAAGGCTGTCCGCTACCTATTATACACCAGTGATGTCGGAAGCTATAGATGTCACTATATGGCCCTAAATACTACTGGCATGATTTACACTTTAGACGATAAGGCTATGTTCACACGGTGTAATTGCGGCGCGTACAGTTCGGTCACAATTATGCCGGGTGATTTGGGAGTCGCGCTGATCAACACGTACTCCCACGGCACGGGGGGCGGCAGCCCGCCGGCCCCATAGACATGCATTGCTCGCAGCGCGTATTCACCGCAAGTAATTGACATGTCACTTCTCTCCCCGCGCGTACAATACAATCATATTGTACAAGCAGGGAGAGGAGGGAGAGGCGGCGGTTCTCTATGAGATCTGTGGATTACCGTAATTTCGGCGTGCATCTCAACCGTATTAGAGCGCAAATACGTGCCGAAATGCACGCCGGAATTACATCATGTGAACATACCCTAATTCTCGTGCATTTTTTCTTTAATCTCTATGTTGTATGGTTCTTCTTTTTTACTACTTCGAACTTGTTACTAAACTGGTAGTTACACATTGGACGTGTCCATGCACAATCTGACATTTGTTCCGAAATTAGCCCGTGTGAACATACCCTAAGGGGCCAGGTGCATAGTGCCTTTTCCGGTGAGAGCTGCAGGTTGTTCAGGTGAGATTTTTACGTGGCCTCTGGGTGGGTTCTGGATTCTATGGTCAAGGCATAAACTGGTAATGGATCATTATTCATTTAGGGGTTGTGTCTTAATACTGTGACATTGGTAGATGACGGGGTCTGCAGCTGCCAATATTTGGTTGCAATGATCCAAATTAGCAATGCAAATTCCCAGGCTAGGACTTCATTTACCCACAGTCGCATGGGGTGAGGGAGGTGACACTTGTAATTTCTACAGCGCTGCATTGGTAATATATGTAGAATGATATATATTATTTCTTTTCCATCTTAATTTAGAATTGTAGGAACCAGGTATAGAGCAGAAGAAGCAATTATCTCATCATATGCAGTGTGCACTCTTCATCTGTAATCAGATTCTGGCCATTTAACATTTGGATTTCCATACAGAGGGATTTTTTTTTTTAATTTTCTACTCCTTTCTCTGCTACTCGACAGCGGAAAATATATGATTGCTTTTTATTACCAAAGACATTTTATACAAAATACACAGAGCGACATAAGGAAACTCCTTTGGGCCCCGTTCAACCTCATCTCCCTCACCTCTGTGTTAAGGTTTTCCTCCTAAATTACTCCGGCATTGGACTGATTTACAGCATAAGACATCCAGTATCATCTCAGCTTTCTTTACTGCAGCAGAGAACGGATAGATGGCTTCAACAATCAAAACGTTAAGAGAAATTCTGACACAGAATGAGGGCATATCCGTCGAGAGGAGAACAATAAACCCGGCAATGAAATGGCCGTGACGCCTCCTCTCTTTATCTTACACCTAGAAAGTTCAATTTACAGGGTTCTATCATAGATTCATCATTGGCAAAGTCATCGAGCATGTTCAAAGTCAAGATTGCAGAAAATAGTGCCAGTCTGCTTATTGATAACTTCAGTACAGGGCTATAGAGAGCACAATCACACTGTATGATATATTTAGCAAGGTGTAGTCATCAGCAGTAGCTGCTCAGGAGCCCTAACGATGGGCCATCGGTTACTTCTTTATCAGCCTTTAAGAAGGAATGGGATACAAAAACCACTTAATATTTTACTTCATTTTTAACTAGTTATCAGCTAATCTTAAAGGGGTTGTCTCAATTCATCCCACTTCAGTCCTGTTTTCTTGGTTTCATTTTGAATTCAGGGGCATATTACTGGCTTTTACTAAGCTGCAGTAGAAGCCAGGTCTGTAGCTATAGCGACCAGTCTTGGCAGCCTATCATGAGAGAGTAAACAGGTCTGGAGCTGAGGAGCTGATGCAGTCCATACAAGAGGGGATATCTAGGAATAGGTAGGACACGGTTAATGGACACATATTGCAAAGTGACTTGTTTTTGCAAGATTTTTAACATAAAAAGCAGCAATCCTTGTAGTGAGATAACCCCTTTAATCAACAAGATATTTTAGGTCCCAAACTAACTTCCTGGTGATGGTATTCAAGTGAGCGCTCATTCTTTTCTTGCTATGCAGAGCAATCATTAAGGGTAAAACTAAAATTCATAGGCCCCATAGCAAAATCAGATGACCTTCACCACCAAATGACTAGCAACTGAAATCGCAGCAGAAGTAGCAATAATTAAAGGTATAAATAGTAACACCATATATCAGAGAATCCACATAGTAGCCCTAAATAGCATATAGCCACCAGTCCCTAGAAAAAAAAAAAAAAGTACACTGTTCTTGATCATCAGTGAACCCTTCAACCTCTGGACCCTATTGCAACTACTGTTGCAAAACTTTGGTTGGACTCAAAAAACTTAGGGCCATATGTATGAAAACTGTCTAAGTCTAAAACTCTCTTTGTTGCCCATAGCAACCAATCAGAGTTCCCCTTACATTTCCTATAGTGCTCTGGAAAAATGAAAAGAGTGCTGTGGTTGTTATGGGCAACAAAGAAAGTCTAAGAGCAAGACAGTTCTCATACATGTCACCCTTAGAGTCCAATCTCATATTGCCTGTTAGATTCAAGTTACTGATAAGGAAAAGGGTATGTTCACACGGCGTATTGTGGCGCATATTTGTTTTCGAAGTACAGTTAAAAACAGAAGTTTCCATCCACTATACAAAAAGCCCCATCTGCAGGTTTTTCTCACTGTCTGACATGAAATCAGAATAAACCTTCCCTGTTTTAGGTCAATTAGGAACCAAAATTATTTATATTTGCCAAATGCCAGAATAACGGGAGAGAGAATTTTTAAGGCATTTTTATTACTTTCTGCAAAGTCAAAAGTTTCCATACATTTCATTAGTATTTGGTAGCATTGCCCTTAAGGGCCGTTCACACGGCTTATTCCGGCGCGGATTGGAGCCGTACTGTGCGGCGGATTTGTGCTGCAGTACGGCGCCAATCCGTCGCCATAGTTACGGTAATCCACAGCTCTCATAGAGAACTATGGATTCCGTCTCTCCTCCCCGCTCAGCGAATCCGCCGGCCGGGGAGAAAGTGACCTGCACATTATCCAGGCGCAATACGCGCCGTGGATAATGGAAGCCTATGGGGCCGGCGGGCCGCGCCCCCGCCCCTTATTCAAGAAGAATTTGCGAGCGCAATCCGGCTCGCAATTCCGTCTTGAATAAGCCGTGTGAACACAGCCTTAAACTCTATAACTTGTGTCAAGCACTTTGGATCCTTCCACAACTTCTCACAATAGTTGGTATGAATTTTGGCCCCTTCCTCCTGACAGAACTGGTGTAACTGAGCCATGTTTGTAGGTCGCCTTGCTCGCACCTGCCTTTTCAGCTTTGCCCATAAATTTTCAATAGGACAGAGATCAGGGCTTTGTGACGGCAACTCCAAAACATTGACTTGGTTCTCCTTAAGCCACTTTTAACCAGTTTGGCAGTGGCTTCAGGTCATTGTCCATTTGGAAGACCCATTTCCGCCCAAGCTTTAACTTCCTGGCTGGTGTCTTGAGATATTGCTTTAGTATTGCCACATAATCTTCTTTCCTCATGATGCCATGTATTTAGTGAAGTGCACCAGTCCCTCCTGCAGCAAAACAACCCCACAACATGATGCTTCCAACCCCGTGTTTCACAGTTGGGATGGTGTTCTTAGGCTTCCAAGCGTCTCCCTTTTCCTCCAAATGTAACGATGGTCATTATGGCCAAACAGTTCAATTTTGGTTTTGTCAGACCTCAGGACATGTCTCCAAAAATGTAGATCTTTGTTCCTGTGTGCATTTGCAAACATTAATCTGCCTTTTATATGTTTGTTTTGGATTAATGGCTTCCTCTCCTTCCTGAGCGGTATGATGGCCGGACATTCCCATCTAGTTTGTACTTGCATATAATTGTTTGTACAGATGAACAAGGCACATTCAGGTATCTGGAAATTGCACCCAAAGATGATCGGGACGTGTGCAGGTCCACAATTCTCTTCCTGATATCTTGGCTGATTTCCTTAGACTTTCCCATGATGTTACACACAGAAGCAGTGTGCTTTTGGTGTGCAATAAAAAACATCCACAGCTATGTATCTAATTAACTCAGATGTTGCCAAAAAATCAGAAGCTTCCAAAGACATGACATCACATGGGCTGTGCCAAATTGTTTAATTGCACAGTATTCCTAGTGTATGGAAACTTATGACTGCAGAAAGTAATTAAAATGCCCTAAAAATTCTTTCTCTTATTAATCTGCATTTGGCAAATATAAATAATTTTGGTTCCTAATTTACCTAAAACGGGGAAGGTTTATTCTGATTTCATGTCAGATAGGGAGAAAAACATGCAGATGGGGCTTTATATATAGAGTATGTAAACTTCTGGTTTCAACTGTACATGCTTCTAAAAGTATAGATCCAGTCTGATGGCAATTTTAGGAGCAGAAATGAAACATTCATTTAGGGCAGATTGGTTCTTGCCTTATGGCTTCCAAGTCTTCATCAGTATGGAATCTAAAATTAAAAATCTCCTATCTCCTTCCCTTCATCCACATCTCTCCCCACCCTTGGTTTAACTTCATGGAAATAAGTATTTTTCAACTGTACTAATTATATAACTATGATGCTTGGAGGTTGTGCTGTAAATCTTCAACAATTTCGGTTTCAATGGTAATATGAGTTATACAACAGAAACTATAAATGAGAATTATTTAGTTTGATGAATATAATCCTCAAATCACAAGTATTTAAATCACCGCCAAGTCCACCATGGTATTTATTTATTTTTTTTTTTACATTGTACCGCAACCAACCTAAGACTAATACCAAAAAGCGTGAGCCTGTATTTAGGACTCTAACTAAAAGTATAAGGCTGCACAAAGTTTCTACAAAAATACTATGACATGATCAAAGTAGATGCCAGAAGAGATGAGAGAGAGTTTCTTAAATATGTCATGCTGAAATGGGTCAGGAAGAGGTGAACGCTGAAACTTCAAATATATATCAGTTTTTAGGGAAAGAAAAATAAGAAAAACGAACATTGGGCCTCATTTATCAAAACTGTCTAACAGTAAGACTCGGCTTTCATTTCTAATACTCTCCCTTTGGTTGCTATGAGCTCTGGTCAGTTACTATGGGCAACAAAGGCTGATTTACTGTTAGTTTTGATAAATAAGGCTCTGTGTTGCTTGCATTGAAATATAAAAGTCTAAGCACAAGAAGGATACTTCTATTTTTTAAGGTATAAGAACGTTGCGGTGGACATGCCCGTCATCCATCACATTTTTATGTTGACAGGTTCCCTTTAAACCATAGTCCTAGAAATATGAGTACTAGTAATGCAAATCCCAGGTTTTGCACATTTTACCTGGTTTCTATTCAAAATCAGTTGAGATGAAGGAAGAGAGTAATGTACTGGAGAATGAAATGATAATAAATATTAAGAAAGGCAAGTACTGGAACCAGACTGATTAAAAAGTCCAAAACTAATGGGAAGAAACAACTACTTCTTCATAGTGCAGGATTTCTACATCAAAATGCGGCACTCTGCAGTCACGTTTCCACATAGCCATTTTATATCCTCTTATTTAAAGGCTCCTGTTTAAATGGCCCTGAAATTGGCAAGCACATTTACAGCTGTGTTCGTTTTAGAGATGACTAAAAGTCCTAAAATTTGTATTATCAAGTAAATAAATGATGTAGATGGTAATGCAGACACTTCTATTGCATTTCTTAGTATCATAAAATGATCATTCCTGTAATTACTGCTGGGTGCAGAGGATGAGGGTGGGTCAGTATCGTGGAGATGAAAGACTAGCCCTTGAAAATGGCTATTGAAGAACTATCCTAATGTGAGGTTACAAATTATGGAACAACGAGTTCTAACTCAGAACAAGTTCAGTATGTAGATGTTTGGGGGAAAAGGCAAAATTGCCAATTAAGTTATATTTGACCATTTGTAAACAACAAACAAGCCATGAATGCAAGGGTATGTTCACATGGTGTATTGCGGCGAGTACTGGACGTGCTGCAATATGTCTTGTGTTTGAGAGGTATTTGCTGGGCAGCGCTATGTGCCGGCTCCCATAGTCATACACTTTCCCCGGCGGGTAAACGCAGGGAAGAAATGACATCACTTCTTTCTCCCGGCACATATACGCATCAAGGAAAACGTCTCGTATTTGTGTTCCTTACCCTGGTTGTATTGCGACATTTTAAAAATCCCTGTTTTTAAAACATTTTTGCAGCTTGTTTCCCAAACTGTCAAAAGTGATAAGTCTGGGGGCCCAATACTCTTTTTAAATCTACACTTTGGCCCGGGTCACTAATGTATCACATGGCTTTCAATACCACCTATATGCTGACGACATCCAGCTCTATATCTCTAGCCCAGATGTTAAAAATCTCTTCTCCCATATGCCATGCTGTCTATTGTCCTTCTTCTTTTCTTCCCCTTTTTCTCAAAAACTAAAATGGGGAGAAAACGGAATTAAATCATCTTCCCCCCCGCCCCACCCCCATCCCTCCCCCAAACTCCCCTATAAACAGTAAAGGGGCTCCCTCTCCCCCCCCTCAAGTCCGCTGCCTTGGAATAATTTTAGACTATTCTCTGTCCTCCCCCCCCAACCAAAAAAAAATTTCCCCCCTTACCCCCTCTCCCTAAAAAAATTTTCCCCAAAGAATCGGGCTCTTTCCCCTTAACTTTATATTAAAAAAAATGCTGGTTCTTTGCCTTTGGGAAATCTCCCACCTAGACTCCCGGGCAAAATTTTTTTTTTTTTTTTTCTGGGGCCCCCCAACTAGAAACCCTGCTCCCCCCATTCCACCCTTTAACTTTGCCCCCTCATTTAAATTTCCTTCTCTTACTCCTCGGCCTTTTCCCTTCTCCCAACCCTAAACGGCCCCCCCCTTTCCAAAACAAACCATTCATGTTAGTAACCGCGAGCACACGGTCCCAAAACCTCCCCTTCCCATACTTTCCTTCCTTAATCTTTTAGATACCTTCCCTCCCCAAATCCCCGCTCCCCCCCCGGGAGCCCCTTTTTTGCTCGCAGTCTTCACACAACTGCTCCAAAAACCCCTTCCCAGGTTTCCCCCCATACTCTGGAACCATACTCCCCCCCATCAACCTCCCCCCACTTTCATTAGCCTAAAAAGCAACCTGAAAACCCATTCTTCGGATTTTCCTAAAACCCAACGATAACTCCACTGCCCCTACCCCCCCCCCCCCCAAAACCCGTCTCCCCTTCCCCTTCTGTATCTGTCCCAAAAGTTGCTTTATTTTTTATCCCCTTTTCTATTTTGTTTGCCCTATTTTTTTGTATATAACCTCCCTTGAATGTTCGCGCCCTGGAACTAAGGGCGCTCTAAAATAAACAAATTATTGTCACGACTTGCTGGTTTAAAAAACCTTGGTGCTTACATTGTAGAATGGGACTGTTTTCCCCCTGCATTCCCGGGTTTTTAAAGTTTAATTATACCCCCAACCACCTCGGGTTTAAAAAACATTTTTAATGGGCCCAATGAAATAATGAATTTTTTTCTCTCAGCCCAATTCACTAACAGTTGAAAAAGAGGGAGTGTATCCTCAAAACGTTGCGGTCAACACTAGTGTGCTGCTGGCTCCATTTAACCATTTACATATATGGACTGCTAATTTTGGATATATTTCTTGCTGTCATTGACAATTTCTATAGAAATGGGGAAGGGCCCATACCCCAAACTTCATTGTAACCCTAAAAAAAATGCTTTTGGGAAGCTCAAAAATTTTTTGTAAATTGTGTACATTTTTTGATCTTGACTAAACAGTCATTGGAATACATTTTTAGCTATGCCGTCTATTTAGTAACTACATTGTATGGGTAGGTTCACATGACTGTTTTGGCCCCGGGTTCTCGGGTGGTTTCCCAAATAAACGTTTAAAAAACGGTAAAAAAGAAAAAAACCCGCGTCACCGCGCACACAGCGGGCCCTTGTGGAGGGGTCTTTCTAGTAAACAAAGGCAAAAATTGGAAAACTCAAAAAAAACCGTTCAAAACCCATCTGAAATTGCAAATCCAAGTTCAAAAACTGCACTGAATCAGCGCAGTGTTTTAGACAGAGATCCCACACGGTTTGAGCCCCTGAAAAAACACCCCTTTTGTGAATTCCCCAATTCCAAAAAAAATAAAATTCTTTGTTTAGGGATCCCCTTTTACGCATACTAAACCCCTTGCCCTACTAAGGGTCCCTTTCACACGGTGCGTTTTGATGCTTTTTTTTGTGAGCAATGAACAGCTTTTAATTTGCGTCCCTTTCCCTGCAAAAAAAACACTTGTAAAAAATGCCCCAAAGTGAAAGCCCCCTAAAGGGCCAAAAGCATGAAAATTGCCCTGCCCAAAAGGCTTCGTAAAGGGCCCTTCCCACATCAAGCCTGCCCTGGCCTCTGCCTGATCTCCGCTTCAGAACTTTAGTTTGGGTTTTTTTTTGTTTTTAAACTTGGGGTCATTTTATGATTCCAAAGCTTTTACTCTCCCAAAGCTCACCCAAAGTATAATCTTGAAAACTAGAGGATAGGGACCTGCATTTTTTAAAAGGGTAAAATTTAAAAATCCCTTGAAGGAATCTAGGGTCAAAAATGCATTATACTTCAGACTCTACTCCCTTATTTAGCCGGTAAAAATTTGGGCCACCCTTTTGGGTTCACTGTTGCATTTATTAACTGTAGATGTTATACTTAAAGGAGTTATCTCAGGAGAAACACTGACATTATGTCATTAAGAGATGCTATAATATCTATAGAAGTGGGGGTCTGAAAGCAGTGATCGCAGCCAATCACATCAAATAGAAGTGCTAGAAAAGGGGAAATTTGGCTACTTGTCTCCTTTTATTTTAGTTCTACCAACCTTCCTCTGGTTTTGGGTTTGGGCCCAAATTTTAGTAAAATTGGGGCCAGCTGTGCTTTTCGCAAAGAAACAAATTAAAGGGAAAAAGGAGAAAAGGTTTGGGAGCCCCACTAAATGGACTTACATAGTAACTATTAAATAGAGATACTTTGAAAATGACAAAACAAAACAGGCAAAACCAATGAAAGAAAGCAAAGAGGGGGCGTTGTTGTCTTAGAAAAAGCAAACCACCATGGGGGATAGGGCTACAAAACCCCTAAAATTTTGGTCAGGTTTTCAGGGGATTTGTTTTTTAAAATCCACAAAAATTCCCAACCCGTACCCGCCCCTGTTAACCCTCGTAAAAATCCGTTTTTTTTTACTGAGGGTTTCCAAACCCTAAAACCCATCCAGCGGAATATAGGAATTTTTTTTATATTCCACCAAAACCGCTTTTTGGTTTTCCTTTGCGGGTCCATGTTGGGCGCTAGGAATCGGGTTTTTCCAAAACCCAAAAACCCTTTTTTTTTTTTGGGAAAAAACACACAAAAAAACCTGTTGGTGCGGCGTGGTCCAACGATCTAAAAGTGCCATCGGATTTTGGCTGGCATTTTCACTTTGCTGTGTAGACCTAGCCTAATGAATGGAAAAATCAAACTCAATGGGCTAATAAATTTTAAGAAAGTCAAATGGGTTATGAAAAAGGGGAAATAGTTTTCCCCAATTTTTTTTTCAAATATAGTTTATGAAAGATAGCCTTTAAACGGATATTCTCTTTTAAAATCACTGAAAGCTTTTTTATACTGGTTGTTGAGCAGGTTTGTAAAAATTTGGGAGGAGCTGTTTCTTCCCAGCAGGGAGTATCTTCTTTTTTCGCAGACACCAAAGTGTGCATTTGAAAAATTCATTCTGTGTGACCGGGGGGAAGGGGAAAGGGTTTCAGTTTGCCGTTGGAAGGAAAAAAAGCTAAGTGAAACGCGTTTAGTAATACAAATTTTTCGCCTCTCAACATATTTTGTAATTAAAATTGGGCTTTTAAAACATTCAGGACTGGGGGAAAGGATGGTTGATTTTTTTTTTTTCTTTTTCCCTTTTCACACACAGTGATATATCCTGAGATTTTTTAGGGCCTCTGACCTCTACAGATCTGGAGAACAAAACTATACGCTTTAAACTGTGTGTGGGTTTTCATGGGGCTGCCACATGAATCTCTCTCCGGAGAGGGCCCCTGATCGCTTCATGACAAACCCCCCCACGCATAAGTCCACTACCCCTGAAATTTAAAGGGTGTCAGTGACCCAAAACCCCCCACGCATACGTTCCCCCTACCAAATGATATTATATTCTCTCCGTCCCTGCACACTCCCCCTTTTTTCGCGGGGCCCCTTCCGGTTAAAACCCTTTCCTTGTCATCCCCTTTGGGGTGGTTGGGTTACGACCCGGGCATGGGCTGGGCGTAACCCCACTGGAGCTTTTCACTTCGTTCCCCAAACACTAAAACAAAAAAAAAGGCCCCTTCTTTTTAAACCTTTAAAACGCTTTTTATTGTAAACCCAAAGGGCAGACCCTTCTTAGATTTTTTGGTTCCCCCCCTTTTAAATTATTATCTTCGTAGCTAGAAAACCCCTTTAAATATTACCCAGGCATGCAAATGCTAACATAAAAAAGTAAAGGGGGTATGGGGGTGGGAGTTAACCCGGATGCCCCTTTCCTTTTCTGGCCCCAGAATCTGTGAACATTATACTAAACTAATAATAAAAATCCTGTTATTCCCACTGCAGGAAATTTGGGGTATAACCGTCATACCCATGAAGTTGAAGGTTGGGTTTAGCTCTTATGCAAAACCTCTGCTCACTGTCCTGGGAGTAATCCCAAAAGGAACAAATCTTGTAAAAACTCAGTCCGGAAATAAAAAGTGCCAAAAACAAATGACATTTTAGAGGAGGGTGTGTAGAAAACCTTAATACTCTGTTAGGGAATTATGGGCGACATGTATGAAGCTCGCCGGGTTGGGGGCGCTTTTTTTCCCCTAGTTTTCGGGGAAAAACTGCGCCTGATTTATTGGGGGGCCCCCCAGGCGCGCTCTTATTTTCCCATGTAAATTCACCCCGGCCCCCGCCAGTGTTTTGGGGCCCTGGGGGGATTAGGCGCAGTTCGGGCCCGGCCTGAGAAATTTGCCGCCCGGAAGGATTTCGGGCATCCATGCGGGGAAAAGTCCGCCGCGCCTCCCCCCGTGTGTTCGGCGCAGGGTTGGGGGGCATGGGCCCAATTTGCCGGGGCCCGGCCCAAGATTCGCCGTCCGAGGGGGTGCACTGTACATGCGGGGGAAAAGTTCCCTGCGCCTGCCAGGTGTGGGGGCAAAAGTGCGGGGGCCTTTGGGGCAAATGCGGGACTTAGGCGCCGTGCGGGGCCCGCCCCGAAAATCTTTCCGATGCAAGACCCGGCTTTGGAAAAAAGCCCCGGGGAAAACTTCCCCCAGTCGGTGCGGAGTCTAATCAAAAATCGCCTTTATAAAGGGTTCAACATTCTTTAGAAAAAGAGCTGAAAAAAAACCTTTAAAAAAAAAAAATAAAATAAAACCCAAAAACCCTTTTCCCAAAATCCAAAAATTTAAGAAATTTGGAATTTTTGGGAAAAAGGGGGGAAATACATAATTCAAAACTGAAAGCTATTCTATTGGGTCGGCATAAACCCGGCCAAAACAGGGAAAAAGGAGGACATTGAACCCTTAAAAACCTAAAGGGGAATATTTTACCAATCAGAAACAAAAAGGGGAAAAGGGTTTAAAAAAAAATAAAAATGCAAAAAAAGAGCGATTGGTTTAGCTAGCGGGGGCTTGGCTAGTCAGCAAACAGAATAAGGGGGCGACAAAGACCCATTAAAACCCAAAGGAGAACTATTGAAAAATCAAAATTTTAAAGGGGGACATTTAAAATACAGTAAAAAATGCAGAATTGAGCGGGTTGGTTTGGGGCTGCGGGGGCTTGGTATCCCGCCAATCAGAGCGTGGGGCTACTTCCCCCCATTTTTGTTTTATTAGAGATTGGGGCAATCAAAACCCCGCGGTCTCAGCGCCGTTGGGGGGCATGGAATTTTGAAATAAAAAAAATTTATTTTATTTTAAATGTAAAAAAATTCTCTGAAAAAAAAAGGAAACCCTTTTATAAACATTAAAAAATCCCTAAAACACCCTTTGGGCGCCAGAAAGGGGCAACAAAAGGGAAATTTCAAAAAAGAGAAAAATTGCCGGGGAAAAAAAAGTAATTTAAATTGTTTTTAAGCTCTTTTCATTGGTCGGGAGAAAACCAGCCAATCAAAATAGGAGCGACGGTCCCCATTAAAACCCATGGAGAATTTTTTTTACCAAACAAAATAGGGGCACCAAAAACCCAAATTTTAAAAACCCATGTAGAAGTTTTCCAATCAAAATCCCAAGGGGGGACAGTTCAAAAAACAGTAAAAAAACGAAAAAAAGCTGATTTTTTGAGCTACGGGGGGGTTCGGGTATTCCCCAGCCAACAGGGGGCGGAGCACGTCTTCCCTTTTTTGTTATGGAGGAGGGCGCACTGAAAAAACCCCCGGGCCCCCCCCCAAGGCCGGGGGGCCCGGGGGGATGAATATTAATAAAAAAAAAAAAATTTTTAAAAAGGGTAAAACATTATAAAATAAAGAGCTAAAAAATTCCCTAAAAAAAAAAAATCAGTTAAAAAAACCGAAAAAGCATTTGTCGCCGGGGGAATGGCCCTACATAGGGGAAATTTCAATTTGAGAGAATCCCCCGGGGGAAAAAACAGTAATTCAAACTTTTTTAAGCTCTTTGATTTTTCGGCATAAACCACCAAACAGAAAGGAACGACAGTGGCCCCCTTATATCCCATGGGGAGAATTGGGGCCAATCAAAAAAAAGCGACAGGGATCCATTATAAAACCCATGGAGAAATATTGGGCCAAAAAAAAACATTAAATTCCCAAAAAAGGGGGGACAGTTCCCAAAATTTCAGTAAAAAACAGAAACGGGGCCCGATTGGGTTTACTACGGGGGCTCGTCCCGCCCTTTGCCCAAACAGAGCGCGAAAACCCAATTTCTCAAAGGTTCTAAAGGGAAAAGAAATGTAGCGAGCTCTTTGATTGGCCCAAAATTAAAAGAGGGTGGTTATTTGCCCTGGGGGGCCCAGCGACCTCCTAAGGTTTTCTAAAGCAAACTGAAAAAACCAACTGTACATGGCCGAAATCAAAGAAAAAAAAACAAAAAGTGGTCCCGTTTTGTATTTTAAAACCGAATAATAATAAAAAGGGGGGTAACGAAAAATAAATATTAAATTTAATTAAAAAAATGTTTTTTTCTTTTTTTTCGTTGCAACCCCTATATTGATCCTTGGGTAACGGGAAATTTAAGAAATAAAATTGTTTTTATTGACCCTTAATTTTCCCTTTTTTGTTACCCCCCTTTTTAAAATTTTTTGTTTTTTACCACCCGGCCCCTTCTTGTTTTATTATAATTTTGATTTCCCCCCGTGTACCGTTTTAAAATTTTTAAATTTCATTAGAAAACCCCTAGGAGGTCCCCTTGCTCCCCCCTTTGGGCCCCAAAAAACGGCGCCTCTTTTAACTTACCCAAATCACGGAGTCGCTCCTTTGGGGATTGGCTGGCTTCTGCCGCCCAATGGGGAAAGCGCTTAAAAAATTTTAAAATTTGGGGGCTTTTTCCCGGCAATTCTCTCTATTGGCAATTCCCATGAAAGCGCCTTTCCCTCGTTGGGGTTTTAAGTGCTTTTTTTTTTAAAAAAAGGGTTTCAGCGCTTTATTGATAATATTTTAAAAATTAATAAAAAAAATTTTTTTATTCATTTTTTCCGCGCACGGCCCCAAGGGGCGCCGAGTTGGCATTGCCCCCCATCTCTCCATAACTAAAATGGGAGAAGAAAGGTCGGCCTCTGATTGGCGGGGATAGCCATGCCCCCCCCCCGCAAAACCCAATTTCACCTTTTTTTCTGCCTTTTTTTACTTTTTTTAAAACGGGTCCCCCCTTGGGAAATTTTAAATTGGTTAAAAAATTCCCCCAAGCTAAAATGGGTCTTTGTGCTCCTATTCTAAATTGGCCGGGGATAGCCAAGCCCCCCTGGCTAAACCAATCCGCTATTTTTTTCATTTTTACGGGTTTTTGGGAAACTGTCACCCCAAGTTGATTCTGTTTTGGTCAAGCCCGGAAAGGTTTGCCCGCTCCTATTCTGATTGGGGGTTTTAAAAATGCCGCCCAAAATGAAATAGTTTTTAAAGAATTTAAAATTATTTGTTTTTTCCCGGAAATTTTCCAATATCCGATTTCTTGATATTGCGCCGTTCTAGATTTTTGGAAAGTGATTTTTTTTTTATTATGTTTATTTTTGAGGTTCAGCTCTTTTCTGACACTGTTTTCAGCCTTTATAAAGGCGATTTTTTCGGAATCATACTCCTGCTGCACGGAGCGGCGCGCCAAGATTTCTGTCGCAATCTTCGATCTGCTTCCTCGCATGTTCCGTTCTTGCTTCACTTCGCCGCCACCGGAGCATTTAGACCAAAATAAACCAGGTCTGCCTGTCGGAGCTGCAGAGCGCTGCACTGCGCCTCGCTTTGCCGACTCACGATCGTACATGCCTCGGAGTTTTCGAGCGCGCCGCGTCCCGCCCCGGGTCGCCGACACCGCGCCCATTGCCCGCCCCTTCATGCAGGGCACAGCCGAAAGTGGCGAACGCTGCGCCTAACACCGTATCCCTGCGTCCGACAGGGGGATCCAGGCCGGGAGGCGCAGTATACGCCAAAAAACAGACGTAAAGCCCGTTCATACATGTCGCCCTATGTGTTCAATGCGATGGGTCCCCCATTCAGCAGCTTCATCTATTAGTCATTGATGAGAGAACCTCTTCCCATGAAAGACGTGCCATTTCCATAAATTAGACAGGCAGTCCATTGATTGTAAAGAGTACTATGTAATGCTATACTTCATTACCTGTGATGGTGCCACTGAGGACCAGAAGGCTTACTGCTAGAATCCCCAACTGAATACTATGGGTGGTCTCGGCCCTCTTTATCAGCTTATGGTTGATGGACCTCTTAACTAAGGAATGTATGTAGTAGACCGACCTCTTTAATGTCAAGGAAATATGTAGTAGTGGCCTTTACCTCAAGTGGGTCGTCAGAGACCGCATATGCATCCCTGGAGACGGGAAGAAAAAACAGAAAGCGTTGAATGAATTGCTGCTGTCGGGGAGTGGTACAGCAATGTGAACGATAAATTAATCAGATCATTCTTTATTTCACTGATCAATACTTTTAATCAGAATTTCCTGCGCCTTTTCTGCAGGGAGGGTGGTTCTGATAAAATGAGGTCACTCAGGCATTCATTTATATCCGGCTTCAAATATTATTAAGCAGTTACATTCAGCGCAAAGTAATAGGGATATAGCTGTATCTATCTACAGTGGTCACACAACATACAAAATTAATTGGTTCAGGGACGACCATTGTATGTTGAAACCATAACTATTGAAAACTGGTAATTGTTTCTGGAGTCCAAAAATGTCACCAACATAATGGAAAACTGGAGATTAAAGAAAATGAAGCCGATAACTAAGCCACAAAAAGCGCATCCTTCCATATAACACGAGAAAGAGCTGCTAAAAGCTGGAAATCACTTTATATTTTGAAGACAGAAGCTTTTTTAGGTCATGGACTTTATACACAATGTACCAGAAAAAAGATAATAGAGCCATTATCTGGTGCCCAAAGGACCCGCTCATCCTGGCACATGTAAGAGCAGTACAGTACAGGTAGTACCGCACTGTACTGTAGAGTCACTAATAGACCGCCAATCACTGCACACACCTCACTAATACATGTAAGAGCAGTACAGAACATGTAGTACAGCACTGTACTGTAGGGAGGCGCTACTAGACTGCCAATCACTGCACACACCTCACTAATACATGTAAGAGCATTACAGGACATGTAGTACCGCACTGTACTGTAGAGAGGCGCTACTAGACCACCAATCTCTGCATGCACCTCACTAATACATGTAAGAGCAGTACAGGACATGTAGTACCACACTTTACTGTAGAGAGGCGCTACTAGAACGCCAGTCGCACTGCACTAATACATGTAAGAGCAGTACAGGACATGTAGTACTGTACTGTAGAGAGGCGCTACTAGACCGCCAATTACTGCATGCACCTCACTAATAAAGAGGTATAACAAGTAAAATGATATTGGTTGGATCTTCCATCAGTCACATGAGCTGCAGATCAGCAGTGTCTGTGACATTGTATGGTGAGTGCGGTTTCAAAATACAACCGTCCCAGGAAAGACCATTGTATGCTGGAAATACTGGGCACAGTGTCTATGTATATATGCATCTTATATTTATGTATCTTGGTTCTACATATTTATCCTATATCAGTCTGTCTCGTTTCTGTGTATCTTCCCTCACCTCTCCTTGGTGCCTGCACTATACTTTTACTTGGTGGGACATTATTTCATTCTGGTTCAAGTTAAGTTGATTTCAGGTGTATTAAACTGTATGTAGGGTGTAACCAATTTCTACCTGAAAATATTTATACACAGCGCTACCTTGGGGTTTACTTCACTCTTTAGCTGCCTCCGTATCTAATATCTGACAGTTTTCTATCTGTCAGGGCTACAAAAAAAATCCTCTCACATAAAAACCTTTTCTGAGAAGCGAAAATATAATTTTTCTTCTGAGACGGCAAAGAAGCAATCATATCAGGATCAGACAGAAAGATCATATTATATGGAGTTATGCTTGACTCGCAGGAAGGTTTGAGACAGGCGGGGAAGCCATCTGTGCAGGCAACGGAGACTATTTCATTACGGAAAGACTGGTTTGTCAAAAGGGCATTCCCAGCGCCTCTCCGTAACACGGAAAAACACTTTAAAACAAGAACTTCTGCCGCTGCCATAGAACTACTGGATCCTATAGATGTTAGATGTGAGAGGTATGTGAGGAATGCTCAGGGGACAGGCTGGGAGCTTACACTGCAGACCCGGCTTCCATTCCAGTGTGTTGTATTTGCAAATGCATAACTTACTATATTATTAATGGTTGCATAATCCCACTTTATGTGACCAGGGAACATGTACACATTTCTCTATCAACTAAACTGCCTAGCATACAGTTCTGCAACACAACTCTTTGCGCTATAGCAGGCCTGTACAACATGTGGCCCGCCAAAGGGTTTCTGCCGGCCCTCAAACGGGCAAGGCTTATGTGGACCTTGCCCCAAAATGGTTGGTACTGTCCAATTGGAGGGGTGTTTCCAGGTTTTAAAGGGGCATTCCTAGGTCGTCAAAAGGCAGTCCGGCCCGAAATCCTGCCAAGTAAGCAGGTCTGCGCTACAGTATTGTGTAATTGTGATAGAGGCAGATGGCGATAATTTACTGTAGCAAATATTCAAATTTGTGATCCAAACTACATCGAGGTCTCAACACAAACCAGGATGAAATTCCTGGTGACCTCTATTTCAAAATGTTGCCAGATTTATAAAAAAAAAATAAAAAAATGCTGTATTTTTGTATCTTAAAGTTAAAGAGGTCCAACGCTCCTTTTTTAACACTGAGTATGGAAGAAAATAAAAACAAAACAGGACACCTCTCTATTGACGTTCGTTCCTGCGATGCTTCTGGCGGTTCTCTATCTAGATCTTCTTTTGTTTTCCGGATCTGGCTGAATTAAATATCATGGTACACTGCCCCACGTCACCATTCAGATGTCAAGGCTAAGAACCGTGACGTCGAGCATGTGACTGCTGCAGCCAATCAGATGGGGCAGCATTGACGTTCGGTTGGTCCCGGAAGACAACTGAAGACCTGAGGGAGGACTGCGAGGCACACAACTGGAATGAACATCAGTACAGAGGTTAGTATTTTTATTTTTTTTTGTTGTTGTTTTTTTCCCAGCTTCTGCACCATTATTGTCGTTAAAAAAGAGGAGGTGGGCAACCCCTTTAATCCCTGTGGACAACCCCTTTAATCCCTGTGGACAACCCCTTTAAACCCTAGGCAGATGGTGAATTACTCTTAGCAGCGTACCTCGAATATAATCCCCCCCCCCCTCTTCAGAACTGTTTTCATGTATGCTAAGTACAGTTCCTTACAGAAGAGCCGGTGGCACCAAGTTGGCAGGCAGTGGTAACATCATGATTTCCCAGTAAACTTGGGCATCAGGCTGGAAGAATGTAAGTGTGGCTGGTGACCAGAATACAACAACTGATATAGATAATGACACTGCTGTATTGTGTCCATGTGCAGATGGACAGCGTACTTTCATCAGACACTTTGGTCCATTTCAACACCTTCATAGGTTTGGAGTATCTTTCTTTGAATTATAGAACATAAGGGAGTTGTTTTCCACATATATTACTACTTTGATTGTTAGAGGCGCACACGGCTTTAGACTTCAGTAGAATCTCCCCGTGTATGGCCGGCTTTAGAATGAAAAATCAAGTTATTCTGCGTGGGTGTTTTCAGTCTGTGCCCACTAATGAGACATAACGTAATGTTTGCCCTGCAGGAAATGAGAAAATACAAAGCAGGAGTCTTTTCGATAGAGATTATTCCTCTTAGATGAATGTGCAATTAAACATGTGTTTATGATAACTGAACAATTTTTATCTGACACCAGTGGGACAATGAGCAACAGGAAACCTCTCTTATTCCATTATTTAATATTTTAACATGAGTTCCCCAGATCTGACATAAAAATTTTTTTAAAAATCGAAGGCTATTGCAGCATAAGAGATGGTGTGTTCCTGTTACCACTCTGAATTATTTAGCTAGACCTCTGCTTGGTGTTGGGGCCCATTCACATCACATTTCGGGCCTCCGTCACAGGTAACACCTTGAATAAGGAATCTCTAAGTCTTCCCCGGTAGAACCATCGGAGTCTGTAGGGTAAACATAGCCTCTTTTGGACTCCGTATGTTGTAATTCATGTCTGTAAATGCCTTATGTGCTGCACACAAAAGAGTGGTAGACCAAACATATGGCACATAATTTATATACTTACATGAAATACAGCAAACAAAGAGACTAGGCAGATAATCCTTTCTGATATTTAAATAGTGCAAACTTAGACTAAACAGTCCAAAAATTCATCAATTTTATCAGATAAATCTGGTGCATGTTTAGTAGATCTAGACAACTTTTAAACTTTCTATTAGTTGACTCAGTTGAGCCGCCAATTTCATAAAGATTCTGGTGCATGATGTTGAGTGTAAAGTCACACTCCCTCCCCCTCCCCCTCCGTCCCATGAAGCCACACTGTTTTTTCTAAAAACGGTCTAAGATATATAACAAATGCAGCTAAAAGCATTTACGACAGTATTTTGCTGCAAGTTGGGTCAGAATTTGGTCTTAATTGCAATAAAAATAGTAAATCTGCTACATTATGTGTGTCATATAGCCTCCAGTGGCTCTGTTGTAGTTAACATCGGAACCCCTTTTTTTTTTTTTTTTTTATCCTGACGAATACTTGCAATGGAATACTTGCAATGGGGGCCCAAAATGTGATGTGAATGGGGCCCTAATAATTTGACTGTTACAAATGGCAGCAATTCCCCATCTTACAGATCAGATTAGGGTGTTGCAACTACCTTAAACAACTCTCTGGACCAGAGGTATTCAAACTGCGGCCCTCCAGCTGTTGGGAAACTACAACTCCCATCATGCATTTATATTATCTATAACAGTGGACATGATGCTACTTGTAGTTTCCCAACAGCTGAAGGGCCGCATTTTGAAGACCCCTGCTCTGGAATATGGACCATCAGCTGTCCTATGTGCCAGGTTGCTGTCTATACTGATAGTCCGCAAGTCCGCTGCCTTGGGGTAATCCTAGACTCTGCTCTATCTTTCAAACCACACATCCAAACCCTCACCTCTGCTGCC
Organism: Phyllomedusa bahiana; assembly: GCA_025379985.1. Classification (NCBI taxonomy): domain Eukaryota; kingdom Metazoa; phylum Chordata; class Amphibia; order Anura; family Hylidae; genus Phyllomedusa; species Phyllomedusa bahiana. The sequence continues at coordinate 266,439 of JAODAL010000124.1, read as the reverse complement.
GCCTCCACCTGAAAAACATCTCTCGCATCCGCTCATTCCTCAACTTCAACTCTACAAAAATGCTCATCCATGCCCTCGTCATCTCCCGCCTAGACTACTGCAACATCCTTCTCAGTGGCCTCCCAGCTAGCACCCTCACTCCCCTCCAATCCATCCTTAACTCTGCTGCCCGTCTTATCCACCTCTCTCCTTGCTACTCCTCTGCCTCTCCCCACTGCCAATCCCTCCACTGGCTTCCCATTGCCCAGCGAATTAATTTCAAGCTACTAACCATGACCTACAAGGCTCTCCACGACCTCTCCCCTCCATACATCTCTGCCTTAATTTCCAAATATCTCCCCTCACGCACTCTCCGCTCCTCACAGGACCTTCTCCTCTGCTCTCCCCTTATCAACTCCTCACACAACCGTCTCCAAGACTTCTCCTGTGCTTCACCCACACTCTGGAACTCTCTGCCCCAACACATCAGACTCTCCTCCACACTCACCAGCTTCAAAAGCAACCTGAAAACCCATTTCTTCAGGCTTGCCTATAACCTTCACTAATCTTGTCACTACTTCCTCCACAGACATGTCTGCCCCTCACCTCCTGTCTCTTTTCCCCCTCTTGTAGATTGTAAGCCCTCGCGGGAAAGGTCCTCTCTCCCTCTGTCGTGCCATTGTCTTTAATCCTTATCAACTGTACTCGTTTGACTTATGTAATGTATGTACCCCCTCGAATGTACAGCGCCCTGGAATCAATGGCGCTTTAAAATAAATAATAATAATAATAATAAATAATAATAATAGCTGGACCTGTGTCTTGTGAGGTCATAGCATTCAGTCCTGTTTTGGTAGGTATTAGTCCCTAGTTTGTTACAGCCCTGTTTGTCTCATCCCGTGTTGCCTCTGTTTGCCCTGCATCAGTTTTGCAGTTTGTTCTATTCCCGAATTCTCTTTGATAGTTTTGACCTGTTTGGGTAAGGCCAGCAATGTGAGAGACTTTAGTAGGGATATTGTCAAAAATAGGATAGGACATTGCTTGTGTTTAGGGTTAGATTTAGGGGCAGGCTAGGGACCGAATTAGGAAAAGTTAGTGTTTAGGGTCAGGTATTATTAGGGGACTTGCTTCTCAATTCCAGTCATTTATCCTTCCATCTTCATCTGTACCATTGTCTGCCATGCTGTTTATCATCCGAAGGTAAATCCCTGCATTTACGTATACGCGCTTTATTACCTGCATGCGACTATTGGTTGGTTTAATTCTACTTTAAAGGGTTCTTCTCAGAACAAAGATTAGCTTTCAACATGTAGGAAATGTTAAATGAAGACTTTTTCCAAATACATTAGTCTTTTGATATTACCTTGTTCAGAAAATAAGAGATTTTACCTGCTCAGAGTGCACACAAGTTTCTATGGTTACCATCCTGCTCTCCACATTATCAGCTCCCTATTTCCAGCTCTTATAATTGCCCTGACATGAGAGCAGGAGATGAAATCTACAGTGCAGAGGGTTACAGACATCACAGCAATCAATCAAAAGTAATTCATGTCCTTGGTTTGTTAGAGATAACACATTTTGTTCTCAAGCTGCTGTCCGTTCATAACCAGAGAAACCTGTGTGCACTCAGAGGATAAAATCTCTCTTATCTCCTGACCACGGTAATATCAAAAGACCAATGTATTTGGAAAAAGTCTTCTTTTAACATTCCCCCAATGTTCAAAACTAGTGAGACAACCCCTTTAACTTTTGTTTCCGTTCATACCAACCAGTGTCGTTACATTGACTATTACTCAGATTATTGGTCTGTGTGAATAGCTAAATGTTCAAAACAGACTTCACTGTCTGCATGATCCAAAGTATGTTATGGGTTTCAATATGTATGTCCGATCATTCTTCTTGCAGTATGTCTTCACATTTATACATATCCTAAACACTGCTCGCTGACGTATGGTGGCACCATGCATTCAAAGTATATAGTTCTTCTATGTTTTGTGTGTTCTACGGTTTTTACACCCTAAGGGCTTGTTCACACGACGTTTTTGTGATCCGTAAAACGGATCCGTTTTGCGGATCCGTTTTACGGATCTAACAATTGTCAGTGTGATTAACATTGAGTTCAATGGCAAAAGCGCATCGCTGTTCACACGAGTGATCGCCGATGCGTTTTTCGCGATCCGCTTTTCGGATCCGTTTTAAGAATGGACATGTCAATTCTTCTTGCCTTTTACGCGAGAGAAATCCCCATAGGAAATAATGGAGTGCGCTTTTGGCATCCCCAAAAAAGGATTCAAAAGCGCAGCATACATTTGGGTGCGTTTTGGATCCGCTTTCGATGCCCAAAAAGGCATCCGTAAAAAGCATTGGATTTAAATAAATATAAAATTTGATTATTTATGTTTGGGTTATATTTTGTATCATTTTAATGGGAGGGCCCAATTTTTCTGATGCAATGTGCTATTGGAAATGCCTTCATTCTACATGGGTAAAGGAGAGGAGGATAATGGTCAGTCCCACAAACCCCCAGCATACCACTGGATGCACATGGAGTCGGGTCTCTGAGTTTGAAAACTATTGGTTGATTTAAAAAAAAAAAAAAAAAAAAGGGGGGGGGGGCGGGTTCTAAAATCAGATGTATGTAGAGTTGATTGACACTAGGTAAAAAAAAGGTTTTTTTCTTGGTCATTGATAGGTTATTTTATATTTAAATTTCAATTTTTTTAGATGATTTAAATAAAGCTTGGAAAAAAAAAGGATCCTAAAAACCATGCAAAAACGCATCCAATGCGCATCCAAAAAAGGATCAGCTGTCGCATTTTCTGGATCCTCTTTTTGGATGCAGTTTGCATCCAGTTTTCGCAGGTTAAAAACGGATCCATAAAACGCATCCAAAACGGATCTAGAACGTCGTGTGAACAAGCCCTTAATGTATGAAAAATGTATCTGTAAAATTTTATGAAAATTGTTTTACAAGAACAGTTTGGTTTTTCTTTTTATTTATATACATTTTTTTCAGTCTGTTCAATTGCAGGAAACACTCTAAATATTTAGTATATTGAATACCAAAAGAAATTGTATCCAATATAATAGTATACAAATGTAAAAACAATACTTTATTAGATCTTATTATAAACAAAAAATATATAACAGACAAAATCACACCCAAATAAAAAATATATACCGGACTAATCCCACTGAGATGGGGTGGTTTGGTTCACTCTAATCCGCTGACCCTTGGTGATATATTGAACTGATGTTTTTGTATTTATTTATGTGATGTTTTGATACTGTTATCACCTATTTGATGTATAGCATTGTTTCAGTGGGATTAGTTATATATTTTTTATTTGGGTGTGATTTTGTCTGTTAGGCCTCGTTCACACGGCTTATTTGGGCACGGATTTGCGCTTTAGTACGGCGCCAATCCGTCCCTGTCATTACGGTAATCCACTGCTCTCATAGAGAACAGTGGAATCCGTCGCTCCTCCCCGCTCGGCAAATCCGCCGCCCCCGCCGCGCTCCGGCCCCGCCCCCGTCCCGCCCCTTATTCACGGCGGATTTGTGAGCTCAATACGGCTCACAAATCCGTCGGGAATAAGCCGTGTGAACACGGCCTTATTGTTATATATTTTTTATTGTTTAGAATAAGATCTAATAAAGTAGTGTTTTTACATTTCTTACATTATATTGGATACAATTTCTTTTGGTATTCTTTGTATTTATAGTATCCATTCTCTTTGCTTGGCCCTTGTATTTATAGGTTTACTATTTAGTATATTGGTATATTTGTGGGAGACCTTTTATGGTCACTTCAGGGTTTGCGGGTTTAACCATATTCTGAAAAAATGACGGTGAAAGTTTATTGAAACTTCTGGTGTAGAAAGTTTTTTGGGTTTTTTTGCACAAAGGTAAAAGAGTTGAATGGGTTGGTGTGTATTTCTGATATCTCCTAAATGTGTCTATTTGATAAAAACACAGGTTCTTCCTAGGAAGAAAAAAAATAAACTGTTGAGTCTTAAACATTTTCACTGACATTTCGCATCAGTTATTTTCACTCTTCCGAGAGACCTTATAAATTACAAGTTACATAGGACAGTGTAAGAAATGATAGGGTCTAGGACACGGTAAACCATTCCATTAGCTGGATGAAAAGAAAGGTTTAAAACTTAATCATAACATGGTATAAAAATCTGTATAGCAAAAGGTAATGGATATATTGGACAGGCTCCCAACAGCGAAATAGGTGGGAACTCTTTTTGTAATGACATTTTAGGAACAGCTGGGGTAGACGCAACAGAGGCTGTGAACAAGACAAAGATGCATCTAAGCTTTTAAAATAATTTAAGCTGTCAAATTCTTTGTCACCTATTAGTGATTTGTATAAATGTACATTCATTTTAGTCCATCCACTGTCAGGAACAAAAAAATGAACCTTGTCTAGAAGGAGAGAAGCTAGAATGGGCAAATGAAATGGCTTTTCACACAGAACATTAATAGATTAAACCAAATAGACTGGTGAAGATTTTATAGCACATGGAGAGGGCATGAGAAACCGGATGATATTAAATAACAGATAATGACAGAATTTATATCATTGACTCTGGTGCAATGGTGAAAAAGAAAGCAAACTATATAGATGGTAAAAGCAGGTGCATCTGGAGTTATACAATTTTTATATTGTGCCTTTCCCCTCTTACCTCTAAAGAGTGATACTGATTGCCGCTCACCTGGCCAGCCACTGTTCTACTCTGCACTGATGAGGGGCAACAACCCCAAAACACCTGTCTGCAGATGAACTAACTTATGTTGATCCCTTTCACATTGCTAGGCTTGGTGATTTGAATGTGACGTGAGGAATGCTACATCCAATAGAGGGAGCTGTAGCTCTTTTCCCATGAACCTTTTAGGCTATGGCCATACAGCAAGTGTAAAATGCCGGTATTTTATTATCTTTTCAATGGTTTTGTGGGCCGGTTCTGTCTGCGGATTCGCCCATCTACTTAACCACTGACTAGCACACCTTCCACCCGAAAACCAGGCAGAAGATAGGGCATGCTCCAAGTTTTCCGGGAACGATGGAGGTGTGAAAATCCGTTCAGATTAGACTAGTGGGTGGATTTTCTATTAGTCTATAGGGATGGTTGCCTGTCTGTTTCAGAGAGTTTCCAAATCCGCAAACTATCTGAAAATCCCGAAAAACCCATGCCTTGTGGACGTAGGCTTAGAGAAGTAAAGAGGAAGGAATAAGACACAAGGAAACATGTCAAATAATAAGTTTTATGCAGAAAATGTTCCTAAAGCTGTGGTGAAATATGTATATCAGAGTGCAATAAAGCGGTTGTCAGTGACCACATCATCATCTGTGTCCATGCATGCTACCAGATTTTGGGAGAGTAAGGCCCGGTTCACATCCAACCCCCAACACAGTTCAGGCGCAGAGCTGTGACCAGATGCATTTAATGAAGGAAACAACCAAGGTCTACAATAAGGTCCGTCGGGTTTCCATCATTTTGACTGAAGAATAGCGGCACAATATTTTCTGTTATTGCTGGCGGAATCTGCAACAGAACCTTCAACACAGATGTATTTGTACATTTGCATTTAGCTTGCAGTAAAGGTTGTCATTTGTCCGGTCTAATTAATGCTTACGACAGTTAACTTTTGGGCCAGGAAGGCTCTCTAAGTAGGTCACCGGCATTAATGAGGAGTAGACGTCTGCTTCTCAGTGATCTCATACCACATTTTGTAACATGAAGGATGTAATCTCTTGTAATTTTACACAATTCATGTCCACAGCTTGTGTCTTCACTGTACACCTGATTTCTTTCCCCATATAAGTCAGCAGCCGTACTGACATGAGCATTTATGGCTCATTTAGATTAAAAAAAATAGGACAAAGCTTAAAAGGATTGTCTCAATACAATGATTGTTTTTTATGTTAAAGATCTTGGAAAAACAAGTCACTTTGCAATATATGTCCATTAACAGTGTCCTACCTATTCTGAGATAACCCCTCTTGTATGGGCTGCATCAGCTCCTGTGGTCGCTATAGCTACAGACCTGTTTGATCTCTCCTGATAGGCTGTCAGCACTGGTTGCTATAGCTACAGACCTGGCTTCTACTGCAGCCTAATGGAAGCCAGTAAACACGCCCCTGAATTTAAAATGAAACCAAGAAAACAGGACTGAGGTAAGATGAATCAGTGTAGTTAGAAAACCCCTTTAACAAAAAAAAAAAACCAACAAAAAAAAAAACCACTTTATGCTAAACATAAGTGTGTATGAAGCCTAAGGGCAGATTATGGGAAAAGGATATGTTGAGTGCATACTCGGTTACATCTTTAGAACGAAATATCTGAAAGCATATCTACTAGTATAACTTTATTTTAGCATAAAAAGTCCTTCTGATTCAATGGCTTTTGAAAACTTTACACTTGCTTCTCTCCCTAATAGTTTCATCCTAATTTATTTAACACAACCGTCAAAAATAATTAGGAGGATGGCATCAGGAGCCGCACTTTTCATAGGGATCAGCACACAAAGTCCTGATACCAATATGTGCAGTGATGTCTATAAATGAAGGGGACCCGGAGCTGCTTGAATCTTGTTTTTCCTTTTTTTTGGTCTGCCACGGGGGCTGCATTTATTTTATTTCAGGGCATGAATTTACATAAAGGTTATGGTCTGGGGACTAAAATAATTGTAGTGTCTCATTAAATGTTAGGTCCATTTTAGACATTTTATTATGGAGTCTGAATGCCTTTAGGGTTGTCAGATCTTTAGGATTTGGTCGGTATTAATTTAGAGTTTAAGGTCGACATGTCCCAGTACACAAGCGCCGTTATTTTGGTCCATTTTGCGCCAAATACACTTTTGACGCTATATTCTCAATGTAAATGAACTGTCGTACACCAAAACTAGGCGCATTATACACCGGGCAGGACACATTGTAATGCACCTAAAAATGATACGCTGTGCGCCTCCATAAAGCAATGCGCCTATTGAGGCATTACATACACTAGTAATGATATGTTATGCGCCTCCGTTACGCAATGCACCTCAATACAAGCATTACATACACTACCAATGATATGCTATGTGCTGCAATTTGCGCAATGCGCCTTCTTAGGTGCATGAAGTTTACTATTCAAGGTATACCTGACAACAGATTTTTGAGAGGATTGGACCTTACACTGATTTAATGCGCCTAAAAACGGCCGCGGCGCCTCCAATTTTCGGACATGTCGCCCTAAGTCTTCTTTCTAGCAAATAATACTATACTTCAATATAAGGGCATGTTCACACAGCGTTTTTGGATGAAGTTTTGGGAGTGTTTCCTTGCCCAAAACTTCATCCAAAACACTTACAAAACGCTCCCAGTTCATTTCATTCATTCCTATGTAAAACCTCGTTGTAGTTCACACACGACGAGGTTTTTACACGCTTCTTTGAAAGCAATGAACTAGCAGTGTCATGTCAATTCTTGAAGCGCATTGTAGGTGTGGTTTTCGGCGCGGCTTTTCGCACAGTTTTGCCGTGTTTTTGCCGCGGTTTTCGCCACGGTTTTTGTCCTGGCTATTCATTTGTATGGCTGAAAACCTTGTCGAAAACCTGATCCAAAACCTGAGCAAAGCCTCGTCAAAAATCTCGTCTGAAGAAGCGTGTTTCAAGTGAGGTTTTGATGTGGTTTGGACGAGGCTTTGGGCGATGAAATGCTCAGAAAACCTCGTCCAAAAACGCCGTGTGAACATCCCCTAATAATTAAGTTTATGAATAAACGATTTGATGGTTCCATGCCAACTCACAGGATGGTACCTTAAAGGGGTTGTGTGAGAGACCCCAAACAAGAAGAACATATAATGGAGGAATAGTAAAGCGGTAAATCTATGTCACAATCCAGTATGTGAACTACTTACAAACGCTGTTATATTAAATAGTATCGCCATGTTGGATCTTTCTCCTCACTGGGCGGCACTTCAGTTGCAAGGCGCACTGTTTGAAAAGTAAATTTCCTACATAAGCCGCTTCCTCCCTGCTGAGCAATAGATTCTATATATTATATCCACATCAAATTTGTGTATTATAATATATATATTATATATATTTTATATATATATTGAAATATATATACTCTGTATATATTTATTTAGATATAAAATATATATATATATATATATATATATATATATATATATATATATATATATATATATAATAAAAATGTGTGCGTGTCTGCTGCCCTCTCCTTTTGATTCTGCAGAGCCGTCCCTCAAGTCTGTCTGACATAACTGAGCTGAACTGACAGCCTGACCAGGAAGTAACTCAGTCTGTCCCACTTCCTGTAGGACAGGTTTCTTCGAGGAAGGAGCCCGGTGGCCATTTTCTTTTATTATAATGATTATCCCTTAGACAATACGAGCAGACTTTTCTAATTAAAGTTCTTTAGGAATTGTTTCATTATGATGTAGTTTATCTGTTTAGTTTTCCTCTTTTCCTGGAGAACCCCTTAACGACCGCGTGCCGTCTTTTGACGGCGGCCGGTGCGGGTCGTTCATCTGCAGCGACGTCTTTTGGCGTCGTTGCAGACATCGGGGTTTGCAGCACCCGGCGCCGCAACTGCTCTGGGATCGGGGCTGTACTACACAGCCCTGATCCCAGAGCATCTCCTGCGAGCACCAGGTTGCGGAGGAAACCTCCGCAACCCGGTACTTTAACTCTTTGATTGCGGCGGTGCGTTACCGCAGCGCAATCAAAGGGTTCCCCTGCTCTGTCGGGTGATCGGAACATCCGGTCACCCGACAGAGCACGGGAAACGGCTGCACAGTCAGCCCTGGGGACCTAGAGTGGCACCAGAGCTGTCTGTGTATGAAGAAAGTGACCAGGACACACTGTGTGCTGTCCAGATCACTGCCTGTATCAAAGTGACACAGATTATAATGTATTAGCATATATGAATATGCTAATGCATTACTAAGTGTAAAGGAAAAAAAAAAGTAAAACAGTTCTCCCTTCATGGGATAAAAAAAAGGCGGGTGACGTCATCAGGCCGCGCACGCAGCGTGATGACACACGCTGCCTGTTCCGGGAGCTCTGGTCGGCCGCGATTCTGCGGCCGCCCGGAGTCCACTGCGGAGCACGGAGCGCTCACTCTCTGCTCCGCAGTGGTATCTTCCCCTCTATGCGCTCCGGAGGAGTCGCATATAGGTGAAGGGATCGCTGACAGTGCCCGGGCCAGCGCAGCGCCTGGACACTGTGCGCTCACTCGGCGTTCAGTTATATGCGCTCCCTGAGGAGCTGCATATAACTGAAGCGTCCCTGTCGGCGCACGGCCATCGTCAGCGCCCGTGCGCCGACAGTGACTCGAGTATGAGCCGAGGGGGGGATTTTTCAGCCCATTTTTTGGGCTGAAAAACTCGGCTTATACTCGAGTATATACGGTATTCCCCCATAAAGTACAACTTGTCCCGAATAAAATGAGGCATCATCCAACTGCGTCAATGAAAAAATAAAAAAGTTACAACTGTTAAAACGCAAGGAGGCAAAAACAAAAAAAAATGTTCTGGTCATTAACTACTTTTCACTCCTAGGGCTTAAGTGGGTTAAAGCTGATTTGACTTACACTTTGGGGAGACTGAAGGGAACATCGAACTGAGGGGTCCAAAGGTTGCAAATTTTTACTCTTACTAGCACCGTTTTGAAAACGATATGTGCCCAGGTTATATCCAATATCTAGCGTTATCTGTTTGTAATCAGGTTTGGGCTTTTGCCTCCCAAAATGGATAAATATACGCTTCTTGTTGCTCATAATTTGCACACTTATGGTTTTCAGTTAACATGTTTTATGTTACTGACTGTATCTTGATGTAACATTGTGGTCAGGCTGGTTTTCTGTTCAACCTCCCTGATGCTGGGGTTGATATGATCACCTAGATTTTATATCCAAATGTATTTGGATAATGTTATGGATATTCCATTCTTCTATTAATTCTATAATCCCTATATGGGTGATCAATTCTTTCTCTCTCAACATAAACCATACTTACCAACTCTCCCTGATCGTCAGCGAGACGTCCTGAAAAGGGAGAGTCCTCCTGGGCTCCCTGAAGAGTTGGTAAATCTCCTGCTATGGTAGGTTTGCCACCAATCTGGTAAACCACCGGCAGGGACGGTTTTACTGCCAGGGAGCCAGTGCTGGTATTTTATTTGTACCGGCCATATCAAGTAGTGGTACATTTTAGAATACACTCTTGGGCAGCCGTTCACACGGCTAATTTGGATGGTGTTTGGACGCTGATTTTTCAGCGCCCAAAACAGCATCAAAACCTGAAACTCGCTTCGTCAGAATGAGGTTTAATGAGGTTTTGGACAAGGTTTCCTCAAATACAAACTAACAGCCAGTTCAAAAACATTGCCAAAAAATGCTCCAAAAACATGTTAAATACGTGCCCCGTACTATACACTAGTGCAGCACATACGGCTGAAAAGGGGCCAAACAGTCACAAGTTGACAATGTTTGGTCAGTTTTAGCCTAAGCCTATATGGCAGCTAAACCACTTTAAACATCTTAGGATTTTGTTTTTTTTACTGGCTGTGAGATGCTCTTTAGTGGTGGTGCCATCATGAGACGCTGCCCTGACATCACTTGGTGCAGAGGGACCACACTGTAGGAGGCTCTGAAGGAAAGCTGATTGATGTGCTGTTACCCAGCTTGGATACTGGTTAGGAGATCCAACGTCCAGTAAAGCTGAAGGATACCTCATCCCTCATCAGCTTTCCTTCAAAGCTACTACCCAGATGTGACAAGGGGGTGTGACTGTGCAAAAGAGTGTGTGTCATGTAAAACCGGGGGTGTGGCCCACTCACATCATCAAGGCGACAAGCTGAAATTCAAAATCTCTCTGTAGGCCACTTCCATAAGTCAGCAAGTATGACATTTTCTGCTCATAGCAAGTCAGCCTTCCCCTCCCACTCCTTGTTTCCGGTTTCCCTCTTTTACAGAAATTTTGGGGGCTGTGAAAACATAAATATATTGATATGCTGTTCGCTCTTAGTGCAACTGCTTAGCAAGTTCGCCGATCACGTGATGGAGCTAGCTTGGACAGAGAATATAGGCAAAAGGTCACTTATAATTATATTTCTGACATGTGTAGTACTCAAAACTTAATAATCAAGGGCATATTCTACCTAATAAATTAATCAATCATAATGTGAAGTTCTAAAAACTCAAGCATAACTTGTAATAAACAGGCTCACAGACATTTTGTAGGTCTTCATACTTTCCAATGTATATGCATATACCAATTTCTGGTGTAATTTGGATACCGCACCAGGAAGGTTAGGAGACCCTTGCAGCTTCTGGTATCAATAACTACTACATTCTTTGCGTTGGTACTATATAGCAAGCTCTTTTGTGACTTTTAAAATGTCTCTTCACTGAAAGCATGCAGTTTTATTTTGGAAAATCAAACACAAAGTCATTAAAAAAAAAGTTTAGGAAATATAATATTGAATTTATAGATATAAGTTTTCAAATCTTACACTACTATTTTTTATGATGCTACAAGAAAAGTGTAAGCAAAATGAGGAACACCAATCTGTAGAAATTTTAAGTGATTAAATAACCCTTTTGTGGATTTTCATCTCGGGTTCCTGACCAGTCTACTTGAGTTATGTGCAAAATAATACCAGTGTTTTTCAAAGAAATGAGAAAAAGCTCAATCCTCATAATATTTATTTCCATATACACAAGGCACTGGGAGGGCGGCACAGCCACATCTAAATGAAAACATGATTGAAATATCAAATTATAAAGTGAAAATGAAGAGAATTTAACAAAAGACTATTCAAAAATACCAGTGTGCATTTCCATTATCCAATTGGAATACTTACAGTATTAACTGAAATTTCTTTCCAGATGTAGCTTTTCTCTAGATCACTAAACTAATATTTTGTTTATTCTTTATTTCTTCAAACAACTTTACATCTTTGTGGCATGGAGTTAACTAACGTCTGACGCCTGAATACAGGTCTTCCAGCCCCAGCAGACTGTACTCCATTCCACATTTCATTTGCATTTTTAGGTTTTGCTTCAAAAACCACATGTTTGAGGTCACTCCACAGATTCTCTATCGGATTGAGGTCTGGGGATTGGGCTGGCCACTTCCTGACATCAATCTTGTTGGTTTGGAACCAAGATGTTGCCAACTTGCTGGTGTGTTTGGGGTCATTGTCCGGTTGAAACATCCATGTCCAGGGCATGTCTTCTTCAGAATAAGACACGACCTCTGCCAGCATTTTTATATATTCAGACTGGTCCATGGTGCCTGGTATGCGAAAAATGGACCCAAGTCCAGGGTAGGAGAAAGATCCCCAAACCATTAAGCTTGCACCACTAGGTTTATGGTTCGTCTGACAAACTGTCTACAGCCTTTAGCCCAATAAGAACAATCTTGCTCTCATCTGTCCATAGAAAGTTGCACCACTTCTCTTTAGTCCAGTCAATGTGTTGTTTGGCAAACTGTAACCTTTTCAAGATGTATTTTTTCAGCAATGGTATGTTACAAGGATTTACAGCAAATAGTTTGGCTTTACGTAGGCGCCTTCTGCTTGTTGTAGTTCTTACCGACAACTGATCTTCCTGGAATTCATCATTGAACACTTCTTTACCATTCTTGTTATACTATGTTCTAGTCGGATGGTCATATTCCTTTTCCTACCATGTGTTTATGGTTTGGTGATCTTTTTAGCTAAGCAGCCAATCATTTTCTGCACTTCTTGATATTTTGCCCTCTCCAAACAATTTCTTGATCAAAGTTCTTTCTCCTTTGGTACAATGTCTGGAACAACCAATTGTACTCACTGAGAATGGGCTAAAACCAGCGGGTACAATATTGGCTTCCCTCCTTAAAGGGCCATAACTGACACCTGTTTCTTCACTGACTGAATGACTAATTGAGTTCACACTTCTATTTATTTTAACACCCCTCTTTCACTAAATGAGTGGGTTACACCAAACTAGCAGATTGCCTGTCATGACTGTTGGTTTCCCATTACTCAGCTACACCTACTCATGAATTTTTGACCATGTTATGTTTTCAGACAAAAAACGTTTTTAATGTTAGACTGCTATTATTTTGCACAAAACTGTATTTTGGACATCTTATATCTTGGTATCATGTCCAGACATTTATTTAGCCACAGACGCTTTACTACAACTAGTTGAGCACCACTGTTCTGTAGCTTTCCTAATGGAAACAACCCAAGGATATTTCCTTGGTGATTATTCCTATTACGTATTCAGCAAAATGGAAGAATGTTCACTATTTTCCGCTTCGTTCTGCACTACTAATCCCAACACATTCCTTAAGGCATTGACCAGTAAGTGATCTTTCCAGCTGAGTCATAAATAATCTCCAGCCATGGTCATTACTAAAATAAGCAGACAGTGTGTAGAACGTCATCTCATTTTAGTGGTAGTGAACAGCTCATTAACCGACCCTTGAAGTGGCCTGGTGCTTAATTAAGAGTGGCCCTCCTATGAGAGATGATTTATTGAGGAAATAATTTTTAAGAAATGGGTTTTAGATATTTTTCTCCGGCGACCGGAATAATACAGAATACTTTTACTCATTATCATTTACACATTAATTTTTTTTTTTGGGGGAAAAACTTCCTATGGATATTAATTACACAAGAGAAAATCATAAACCTAACACGTTTACCAAAAAGCTGTGACTTTCAAACAGAGGTATAGTTATAGGGGTGCAGAGGGAGCAGTTGTAAGAGAGCTCTTCTGTCACAGATAAGTCTTCCAGAAGAGCAGGCTGAAGGCAAACGAGACTTGGCCGATTGTCAAACTATTTTCAGTGACTAACTTCACTTAATATACAGGCAGTCCCCAGGTTATGAACGTAATAGGGACTGTAGGTTTGTTCTTAAGTTGAATTTGTATGTAAATCGGAACAGGTATATTTACTAAATGTAACTCCAGCACAAAAGGTTTTTTTAGTTTCAGATAGTGCAGGGAAGGGTTTTTACATTTGTTTTGCGGTCTGTGCCCCTGTTAAGAAGATTTTACTAATTTTCACCTCATGTGCTGATGTGGCAGCTGGAACTTGTCATTCCACAGCTACTATCTGCTGTGCAACATGGAACTACAAGTGCCAGCATGCCCCATAAGTCTCCGTTTATATGTAGGGGACAGATGTAAGTCGGAATGGTGTAAGTTGGGAACTGCCTGTATAACCCATTGACTGACATGTGACGTGAATTTGGCAAGTCGCTTTACATTTGGTGTAGGAATACTCTTAGGAGCCGAGTCTAATGAACCCCCCCTTGTATTTACCCTTAGAACCCTGTACAGTTAACTGGTTTTTGTAACAAGGAACCGCATGTATGTTACTCTTATAATAGTCTTCCATAGCAACAGATGATGTATCCAAAACTAGGACCTCAGGTATAGACAGGATATAAGATTATAGACAGAATATGTAATCTATCAAGCAGAGGTTAAGGGTGATGAGGTTTGCTCAACATGGCAGAGAAGCCGAGGACAAGATAAGCAGAGTTTTAGTGTTATGGTTATAGACAGAAGGCAAGAACATGCTAAAAACAATGAAGTCAGGAATGGAGAACATAAATTAAAATTACATCCTTGCAGCTTACAGGAACCTTTTTGCTTAGGTGAAGAATACCAGCAGAGGGGTTCTTTCAATAGACTGTGGTCACAGGGTACTGATGGAGGAAGCACATTTTTGGCACACACAGACCCCATAGGAGACCAGGAGCCAGTGCATGCCTCTAAGGGATGAGAACATTAGTGGGCAGAACGCCACAACAAGGGAGCTAGAGATAGATGCAGCAGACCCTAGAGTGGCCTTAGTGACGTGGATGACCATGGCGGAAGGATGGACAGGAACATGAAACTGATAACCACTTACACAAAAGTGGTTTTCTTACTACAATGAGCTTTCAACATGTAGGAATAAGTAAATAAAGACTATTACCAATTATGTTGCTGATTTAATGTGGCTTTGTTGAGGCCATTAGATATTTTATCTCTTCTGCATGCACACAAGTTTCTCTTGGTTACCGACGGATCTCTCTCTCCTCTTTCTTATCTGTTTAGCTGGAAGCTGCTGTCCGAACATAGTGATGTCATTCTCTGCTGTGTATAATCTCTAGATACGGAGCTTATTCGTTTAAGGTAAGGACACAGACACATTTTCACTCCTTAGTGCTCTATAGTTTTCTACACTACAGATTTGAAATCTCCTGCAGTCATGTTACTGGAAAAGGTTCAACTAGGAATAACAGAGCTGATATGTGAACTACTGCTATAGACCCGCCCACAGCCTGACCAGGAAGTGTAAGCCTGATGCTTCCTGTGACTCTGTAAAACAGCATGGTGAGAAAAAGCCATTAAATGTAACCCTATATCCAGATTTTTCCTCTGGTTATTTTAAGAAAAGTAGTTGAAAATTGTCAATTGGTTTGTGGAAGGAGCTGCCAGGTGTTATACTAGCACAAATCATCAAAATCATGACTAATGTGTTAGAAAAGACGGGAATATATTTTTGATAGATATTATGAATGCTTTTCCGTATGACCTAGTTCACCAGAGACGCTGAGCTCGGCACCATATATTTCCCCTGTGACTTAAGCAAACACATTTAAAATCAATTACCTAATGCAGTTCGAGTTAAAACCAGATAGTGAATGAACTACTCTGGGGTAAAGTGGGTAAGAAAAAGTAAATCGGGATTAATACATGAAATGCGGCCCAGTGAAAAAGGTCACGTTTGTATCTTGTAATTATGGCGCAGATATTCATTTCATTTCTCCTTAGGGATCTATCCTGAATAGTAAAGTATTATTTGTCTGATTCATGACTGTTACTTGCAGAGTTCCCACTTACAAATCACTTGCTGGACCGTAGGGTCAGTCTATTATTGAGTTTGGTTGTCCCAGATTTAAATGTCGTATAGTATCGGGACAACAGATTCCGATTCAACCATGCACCTAAATATTTAAGGCATATTTAACTAACTGCCAATAAACAGTAGAGAAGAACATAAAAAATGATATTAATATGTTCAACCGTGACGAGGAAAAAACTAGCACAGGTGCTGTCACATACTCATCATGATTGATCAGAAAATCTGTTAAAGCGCGGGGGGGAACGGAGTCAATATTAGGAAGAATATAAATGGAAGATCTAGTCTCACCCACCACTGAAGCTATGTGGTGAGAGGGGCATCATATGTGACAGCAGGCTTGAGACTAAGGCTTCACACGATGTATTGTGGCGCATACAGTATGAGCCGCAGTACATCGTGTCTTTCGGGAGCTTGCACCGATAAGCGCGTACCTCTGAGGCGCGGGGGGCGGCAACCCACCGGCCCCATAGACATACATTACTCACGGCGCGTATTCGCCGCAAGTAATTGACATGTCGCTTCTCTCCCCGCGCGTACAATATGATTGTATTGTGCGAGCGAGGAGAGGAGGCGTAATCCATAGCTCTCTATGAGAACTCTGGATTAAAGTCATTTCAGCGCGCATCTCGCCCGTATTAGAGCACAAACAGGTGGCAAAACGCGCACCGAAATTTCCCCGAGTGAACATACCCTAACTGTATCATGGGACTCCAACCATCTACCCCAGATTTTGTTACGCTTATGAGGACAATTTCTGTTTTTCTAAAGCCATTTTTAATGAGAAGTGCCGCACTTACGGTGCCCAACCATTCTGAGAAGGACGGGGACTTTGGAGAAAGCCAGTTCCTGGCAATAACTTTTGTAGCGAAGTATGTAGCTTCAGTAAAGAAACTATAAGCATAGCTGGATTCAAAGGTTTCACAATCAGGAGTCAAAAGACAAAGCTTAGGGCAGAGCAGTACCGGAGAACCTATCAGGTCATTGAGGAATTTGACCGCTTGGTCTCCAAAACCGAGAACTCAGAATCTTTTGTCCCTATATTTATATATAGTTATTATCACACCCTACAGTGCAGAATATAGGCATGTCACTAAGATCATCGATAAATATATGCCAATTTTGACTTCAGATCCGGCACTAACTGAGGTGCTGTTGGTTACAAGTGCATAGCACGTAAACCAGTTACACTGGGACAACAATTGTCGCCCAGTACTTTTTTGTATGAACATATCAACAAATCCACTTGGCTCAACCAGTGTGGTTTTTTCAAATGCGGGCAAACAAGATGTATATGCTGCAACTATGTACAAAAAAATCACAATAAATTTTATTCATGTTCTAACCAAAAGTCTTTTAATATAAAAGAATTTGTCAACTGCAATACACGATATGTGGTGTATCTCATCACCTGCACCATATGCAATTTGCAATATGTTGGATGCACCACATGCAAATTAAAAGAAAGAATCAGACGGCATATATTGGACAGTTCACACACAGATACGTGCAATGCGTTTGCGGTATCTCGACATTGTGCAATAAATCATGGTGGGAAAATGGATAGTCTTGTAGTGCAGGGTATTGAAAAAGTGTTATTTCCACCTAGAGGTGGAGATCACAGAAGAAAACTCCTTAATAGAGAATCCTTCTGGATATTCACACTGAAAACTAGGCTACCACACGGAATGAATTCCAAACATGACCTTATCTTGCACTATTAAATAGATATCAGATACAAATGTTGCGTACTATATATATATGTTACATACATTTACTTATTTTTAATATGTGCATTATGTGAAAATGTATCTGTTTTGTATCTTTAAATCCATTTCTATGCCTCAATGCACAGGTGTCGTGGGCGGAAGCTTGATTGTCTAGCCTACAAACAGAAAGTGCATTGACAAGTGTATTGTGCTACGACTAAGGGCAAATTGTTCCAGGCCTGAAACGCGTAAGATTACGCATAGTTTTTATGCTCCTGTGCTAAATATTTTTACCTGATGTTCAAATAAATGCTGCTTTTAATACAAGTTTCGCTGGACAAGAAAATATATTTTTGCATTGAAGTTGTGCCGTGGTTCTGGCGGTCCGTGCAATTCAACGTGGAGAGGTGAGCTGGCTTAAACTTGTATACATTTGTGTATTTGGACTTGCCGTGCTCCTTCCACTTAAAGCATTATATTATATGCAAGCAGCTACCATATAGTATTATGGAAGAGACACAGGTACAAACATCTGAAGTCGAAACGTCAGTTCAAGACATACAGCAATCTATATGCTTAAAAGAAATAGACAATTGTCAAAAACGTATAGCGCGAATGACTGACATTTTCAATAGTTCGACTAAAGAAGCACAGGATGCTATGGATTTAAAGATACATATGAGTCATCTCGAAAAATTTCTTTATCAAGAAACCAAAATATGGTGGGATCTCAGCACGCTGAATAATTATATAGAGAAAGACATGATCCCGAGAGGATTAAGGATAAAGAAATTTCCCACAACTGGTTTCTCCGAGGACTTTAAAATCAACTGGGAACGCATTTTGTCCGACTGTTCGCTTAAACTAATGCAGCTCATTGTCTCGCACGAAGAAAAAACTCTTATGGATATACGGGAAAAAATCAAAGTGCTACAAAGTACTGTATCCACATATACAGAACTACAGGAATTTAAAGATATTGATAAAAGAATAAAAGAAAATTTTGAAAAAAATGGAAACAACTATTGCGGATAATAAACAACGTAAATTTTTAAGAGATCTGCAAGATTATAAAATGGGAACGGTCTACAACTGGACGGCAGATCGCCCGGGAAATTACCTTCCGAAGTCCATTTTGAAAAATAAAGGGGGATTTCGTAATAGGTTTGGGAGAGTAAATTTCAGCTCCACAGAAGTAGAGTCATCAGATACTGCCTCAGAACCGCAAGAGAGTGAACCAGCTCAAACCAATCAGCCAGCTGTGAAAGCTAGAAGAAAACGTGGTCCAAAAAACGACGGGGCGGTCGCAAACATAGAAGGGTCGGATCCAAAACGCTATCCACGGAGAACGAAGACATAAATCAAATAGAAACTCAGAATATTCAAATTTACAACATCTCTGCTAAGATCTTATCACAGGATCAACAAGAAGTTCTAGCAAAAGGACTAACATTTTCTCCAACGTCACACTTTGACCTATACAGAATTTTACTTGATGTCAATAAATTTGCTAGGGACATCACGATACGTAAACATTTCCATAATATACAAGAAAGTCAAATAACATCTGACTCTTGATTCTAATGCAGTAAATGAGGAGGAGAACATTTCTGTTATGTCTACTAATGCTATAACTACTGATGTTTTGTCTGATAACACCAACTCTGAATATAGGGATATTATTGAATGTAATACAGTTTCTAATAACATGAATAAAGAGCAAGAAAAAATGTATGTAAATAATAATACTCCTGATACAGATATACATACATTCATGTTCCAAGATTTAGTAGGCATTTCTAATTTGAATTCGTTGCAGTTAGATTGTCCAATAGAATTTCAAAAAAACCACCTAATAAATTATATCTTAAAAATTCCCTATTTTATCCTATACAGTCCCGTACCACGTCTCTTGATATTTTTCAGGAGAAGGTAGAAACTGAACTAGTGGCCTTATATGAAAAAATACAATATAAAAAAAGTAATTTAAACATCAAAAAAAAAAAAAAGCACTACAAGAACTAAAACATATGCCAGATATAATAATAAGACAGGCCGAAAAGGGCGGAGGCATTGTTGTTTTAAACAAAGAAGTCTATCGCAGAGGCAATTTGAAATTTTTCTGACCCCCAAACATACAATATTGAAAAAAAGACCCAACCAATAAATTTAAAGGAAAATTAGGATTTGACAGAGGGATCATGTTGGTTATATTAAAGCAAGTAAAAAAAAGAAAATTTTTTCCCACAATCCCCGTTTTGTACCTTTTTCCATTATTTCAAAATTTACAAAAAAGGGGTTTTCCCACCCCCACGCCCTTAGTGGCAGGATTGGGTCATAATGAAAATCTATCGAATGCAGACAATCACTTGAAAACATTGTTTAAAAAGTTTCCCTGGTCTCTTGAGATACTAATGAGTACTAAAAGCGTTTGATGTTTTTCGTGGAACCAAAAATATACATGGATCACGGAGCGTGCAGCCCTTGTATGGTTACCCTCATCATCTTGAATAAAAGCATTGAATTTTTTTTTTAGATATATTCAGTAATTATGAAAAAATTTTAAAGGAATACCTGAGGGAAGTACTCCCTATCTGCTTAAACATAATTTTTTTTAAGTTTTTCGACACCTTCTTTCCTTTAAAATTACAGGAAAAGCCCCCATGGGTCCCCAAAGTTTCTCCATCGATGCCCAAAACTTTTTATTATGGGTTTTTTGGTGGGAAAAAAAATTTTTTTGCACCTATCCCTGCAAAACATTTTTTTCTCCCGCATTGTCTGGTATGGTCGCCTTAGACGACCTCCTTATGGTGGGGGAGGGTCGGGGACCACCCCAGAAAATTACGTTGTCTTGAACAGAAAAATTCAATTAAAAAATTTCATTTACAAGTTTTTTGGAGAATAGATTTTTGGATTTACCCTTTATCTATTAACAAAGGGTGGTAAAAAACAAGATCTTTAGAAAAGAGCAGGGGGGAAATTTACAATTCTTCATGGCATCATGTCATCAAAAACACATTTAAAAATTCCTAAAGGAGAGTGATGCGTGCACTTGTAATTGCTCTGAAAAAATGATGTTTACAAGAATTGCAGCTATATCAAATAGATATGTAAAAGAGGTTACCCCAGTTGGAGCTAAAAAAAAGCAAAAACATTGGTAAAAAATAAGATCGTAAATGTTAGTATATAAATCACGAAACAAGACAAGTCTTATGATAAAGATAAATTCCTGTAGTTTTTTCAACCTACAGTGCAGAATAAGGCATGTCACTAGTATCGAAAATATATCCCAATTTTTGATTTCGATCGGGCACTAATGAGGTGCTGTTGGTTACAAGTGCTAGCACGTAAACCAGTAAACCTGGGACAACAATTGTCCCCAACTTTTTGTCTAAACATTAAACAAACCCTTTGGGCTCAATCAGTTGGTTTATTCAAATGCGGGCAAAAAAAGATGTATTGCTGCAACTATGTCAAAAAATCACAATTTCTTTTCTTTGTTTAACCAAAGTTTTTCAATATAAAAAAATTTTGTCAATGCAATTCACGTATGGGGGTGTATCTCATCACCCGCACCATATGCAATTTGCAATATGTGGATTCACCAATGCAAATTAAAAGGGAAAAAATCAGAGGGATATATCGGACAGTTTACACACAGATACGTGCAAGCGTCTGCGGTATCTGAATTGTGCAATAAATCTGGTGGGAAAAAGGATAGTTTTAGGCAGGGGATTGAAAAAAAATGGTTTTTTCCACCTAGAGGTGGGATCACAGAAGAAAATCCTTAATAGGAATCCCTTTTGGATATTCCAGAAAAAAATAGGCTACCACAGGAATGAATTCCAAAACATGCCTTTTCTTTCCTATTTAAAAAGATATCAGATAAATGTTGCATACTATATATTGTTACATTTCATTTACTTATTTTTAAAAGTGCATTATGTGAAAAAAGTATCTGTTTTGTTCTTTAAATCCCTTTTTTTTTTCCTCAATGCACAGGTGTCGTGGGGGGAAGCTTGATCGTCTAGCCCACAAACAGAAAGTGCTTGACAAAGGGATTGTGCTAGACTAAGGCCAAAAATTTGTTTCCAGGCCTGAAAGCATAAGACGATGTTTTTATGCTCCTGTGTAAAAATTTTTTACCCGATGTTAAATAAAAGTGCTTTTTTTAAAGTTTGCTGGACAAGAAATATTTTTTTGCACCGATTAACCTGACCTAAATATTTAAGGCCTATTTAATAAAGGCCAATAAAAAGTAGAGAAGAACAAAAAAAATGATATTAACATATTAACCTACAAGGGAAAAAAACTAGCACAGGTGCTGTACATCCTGATTGATCAGAAAATTTCAAGGGGGGGGGGGGGGGGGGATGAGTCAATATTAGGAAGAAAATAAATGGGAAAATCTAGTCTCACCACCCCTGAAATATGGGTGGGGGGGGGCATCATTGTGACGCAGGCTTGAGACAAGGCTTCACAGTTTTTTTGGGGCATACGTATGAGCCGCAGTACATGTGTCTTTCGGAGTTGCACCGATAAGCGGTACCTCTGGGCGCGGGGGCGGCAACCCCCCGGCCCTAGACATCATTATACGGCGCGTATTCGCCCCAAGTAATGAATGTGCTTTTCCCCGCGGTACAATTGATTGTATTGTGCGGCGGGGAGAGGGGGTAATCCATAGCTCTTGAGAAAACTGGTTAAAATATTTCAGGCGCATTTTCGCCCCTATTGGCACAAAAAATGTGGAAAAAAGGCACCCAAAATTTCCCGAGTGAACATCCCTAACTGTATAAGGGGGGTCCAACCATCTACCCAGATTTTGTTTACCTTATGAGGCAATTTCTGTTTTTCTAATGCCATTTTAATGAGAATTGCCGCACTACGGTGCCAACCATTCTGAGATGGACGGCGGGCTTTGAGAAACCAGTTCCTGGCAATACTTTTTAGCGAAGTATGTAGCTTCAGTAAAGAAACTATAGCATAGCTGATCAAAGTTTCACAATCAGGAGTCAAAAGACAAAGTCTTAGAGGAAGCATTAAACACGTAGAACCTATCAGGTCATTGAGGAATTTGACCGCTTGGTCTCCAAAACCGAGAATCTTTTGTCCCTATATTCTCAGACTGTATGCTGTTGGCCTTTCGTTTCCCCAAAAATCCTGTAGATTTCTATGATCTATTTGTTTTATACTTTTTAGCATATTATAATATATTGGCTCAAATTATCCAAGACATCGGGCGATGTGATATTCTCTGTTATGTAATAACCTTCTTTCATCCAAATGTATTGGATGAGGTATATATAATGCAAAATAAAAGAAAAAGGCAGCACTTCAAAAAAAGGTGGTTTTATTGACCCAAAAGCAGCGACGTTTCAGCCCTAAACAGGGCTTTTATCAACTATACAAATCAGTGCAACAATGTATATATAGTACAAACTGTAAACACTCAATTTAAATTCCAATTACAGTATAATAGTATAAAGTGACAATCAAGACATAGAATCTTCAACATTACAAGCTATTATATCAGTGTAAAGATTTATTTGTATCATTAAATTCAAGTGCCCCAAATATTCAGAACTTCTATACATAATATATCGTAATTAGTGCACAAGTGATCATAATAAGGCTTGTTACAGTCATATACAAGCTGTTCCTACCCACTGACATGATGGATCCTGCCACATCTATAGTCTTAACATACAGCGCACCGCCCATACACTGTCGGCGCAATGCGCACTACCGACTACTGCAGTCAGAGCCTAGGATCGCTATTTCCAGGCACAGAGCCGTACATGAGCCGCGGATCAACCGCAAACTCAGTCCGAACAGTGCCAACAGGTGTATCCAAGACATACTATCGAATAGGTACAATTTTTAAAGGTTTTAAGCCAAATAATGGTGGCGCTCAAGCAGTAGGTATGCAAACCAAAATAATAAAGTTTTTAGCTGAAGCTGACAAAATAGTAACTGGGAAACGTCCCAAATAAGTAATGTCACTTAATTTCACATATCAGATATATACTCCAGAATTCAGTAGAAGAAGAAGACAAGAACATCTTTTAAGTGGATATGAATAATAATAATATCAGAATCATGTGGTATTGGCAAAATACCTCTTCCTGAAAATTCCCAAATTGTATTGAACACTAAGACACTAGTAACTGGAGGATACAGCTGTCACCATGCCTAGAAATACCTGAATAATATATTGATTTTTCATGCACACTGTAATAAATGTGTATGTTAATCAAGGAATGGTGTCACTAATCCAATAGTACTTTTTATATTTCAGGATTTCTGCTGTAAATATTAAATGACCATCGATGCCAAGATATAATTGCCTCACAGCTCTCTATTAGGTTATAAATGCAAAATTATTCTGCAGGATTTTTTTTTACTTTCTTCTGCATGAGGCTGGAAACTTAATGACGAGCACTATTTCCAGAGCCAACGCTCCTGATCTATTTATATAAATCCTTAATTTTTAGATGACATTAAAAAAACTTAATTGGCTGGCGGGAGAGAGGCCGCTTCATGTTTAGTTTATTAAACGCTTGAAAAATGCGTTTTGGAAGGAGAGACCAAACAATGTGGATATAAATGCATTTCTCGATCTTGATGTTCTATTGACAGAGTTGTAAAAATGTTTGAGGTGTATAAAAAAGGTTACGATGGGCAAATAAACATGATAGGAAACGACATGCTACAAGTCTCATCTGACAGAATGTGTTGAAACCTTTAGTTACACATCTATGGTTCCAGTCCAACGGTTAGATATTCATGAACCATAATACAATTAATAGTAATTTGAGTCTAAGAAAGCCTTGGTTATCCCCATTAAACGGTATGTGGAGGTTTAGCCTTATCAGCATGGCAATAACAAGGTTGCCGCCCTCAGAACCGTCTCGTATGAACAGTGGCCTGCAGGACAAAGGAACAGGAGAAACAGAGGAGTCGTTAGGTATGTAACCAGAGTAGTATCCTGGTCCCCGAGGAGTAAGAGACTGATGGAGCCTTTTGCAGATGGAGAATCAGGATCTGAAAGGTAACCAAAGGTTACGATCAGACATAAAGGGAAGGTGTCATCAAAAATGACTTATTGTTTAACTCACATTTTTATGTTGAACACATTTAAGAATTTTTGGTTATATATATTTTTAATTTTCCATATCACTTTCAATATTTTTTAATAATTCTTAAGTCCTGCAGTTTTCACTTTGGCCACTAAGCCTAATAATGTCTGTCACTTTCTGTTCTGTACAGAAAGATTCTCAGTTGTCTGCACATTATCGGCACAAAGAGGGTCAAACTGAAAGGAGACAGCAGTGTGAATAGATAACACAGGATCCAGCAGTCACAAGAGGAGATGTCACAGTTCACCCTTTCACCTCCCTGCACAATAATTTCTTCTCAGGTCACAGAGCATGACTAGAAAACTCTCCTATAGAAGTCAATGGGACTGAGTCAGTCTTAAGTCTCCTATGTGCATGAAGCTACTGTAAAGCATCTCTCTGACTGCTGTTAAAGCAGTGCAAACAAGGCCTAGTGGCCAAAGTGAAAACTGCAGGACTTAAGCATTATTACAAAATATTGAAAGTGATATGAAAAATAAAAAAAAACAACCAAAAATTCCTAAAAAAAAATGTCTAACATAAAAATGGGACTTAAAAAACTGGAACACTCCTTTAACCACCTCCCACTTGGGCACTCACTGCTGGAAGCTTCACTGTTTAAATGGAATGTGTCATCAAAAAATTAGTCATTGTTTAACATGAAATGGAGCCAGGGTGGTAGAAAATAGAGAAAAAACATATATAGCTCCTGGTCTTCCACCGCTGCCCATCGATAGCACCCTTGGATCCACCCCCTCTTTACTTCCTGTGCCACGTCCTGTCCAACAACAGAGCCTTGGGCTCTACTGTGAGTGGAGTGTGAAACTTTGATGAACGCCATGCAGCACAGAAAGTGAAGAGAAGCAGATTTAGGAATGCTATAGAAAGGCAGCGGCGGAGATCCAGGAGGTAAGTATGCCTCTTTTTCCATTTGCCCCAAACCTTGACTCCATTTAACATTAATAAAAAAAAAAATGCAACACCCCTTTAAGTAATTTCCCCATCTAATATCATCAGCCAGGCAAGAGTATAAGTAGAGGTAATTAACACTAATTTATTTTTCACCCTACAGTGCTATAGGCACTACTAGTCTGTCACTAACATAATATAAACACATCAAAATGTGCATGTCGGCAAACCACTTAGGCTACATGTCTACTCGGCAATGTTAAAATGCCATCGAAAATCTGACCGTATTTTAACATCGCCCTACTGCGGTGGTTGTTGTGCCTTTTACGGTCGGTGTTTGGATTTTGGCCGGCCCTAATACATTGCACTGTACTAGATTCCGCTGTAATATGTCGAATTATAGAACATGTTCCATAAACCGGCGGTTTAGGAATCAGACAATAGAAAATCCGAGCTGTGTAGACTACAGCTCAGATTTTCTATTGAGGTCTATGCTGATGGTTTACAGTCGGATTTTCTATTGATGTCTATGGGCACTGATTTACAGTCGGATTTTCTATCGAGGTCTATGGGGATGGTTTACTGTCGGATTTTCTATTGTGGTCTATGGGGATGGTTTACAGTCGGATTTTTGCAGATTCTGAATGCCGAATATGCTTAAAAATCCGACCAAAAACCAGTGCTGTGTAGACATAACCTTATAAAACACTTAACAGAAGTTGTTCAAAAATTAAGATACCAGCATTTTATTTGTTACCTAGGGTGCAGAATCTCTCTCCGATACAGCTGAAATTTAGTTAACAGACCACAGCTGTATATGTGTATGGATCACCTCACACCGGGGACATCCACACATAACAGTCTATGGACACAGCACACAGTCACCACTTAGCTTTTAGAACACAATCATTGATTTACAGTAAACTAGATAATATATGTTCTGTCGCTGTGACCAAATCAATTTTGTCGCTCTCTCTCATCAAAGTGTTCTGAGGAATGTCTCATAAATTCGCTCAAAGTAATGGAGGCTTTCTGTCATTTGAACCTAACATTTAAGTTTGAGAATCCTAAATGACTGGATAATTTAAAAGCACTATTCATTTTACAGACTCATGATTCACTTTCAGAGTATTCCCCCTTTAAGAAAGGAGTAAACCTTATCTTGCTTAATTTGCAAAATATTTGCAAGGTATATACCAGAGTAATATATATCCAGGACAGAAGACAGAACACCTATGAAAAGACGCTGACAGTGGCATTTCTAACCCCTCTGCTACATGCAGCCATCACACCGCACAGCGAGTCATCCTTTGAACAAACACATCCTTCGGCCATGTGATGTCTGCTTTTGATCCCTTATTCTTGTTCCATTTTTAATAAGTAGCAGCATGGCACTAATCCACGCCTTCCTTCAGCCCGACCAGACACTGTATATATTGCATTCATCTGCTGATTCACCCTTACAAATGGCAAATTGAGAAAGAAAATAAGGACTAATGCTTTTTTTATTGTTCTGGATATTGGAAATGTAAAGGGCTATTCTTCTCTCATTGATTAGCTTTAAATATGTAGGTAAAGGTAAATGAATGAGAGACGGAATCCATAGTTCTCTATGAGAACTGTGGATTACCGTAGTTACTGGGAAGGATTGGAGCCGTACTGCAGCGCAAATACGGTGCGTAGTACGGCTGAAATCCGTGCACAAATCAGCCATGTGAACGAGGCCTAAGAGGGACTTCTCATCTCACGTATTGATAGGATAGGCCATCAGTGTGTGATAGGCACAGGTGCCACGTCTGGGGACCCACACCTGTCTCTGCAAAATGTCCCCGAAAGTCTGTTCAGAATAGAGACTTGGTCATGCTGACCCAATGAGAAGTCTGAATATGACTCCAGTGAGAGGTAAAAATAGAGTAGGACCATCCGCCTTGAGATCCCGTTGGAGCCGGGGGTGGCTTAAGCATTTTTTGATCAAAACATGTGAACTAAGAATCTCAAAGTTTTTTTCATAGGTCACGCTTGGGCATAACTCTCTATTCTATGGGAGTTCTGAGTACAGGTGAGCGGGGTGTTCAGCTGCAGAGATAGGTACAGGTGTCAGAGGTGGTATATGCCATCAGTGTATAAGAAAGGAAATTCCTCCTGGAAAAGGGGTTGGACAGTGTGTAATTATGTATCAGAATGTGACTTATTTTTTGTAGATAGCATTAATGCTTCTTTAGAGGTTTCCATGTATTGTTTGTTAGCCCTTTTAGCTGATGGGGTGCTACTGGTATTGGAATGTGTGTGTGTATATGTACATACATACATATACAAATATATATACAAATATATATATATATACATACATACATACACATATACATACATACATATATATCTATATATATAAATATATATATATATCTATCTATATATCTATATATATCTTATATATAGATATATATATCTATATATATATATATCTATATATATATATATCTATATACCGCAACCATGCCAGTGGCACCCAGGTTCACATTGTGTTTTTCAGAAATGTTTTTTTTTTGTGCAGAACTACACTCACCGGCCACTTTATTAGGTACACCCTGTCCAACTGCTCGTTAACACTTAATTTCTAATCAGCCAATCACATGGCGGCAACTCAGGCATTTAGGCATGTAGACATGGTCAAGACAATCTCCTGCAGTTCAAACCGAGCATCAGTATGGGGAAGAAAGGTGATTTGAGTGCCTTTGAACGTGGCATGGTTGTTGGTGCCAGAAGGGCTGGTCTGAGTATTTCAGAAACTGCTGATCTCCTCGGATTTTCGTGCACAACCATCTCTAGGGTTTACAGAGAATGGTCCGAAAAAGAAAAAACATCCAGTGAGCAGCAGTCCTGTGGGCGGAAATGCCTTGTTGATGCCAGAGGTCAAAGGAGAATGGGCAGACTGGTTCGAGCGGATAGAAAGGCAACAGTGACTCAAATAGCCACCCGTTACAACCAAGGTAGGCAGAAGAGCATCACTGAACGCACAGTACGGCGAACTTTGAGGCAGATGGGCTACAGCAGCAGAAGACCACACCGGGTGCCACTCCTTTCAGCTAAGAACAGGAAACTGAGGCTCCAATTTGCCAAAGCTCATCGAAATTGGACAGTAGAAGATTGGAAAAACGTTGCCTGGTCTGATGAGTCTCGATTTCTGCTGCGACATTCGGATGGTAGGGTCAGAATTTGGCGTCAACAACATGAAAGCATGGATTCATCCTGCCTTGTATCAACGGTTCAGGCTGGTGGTGGTGGTGTCATGGTGTGGGGAATATTTTCTTGGCACTCTTTGGGCCCCTTGGTACCAATTGAGCATCGTTGCAACACCTTGTTGAATCTATGCCACGAAGAATTGAGGCAGTTCTGAAGGCAAAAGGGGGTCCAACCCGTTACTAGCATGGTGTACCTAATAAAGTGGCCGGTGAGTGTATATGTTGTATTTGGCATATATTGCTTTCAAGTTATACAGGGAGGAATGGATGCATCCATTTTGGTCTCTTGCACCCCGCCCACTTCCACAGGTTGTTATATCAGTGCAGTATGCTTGCAAAGTTGGTGTTTTTTTATTTTTCTCTCTGGGTTATGGAGGTCGGTTGACCCAATGAGAAGTCTGAATTTGAGTCTAGTGAGAGGTAACAATAGAGTAGGACCACCCGCCTTAAGATCCCGTTGGAGCCGGGGGTGGCTTAAGCATTTTTCGATCAAAACATGTGAACTAAGAATCTCAAAGTTTTTTTCTTAGGTCACGCTTGGGCACAACTCTCTATTCTATGGGAGTTCTGAGTACAGGTGAGCGGGGTGTTCAGCTGCAGAGATAGGTACAGGTGTCAGAGGTGGTATATGCCATCAGTGTATAAGAAAGGAAATTCCTCCTGGAAAAGGGGTTGGACAGTGTGTAAATATATATCAGAACGTGACTTATTTTTTCACATAAAGTGTAATCTTCTCCCTCCCCCACCCTTCAGCATGGGACCACCATCATCATACTGTACATTCCTCTATAGTGTGTCAATGTGAGCACTGACAGTGTAGAAGTAGCCATTCTTTACTACACTGGCGAGTGGAGGGCACAGTGGAGTGAGTTTTGATGAGATGTCTTCTTGTTCTCCCCACCCTGGTTGGTATTGCACACATCATACATGTAACATCAGCTGCTGGATTCTAAACTGGTGATTGGGTGGCGTGTAATCGCTCTCCTTCAGCTCCCACCCTTGGCTAGTGAGTGCAGGCTACAGGTTCCTCTACATTATGAACAATTAGGTGTCTAGTCTCGCTATATCGGCCCAAATATCTAAATGTCTTACTCTGTCATGTGGTTATCCAAGCACATGGTTTGCAGTATTTCAGTTACAACTGATACAGGGCACAAACTAAGGCATAGAAAGTGATTGGAAGTGATAAAGAATGTGCCCCTATGGTTACAGCTTTATTTCAAACATCATCGGGACAATTTATACAAATCAGTTATAAAATATATACATCTACACATCTTTATCCCATTGGTGTTCTTTTTTATCCGTTAAATGGGTTTTACCATGATAGAAAATGATGGCATATTGCTAGGATAGGCCACCATTATCTAATAGGTGTGGATCCCAGAGGAAGAACCTACACCTATCTTGGGAACGGGCTCCAAAAAGTTACAGCGCAGACTGGAGAGCTGGCCACAGTTACTCAGCTACTCTCCATTTTGTTCTATGGGATATCCCAGTGCAGGGATGCGGTGTGTTTGGCTAAGCTCAGAACTCCCATAGAATATAATGGAAAGCTGTGTGCAAGTGCGACCGGTTCTCCAGTCTACGATGTGGCTTTTGGGGGCCCGTTTCCAAGATAGGTGCGAGTTCCACCAATGTGACCCGCACTCATCAGAAAATGATGGCATATCCTAGCAATTTGCCATCATTTTCTATAGTGGTAAAACCCCTTTAAATGGAGAGCCCTTCCTCCTAAATTGCATCCAATACACTTTGTTTAGGACAAGTGGCAGCATGACGGTAGAGCTTTGTTTAATATATAAAGGATTAAAAGGAACCACCATTTTGGAGTGCTGTGATCTTCCTTGGATATTTATGGGACCGGAGGCTCTGGTCGTATAATCGCTGGCACCCACTCATCTCACAAGTATTTTTATAGAGTGCTGCCTTGCTTATTATTCTTTATATATATATATTTATATATATTTATATAATTATATATATATATATATATATAATATTATATATTATTCTATATATATATATATATATATATATATATATATATATATATATATATATAATAAATATATTTTATATAAATTGTTCCATTGATGTGTGAAATAAAGTAGTAATCGCAGGGGCACATTCTTTCTCACTTCCTTCACAAATCCCATTAAGGTATTTATGTATTTACAATCATAAAAGTAGTTCAGCCAGCTCACCTGTTATTGCAAATTATTTGATGGTGCACGGCTGTGCCCAGGAGGCCTTTGGCAATGCAAACTTGATAAAGCACCGCACGGGTTAGGAGCCAGCACCATAAGATATAACTTTTGTGTTTATTTAATCTCCATTAAAAATAGGTCTCAGTAAAAGG
Organism: Phyllomedusa bahiana; assembly: GCA_025379985.1. NCBI lineage: Eukaryota > Metazoa > Chordata > Amphibia > Anura > Hylidae > Phyllomedusa > Phyllomedusa bahiana. The sequence goes on along the minus strand of JAODAL010000124.1, from coordinate 235,185 downwards.
CTAACGTGTTTCGGGTTACAGCAACCTTAACCGTAGCATAACAAACTGTAATAATGCAGTGGTTTAAAACATACATGCCAACTCTCCCGCTTTTGGCGGGGGGGTCCCGCTAATGGGGGTCCCCCCCGCCCTCCCGGCAGAGTTGGCATTCCTCCCACCGCCAGCAGGGGAACCGCGGCGCCAGAGTAGCGCTGGTGCACTACTCTGGCGCCGCCGGATCGCTCCTACAGGCGGGTGAAGCGACCGCAGCCGCACAGTCAGTCAGCAGTGCAGGGAGAAGGCAGGAGGGATCGTTCCCCTCCTCCCTCTGTATGTACAGCGCCGGCCAGTGTGCGCTTTACATACAGGTCAGTGTCGCAGGGGGTGGGACGCGCGGCTGCAGGGGAGTGACGCGCGGCTGCACTCACTCCCCCTGCGACGCTGAGGAGATCGTCAGGAGCTGGCCGTGCTGCAAGGAGCCCGGTGAGGTAAGTGACTTTTATTATTTTATTTTTATTAGTTATAGGGAGGGTCTACCTGGCAACAGAGGGGGCACTACCTGGCTACAATGGGGGGGGTCTACCTGGCAACAGAGGGGGCACTACCTGGCTACAATGGGGGGGTGTCTACATGGCAACAGAGGGGGCACTACCTGGCACAAATGGGGGGGGGGTCCTACCTGGCAACAAAGGGGCACTACCTGGCTAACAATGGGGGCACTACCTGGCTACCAAGGGGGGCATCTACCTGGCTACATTTTTGGCTCTACCTGGCAACTATAGGGGGCATCTACCTGGCTAACAAAGGGGGCATCTACCTGGCTAACAAAGAGGGGGCATCTACCTGGCTAACAAGGGGGCATCTACCTGGCTACAAAGGGGGGCATCTACCTGCTAACAAAAGGAGGGCATACTACCTGGCTACAAAGGAGGGCATCTACCTGGTTCTAACAAAGGGTGGCATCTACCTGGCTAACAAAGGGGGGCATCTACCTGGCTACAGAGGGGGACTCTACCTGGCTACAGAGGGGGCATCTACCTGGCTATAGAGGGGGCATCTACCTGGCTACCATGGGGGCATCTACCTGGCTACACTGGGGCATCTACCTGGCTACAGAGGGGGCATCTACTTGGCAACAGAGGGGCATCTACTTGGCTACAAGGGGGCATCTACCTGCCTGTAAGGGGCACTACCTGGTTATGGGGGGCTACTACCTGGCTATAAGGGCATCTACCTGGCTTTCTTCCAAAGCCGTTATGCAGTTAGGTGGAGTGGGGTGTGGCTTTTTGAAGGGGCGTGGCACACCGACAAGATGGGCGTGTCCATGCAAATTTTTGCTCTACAATCTCCTGCTTTTTCAATTTCAAAAGTTGGCAACTATGTTTTAAAAAAATATACGTCAACCTATAGAAAAATGGCTAGTGATTATGTCACAGGTGTTACAATTGGCTCAAGTAATGATTATTAACCTTTACCTGGAATTCTTGGAATGAACTACATATAAACAAAGTGCTTACATATTGTGCGACCATTTACTATACAGGCAGTCTCTGATTTACACCGTTCTGACTTACATATGTCCCCTAGTTACAAACGGAAACTTCTGGGGCATGCTGGCACTTGTAGTTAACCAAAAAAAGTTGTTGGGACAGCATTGACGGGTGAAAGATTCAGAATAAAATCACTTCTTTGTGGACATTAATAAAGAAGTGATTTTATTCCGAATCTTTCACCCGTCAATGCTGTCCCAACAACTTTTTTGGGTGCATATTGGGTGCTTCTTTCCTGCATTATCCAGGTGAGCTGGCTCTTTTTGCCTTTTTCCAGGCACTTGTAGTTCCAGCATGCCACAGCAGCACATGATTTGAAAATAAGGTAAAAATCTTCTTACCAGGGGCACAGACCGCAAAACAAATGTAAAAACCTTTCCCTGCACTATCCGAAACGAAAAAAATAACCTTTTTGCTGGAGTTACATTTAATAAATATATCCGTTCCGGCTTAAATACAAATTCAACTTAAAAATAAACTCATAGTCCCTATCCAGTTCCTAACCCGGGGAATGAAATATATATATATATATATATATATATATATATATTTATATATATATATATATCACTTATTGATTGCACATACATAGATACACTTAAAGGGGTTGTCTCGCTACAAAGATTAGCTTTCAAAATGTAGGGAATACTAAATGAAGACGTCTCCAAAATATATTGCATTGTTCATTTTTTTTTGTTAAGGAGCTACAAATAATTTTATCACCTTCTGAGTTCTCTCTGGTTCCCCAAGTGACCGACCTGTGTACTTCTTCTCTCCTGCTGTTTGTTCTGATAGCAGGGAGTAACATCATCACACAGGTCGCACAGCACAGAACTCCAGACAGTGAGAGCTTGATTGTTATCTGATCTTTCAGACAAAAGACGTAATTATTACGGTTTAAACTCAGGAGCTTTTCTGGTCCTGACAGCAGGAGATTTATCTAATTAGCAGAGGTCTGAATACACGGAGCTCATATGCTAATTACAGATAACTTGACCAGGGTGACAGAGCAAAGCAGCATTATTTCATTCATGCATCCTATGAAACTTGAGATGAGACAACCCCTTTAATAAATAGGTCAGCAATGTGTTTTTTTAAAAGGACCTTTTGTGCAACCAATATAAACAATATGGCATAATACGTATTCAATTGTATTGTATGCCGCTCCCAACCTAAAATGGCATCTCCCTGCAAAATCTACAAGTGACAGCGACATTCAACCAGACAGTAATTAGAGAGAAGATAGCCTAAAGATTAAATGTCTCTTTAAATGCTGTATGTACTGTAGAGCCAGGAAGAGACGCACATACCACCGGGTGGCTGCTCTTGTGCTTGCATTGGAGGCTGAGCTTTCGATTGCTGTAATTGATGGAAATGACAAGGAATTCAATGCTTATTAACTAGCTAACGAAGATTTCTCACTTCTCATTCTAACGGGAAAAGTGGGGAATTCTGGATGAGAAGATAATGGTCACAATCAAGAAGTGACATTCAAGTAAAACATTTAAAGTGCCATTTTTGTTCTGTTTGTAAGTCCCAGATTTTTGCACTTAATAATGATTGGATATAATTACAGTAAGTGAAGGCCTCGTGCTCAGAGATTCTTCTTGCTCAGAAGCACGGCCAACGTAATGTATGCGTTATTACATCTATTATGTGGAATGTCAGTTGTTCTTAATCAATAACTACTTGTTTTTAAGGAGATTGATCAAGCATTTACATTAATATATTTTTGTGCTGCTGGGAATAGAATTCCTTTGATTTTTATGAATTAATCTGCCTGTACCAATTTATGTAACACAGTGTTTGGCATCTGATGTACAATTTATGTTATAAAATATTTCTGGTAGTAACAACCATATTCAACTTTACTACAATTTGCTTTGAACATTTTAATAGCTCTAAAATGAAAGAAAAAAAGCTTTCCATCAAACATGGTGCAGAATCTCAGTTTAAGGGAAAAAAAAAAAAATCTGTTTTTGTGTTGACAGTTTCTATACAGACTTATATATCTCTATGATAACAGACAACAAGCAAACCCTGCTGTCATAGCCTGCCCACCTATACTATACTTCATGCTATTCGTATGTTAGGACGAAGAAGGGGAGATATGGAAGAAAAGAAGAGTATGGATCAGAATACGCAGTATTTCTTTGTTGCTTGTTAACAAACAGATGCATAGGTCTCCATAAGAGCTGTAGGCACAAAACATAATAGACAACATGTCCGAAAATTGGCGGCACCGTTGCAGTTTTTTTTATGCGCATTAAATCACTGTAAAGTGCGCCAGAAAGTCTGATCCTCTTAAAAATATGGCGTCAGGTATACCTTGCATAGTAAACATAATGCGCCTAAAAGGGCGCATTGCACAAATCACGACACATTGCGCAACAAAGGCTATGTTATATATCATTACTAGTGTATGTAATGCGCTTCAGTAGGCGCATTGCGTTATGGAGGCGCACAGCGTATCATTTTTGGGCGCATTACAATGTGTCCTGGCCGGCGTATAATGCCCCTAGTTTTGATGTATGACAGTTCATTTATATCAAGAATATGATGTCAAAAGTGGTTTTGGCGCAAAATAAACCAAAAAATGGTGTTTGCGTATTGGGGTGTCTCGCCTAAAATTTTTAATGAACAGTATTTATGACATTTTCAGTTTAGATGATCAATGGAAGATAAACCTGAGGGTAAGGTGGACATAATCTTTCAAAATGTATTAAAGATACTTTAGTAAGTCACTTGTTGCAACATGAGATTAATGCTGTGTTCGTAGGGCACCATATTCTCCCGTTGGTTAGTTTTCTTTCAGCAAGTTCTTAACAACTTGCTTTTAGGGTTGTGTATCCCTTGTGCCGGTGTTGGACCAGGGTGTGTGGTGCCATCCAGTGAAGATGATACTGGGGGCCCACCATATAGCTACTGTATGTGACTGTAAATACTGCACATGCCTCCTGCTTTGCACTTTTTTGCATTTACCCAAGTCTGCAATATCTAGGGGCCCACTATGCCCAGGGACCCACTAGGGTTCCCCCACTTGCCTGTGCGCCAGTCCGTGCCTGCCCAGTGTAAACGGTATAAACATTTTGTAATACACTCTACATGTAATGTGGTCTCAGAGGTGAAGTCCTGGAGACTTGGCTATATGAACATGTAGGTCTGGGCAACATCACAACTTTGACCAACTTTGAGACACCCAATGAGTTCACAAGACCGGGCACCTGACGTACATAGTACAAAATTCTTTCCCTCTGACAGTGGAAAGGAACATGGGTTTGGATGATTTTGGGTGGCAACCTAAGCTATAATTAATAGCGTACTCGCACATTATATTATTACTCGACTTTTCTTACCACATTTGCCATCACTGCAGACGACCTTGCAGTCCACCAGTACACCCATGGCTACTCTAAATACAAGAAGTAAATAATCGGATCGGCTGCAGCCACAATAAAAGCTATAACCTTGGGGCTTCATGGCTGCCGTTGTTCGCATGCATTAGTTTTTAATTTAAAAAAAAGAAGAAAAAAAAAGAGCATAGTTTGAATATGATTTTGAAAAAAAAGACCAATTTTAGCAGCTAACTAATCCTTATTTTTTACTGCCCAAGAGCAACTTAATCATAAGGGGTATGGTAGGTTACTCAATCGTCTTTTGACCTGTGGGCCAAAGCTGGTTCAGGTCTCTAAAAAGATACAGTAGCATTTGGGAGAAGAGTCACAGGCAGGTTCTTTGTGCTGAGTCTATTTAGCTCTAAGGGTATGCTCACACGGCGTAATTGTGGTGTGCAGTTTGCCGTCTATTTGCACCTTATACATGGCGAAATGCGCGCCGCAATTACTGTATTTCATAGCTCTCATAGAGAACTATGAATTATGTCTCGTCTCCCCTGGCGTACAATACGATCGTATCGTACACCTGGGTAGAGAAGTGACATGTCAATTGTTCGAGGCACTTGCGCGCCGCTGACCATGCATGTGAATGTGGCCGGCCAAGGGCACTAATCAGCAATTGCTTCCAAAACACCCCCCGTATTGCAGCGTGTACAGTACGCGCCCCAATATGCTGTGTGAATATACCCTAAAGCACTCAAAATATGTAAAGACACAAAACACTTTAGCGAGTCTCAGCCTGCTATTTTGAAAGTTTTTGTTTCCCCATTACATTATCACTGATAATTTTTTTATGCAGTCACAGCTGAATTTTAATTATTGGTGTGCTGCTGTTACCCAGAAGGTATACTTTCTTGACGACAAGCCTACCTTCCCCCCCACCCTAAGACGCCTGTGTAATGCTCAGCTTTTCTCCCCAGGACATGCCTCCAGGTATCTCCCGTAATGAGCTCCAGGAAGCCAAGGCTCCATATTTCAGTATGTGTCAAGTTCAGGATTGCAAGTATCATCACATTCACTCAATATCGTCTAAAAAACATCTCTATGCACTGATGAGTTGACATGCGGGGCAAGGCTTCTCATTTGCATGTCTACGTCCTGGACTGAAGACTAAATTGGGTACATTGCTCAGCGTTTCCTTAGGCTATGGTATTGATTTGAAAGTAACAGGATTTTTAGGCTATGTAACTTGCCAGAACAACACTGCAGCTAAATTAAAAAGTTAAAAAAGGAAGAGAAAAAAAAAAAAAAGTCTGCAGCTAATCACCGGGCATGGCAATTTGCAGAGTGTCAATGGTTTTGTGAGAGAAGCAGTCAAATGTTTTGGAGATGGCGCACATTCCAATTAATGGTCTTCAGGAGCAAGCAATCGAGACAGAGAGGACAATGTGATGAGGTACTAATTAAGCACAGCTTAGAGGAGTGATGGACTTGTATTTCCAATTTCATTTCTAAAAAATAGGCAAAAAAGATCAGCATACCGCCTTAAAATGCCACTCATGTATTGGCCATGTTTTGTTGGTTTGTCTACAGAGCTTGGATCATCAATGTCCAACTGGAGTAACCTTAAAGGGGTTGTCTCACTACAAGGATTACTTTTTATGTTAAAAATCTTGTAAAAACAAGTCACTTTGCAATATGTGTCCATTAACAGTGTCCTACTTATTCTGAGATATTCCCTCTTGTATGGGCTGCATCAGCTCCTCAGGTCGCTATAGCTACAGAACTGTTTGATCTATCGTGATAGGCTGCCAGCACTGGTTGCTATAGCTACAGACCTGCTTTATCTATCCTGATAGGCTGCCAGCACTGGTTGCTCTAGCTACAGACCTGACTTCTACTGCAGCCTAGTAGAAGCCAGTAAACACGCCCCTGAATTCAAAGTGAAACCAAGAAGACAGCACTGAGGTAAGATGAATCAATGTAGTGAAACAACCCCTTTAAGCTCCTGGGTCCAAATGAAAAATCTTCAACCTACCATGTGCTACTTATAATACCGGTGTCGTCATATATGGCCAAAGGTTCTGGAGCAACATGCGCCCCCCATCCCACCCGTATAGCTATGCTCTAATGTGCAAACCACTGTCCACTATATCCCATTGCCATAATTTTGAGTTGTGAAAGGTACAGAGAAAAATGTTTCTGAGAGCACACAAAGTGGTGATAAATAGCGGTGATAATTCCTACATCTCTCAAAAAACACAACAAAGAGCTGCATTTTCTGCAGAAAGAACAAAAAGCCATATCCTACAATTCAATGCCATGCTCAATAAATCCTATCTGCTCGCGGACAATAAGTAATGACTCTGTTCTGTGTTTAAAAGAACAATTTCGTAACTATAATTTGTAGAGCTACGACAGTATAAAGAAATATCTTGTACTGCCGAGAATCCTCTCTTCAAGAGACACATCACTTCCTGTCTCCTCTTATAAAGAATAAGCTCCCTCATCTGTCTTGGCCTGTATCGATCTCATTCGTGAGACACGTCGGCATGTCCACAGATGGCCCCGGGATTTAGAAAAAAGATTAATAATGGTTCATATGACATGCTTGTCCACTCATTGACTTTGTGCTTAACCCACTCACTGACGGTGGAGTCTGGAAAGAATTACGTGGCATTGGGCAATTCTGCCATGGTCTCTCTCCGAAGGGTTAAGGAGAATCAACTTGGAATCTATTAAATTAGCGTTTGTGCCTCACGCTGTTCTAGAGACAGATAATTCATAGTCCCAGCAAACTACAATCTGTCTTCTTTGTGGTGTGTGGTTTTTCATGAACGGGTGATCTTATTATCTCGCGTATATGATAAAAACCTCAGCCACAGGCTCTCCTCTGGAAAGAAGGAAATTCTTTTAACCTTCAGCAAATACTGATCTCAACACATCCAGCAAAAATACCAATTTAAGCTCTGTCAAGTAGGCACTCGTACTTTTGGAGAAGCTGAAGTCAGACATTGCTGATGGGATTTACTGTTTCCTTGGTGTCAATATTAGTTATATTAATGTTAATGGGATAAAAATGTAAGATAGATCAAAAATGAAAGGAGAAGAATCCAATACAGGTATTGTGTGGGCTGTGACACAAATTATGTCAAGACACCCACAGTCAAGAATCTTTTGTTCATACACTTCTATATTTTAAGCATTTAGACTTAAAGGGGTTGTCTCACTTCGTGATTCATCTTACCTCAGTCCTGTTTTCTCTGTTTCATTTTGAATTCAGGGGCGTGTTTACTGGCTTCCACTAGGCTGCAGTAAAAGCCAGGTCTGTAGCTATAGCAACCAGTGCTGGCAGCCTATCAGGAGAGATCAAATAGGTCTGTAGCTATAGCGACCTGAGGAGCTGATGCAGCCCATACAAGAGGGGAAATCTCAGAATAGGTAGGACACTGTTAATGGACACATATTGCAGTGACTTGTTTTTACAAGATCTTTAACATAAAAAGCAATCCCGGTAGTGAGACCACCCCTTTAACTACATTCAGAATGAAATTTCTACAGAGAGTCATATGTATGGGAACAAAAAAGTCATTATTAAAAAAAAAAAAAAAAAAAAAAAGTTTCCATGGTTGATTTTAATCACAATTTTTGCCTTTTTTTGTCCAGAAAAGTGTAAATTAACATGGCCGACTGCATTGATTAGTAGCCTGAACCGCAGTCTACCGCAGGTGTGCACCTTTTTTAGGTGCGAAGTACTGTAAACGCTACCCTGCAGATTACAACCCCAGAACCATGGGGCGTTATTTAATAGGGTATTGATCCCCCCTTCTGTGTCATAACCATTACATATATGTTTTATGGAAAACAGTAAGAAAACACATTAAATTGTTTGACTAAAGCTACAGGTCTGTATTCTGCAACCAACAGAAGGGAGGTTGAAGCCGACCACTACAAGGGAGATGCCAGTCATTACAATGAATGTATAACAAGAAATACACAGCTATAAGGGCGTGGGGCACTTTTTGTTGCTGAGCAGTGCAGCTGATGGTAGAGAAGCCTAAGTCTGGGGACGCCGCTGTAATAGGGCATATGGAAATTGGTTGTATCCATAAGACATATTAAAGGACCAGTTGTTCTTTATCTTTAGGCTGATCAGTCCAGGGGAACAGTACTGCCGGTAATTGTTCTTACTGACCTATGTAGATAGAATATATAATCAATGTTCAGGTCTTCCATCAGGTCACATGATCTGCACTCGACTCACCACAGTACATTGAACTTGTAGGATATGTTCACGCGGTCAAATTTCAACTCACATTTTGCGTCGTTTTTGCGCTCTAATACAAGCAAAATTACGCCGAAATTACGGTAATCCACAGTTCTCATAGAGAACTATGAATTACGCCTCCTCTCCCCGGGTGTACAATATGATCGTATTGTACGCCCGGGGAGATAAGTGACATGTCATGACAGTCTAAGGGGCGACTCCCAAACACCCGGCGTAAATGCGGGTGTACTGTATGCCCCACTTTTACGCCGTGTGAACATAGCCTTAAAGTGGTCCAGAGCTCATTCTTTCTACTTGTTCCACTGAGACTGACATTGAGTATCTCATAGTAATGCCTGGAGAGTTTTACTTCCGGTTCATACGGCAAATGCCCTGTTCTTCCCAGGCAGAGTGTTATCCCATGACCCAACAGAAGACCCCAATGGCGGGCATAATATAAGGGCTGGCAAGGAGATTTATCCACGGGATTGTGCTCCTGATATACAGATGTAGCAGAGCACAGCTGGACCGCGATATCACGGCTTTTCGTGTTATCTGCTCTGTAAACAAAGACCATTGAAAAGCATAGAAAAAGGTGAGAACATTCTGTGCCGTGATATCACGCAGCTATATCTGTTCTGTTTAGCTCTGCTACATCAGTAGAGGACTATCAGACTAAAGAAAGCATTTTCAGAACAGGAGCAGCCCCTTGATCCTTTAGACATAATGACCTCTCTTGTGCCGACTGCAATCAGTTCAGTTTTATCCATTCAATTAGTAGTGAAATGCTCTCAAACTCTCTCGACAAAGGAGTCCCAAAGTTTCTCGCATCAGTTAATAGTGGCGTAATGGTCTTTATTGATTTTCACATTCTAAGTAAAAATTGTGAATGATTCTTCAGATAGCAATATACTGTCTCATAAGGTGGCACTGAGAAACCAAAACCTTACCCAGCGCTGTGTGACGGGCAGTACAGATTGGCAAACCATGTGTTTTTTTCTGCTGGCAGAAGATATTTATATTTATTGCTGGTGTGCATAAAGGAGACAGCTGCTGTTTGCGCTCTTATTTGTCTAGATTGAGAAGTATAGCCATCTATAAAAGTGGCCATTAATCTTTCTCATACAACTCTCTCAGCATCCCCGGAGAGTCTGGCATATTCACCCCATCAACATAATTGGGGGGAATTTACAGTCGAAGATCACCTTGTTCTTTGATTCTTCTGAATTGCTTACAGAATGATGGGCAGTGAACCTGCCGAGCATTGAATTGACCTCCCGAACAAAACTATTGGGAGCACTATGTTAACTCCGCATAATACTAACAGTAATATAGAAAATTCTATTCATGTACATGAAAGACGCCTCGTGATTGGGGGTTATGCACCGTCACAGTGTTAAATATCTAAACTGTAGATTGGTCGGAAAATGAAGGTAATCAGTGACTGCTCAGGCAGCATATTATCAGTTTTCCAAACAAAAGGAATTGTACAGATGCTTTTAGTGCACTACAAAGTAAAGACTAACTAAAGTAGTCAGGTGTTCTGGGATCTCTTATAAGGAGAACTTGTATGAATTTGCATGTCTTTTTTTTTTTTGCCTTATATTGCCGGTTCCTTAAAGGCATACGACCAAACTTGCTGCAATTTGCGCCTGAAGAAACATTTTAATGCCCCAACGTTTGATGTGGAACTGCCACAGAAAGTTTGGCGCATTACACACTTTGCTCAAACAAAGTTCGGCACATTAAACTATGTAATGCGCCAAACATTTTCATACATAATGTCGTATTATACACCTGTCTCTAACTATTTAGAACTGGTGTGCCAACGCCAAGTAAAAAAAAAAACGCATGTTCGACTTCATACATGTCGCCCTTTATCCCTGAAGGTATGGAGCAAGAGAAGTTGAAAAAAAAAAAAAAGGTGTTCCAAAATGTTTAGTACATGTAAAATTAAAATGAGCACACACAAAACAAGAATAACCCGTGGCCTTACAGAAAACTAAGTGTCCAGAAAAGTATCGTCCATTTCGTTATTACAGTACATTGTTTCAAACTACAAGGGAAACAAACAAGCAGCTCGGTTATCATGAGGTTCTATCAATCACACTTTCTGTGAAATATCAAATGCCTCTCCAGAGTAAGGCTTTCAAGATAATGGCACAAGTTTTGTAAAAGGTTAGTGTAACTTTCTGTGACAGATCATTAAAGTATATAGATTGACTTTGAAAAGGTACCTTGAGAGATAAGTGCTTCTTTGTCTGTCTGGTCCAAGCACTTATAAGATTTCTCATGGTCATATGAAAGTCTTACACATCCTATAAGGAGTAGCCAAGAAAGTCATTGAATTCAAGAGTGACTAAGTATATATGACTCAACTGGATATTCAAAGGGAACATATCAGGTCATTTAGCCCCCATCTTCCCCCAAAAAGCACTACCATAGTGTAATACATGACCTGCAATATACATATATTTTTTCCATTTAGGCCCTTAAAGGGGTTACTCATTAAAAAAAAAATATATTCTGCATTGGAACAAGGGTGAGCCAAAAAAGAAAATGCATTGGGTGGCAGCTTGGGACAGCTAAGTGTCAGATTTTACCTTTTTGGGCTCATCCTGCAGGGCTGTAATTGGTGTAATGGACAGCCCTTTTAGTACCTTGTGTAACAAATTCTATAGAAGCAGCCTTTCAAAAGGTGTGCACTGTATGTAATTAGGTGCTGCCCCCATTTTTCTTCGTACAGGGTGTGCTGGTTTAAAGGTTTACTTTATTGATTTTGCAGCATCTTGAAAAAATAAAGGGGCGCGTATTTCGGTATAGTGGCAGTTAAAGGGGCTAAATCACAATGACAACTACCCTTTAAACGCTAGTCACACAGGGAAGTTGCTTATGGACCAGAAGCCAATCAATATCATTACAGAGCACTGGTGTAAAGCAGCTATAATTTATATGTGAAATTGGTCTGGTTAATCTAGTCATGATCATGATGATACCAACTGGTACTATTTAAGCTAAATGACGAGTAAGGCTGAATGACTTCAACACCTCAATCAACAAAGTCAGTATAAGCAGCGGCAATAACCATACACCAGGCAGTTGGAATATCCGTACGACAGCCGGCGGCAACATCCGTACGACAGCCGGCGGCAACATCCGTACGGCAGCCGGCGGCAACATCCGTACGGCAGCCGGCGGCAACATCCGTACGACAGCCGGCGGCAACATCCGTACGACAGCCGGCGGCAATATCCATACGACAGCCCGCGGCAACATCCGTACGACAGCCCGCGGCAACATCCGTACGACAGCCCGCGGCAATATTCGTACGGCAGCCGGCGGCAAAACCATGCAACAGCCGCGGCAACATCCGTACGACAGCCGGCGGCAACATCCGTACGACAGCCGGCGGCAACATCCATACGACAGCCGGCGGCAATATCCATACGGTAGCCGGCGGCAATATCCATACGGCAGCCCGCGGCAATATTCATACGGCAGCCCTCGGCAATATCCATACGGTAGCCGGCAGCAATATCCATACGACAGCCCTCGGAATATCCATATGCAGCCAGCGGTAATGTAATATACAGTTGGAATATCCAATAACAGCCAGCGGTAACATCCATACGGCAGCCGGCGGCAATATCCATACGGCAGCCGGCGGCAATATCCATACGGCAGCCGGCGGCAATATCCATACGGCAGCCGGCGGCAATATCCATACGGCAGCCCGCGGCAATAGCCATACAACAGTCCGCGGCAATATCCATACACTAGGCAGTTGGAATATCCACATAACAGCCAGCGGTAACATCCATATGGCAGCCGGCGGTAATATCCATACAACAGCCCGCGGCAACATCCATAAGGCAGCCGGCGGCAACATCCATACAACAGCCCGCGGCAATATCCATACACTAGGCAGTTGGAATATCCATATAACAGCCAGCGGTAATATCCATACACTAGGCAGTTGGAATATCCACATAACAGCCAGCGGTAACATCCATACGTCAGCCGGCGGCAATATCCATACGGCAGCCGGCGGCAATATCCATACGGCAGCCGGCGGCAATATCCATACACTAGGCAGTTGCAATATCCATACACTAGGCAGTTGGAATATCCATATAACAGCCAGCAGTAATATCCAAATGGATTCCGGCGGCAATATCCATACAACAACCCGCGGCAATATCCATACGGCAGCCCGCGGCAATATCCATACGGAAGCCGGCTGCAATATCCATACGTCAGCCCTCGGCATTATCCATATGGCAGCCCGCGGTAATGCGTAATACCCATGCATCAGCTATCGGTAAAACATATACAACAGATTTCAATAATGTGTAATACTCATATACCAACATTAATGTCATCACTGTGCAAACATTTTTCATAAAACCTTTGTTTGGATACACAAGATCTCACTTGCCGCTGTATCAATCAGTTATGAGAGTCCATTAAGAGTCGGAGCGGTAAATACCTGCTTACTGGACATTTCAAAGGATCCTCCTCCTTTCTCTAGCATGCGTGTAACAATACACTTTCCCAGTAATGGTTTGCATGAAAATTTTTTTGCACAATTATGACATAAATGTTGAATTATGCTATTAAGGAGTATATGTTACTCTCTTGAAGAAAATACACGTATGTAAAAAAGGCTACAACTGCATATGCCTGATGGTAAGCTATTTATTCTGTTAGTGTATATACGAGGACTAAGACAGGTCTTCCAGCAGCGGCTGCAATAATCGTGGGTAAAAATAGTTTGTAAGGCGAAAAAAAGACAGGTTTCCATCCAGTTCAGCCTATTGTTCTATAGTGTTGATCCAGAGGGAGGCAAAACCCCCATGAGGTAGAAGCCAATTGTCCTCATTCTAGGATAAAAAATTCCTTCCCGACTCCAATCTGACAATCTGAATAAATCCCTGAATCAGCGACCCTTCTCCAGAGTCCGTGTTATATTATTACACTCTAGAGATGTGTCCAGGCCGTTTTTGGCTTCTGTTAGTGAATTTACAAGTTCCTCTGACAGAGTCTCACAGTCTCGCTGCTCTTACAGTAAAGAATTACTTTCTATGTTTATGTAGAAACTTTCTTTCCTCAAGACATAGAGGACGTCCTCTTGTTCTAGATACAATCCTGGGTATAAATAAATCTTGCCAGAGATCTCTATATTGACCTTTAATATATTTAAACATATTTATTATGTCCCCCCGAAGCCGCCATTTCTCTAAACTAAATAACCCTAATCTTGCTCATCTTTCTTGGTATTGCAGTCCACCCAGTCCTTTGATTACTTTCGTTGCAGCCTTAGGCTCCACTATGTCCTTCCTGTGAACTGGTGCCCAAAACGGTCCACAATATTCCATGTGTGGTCTGACCAGTGACTTGTATAATGTAAGAATGATGTCATGACCCTTTTACTTTACCCCATGATCCTTTTTGCCTTGGAAGCTGCTGCCTGACACTGGCTGCTACAGTTCCCAAGTCCTTCACCAGTCACTTTAAACCAGCGTTTTTCCGTTTAACAAGTAATCATGGAATGGATTTTTCCTCCCCATGTGCATAACTTTGCATTTATCTGTGCTCAACCTCATTTGCCCCTTCTCTGCCCAGGCCTCCAACTTACTTTACAGAGCTTAGTATCATCTGCAAAGATCGATATTCTACTGTGCAATCCATGTGTAAGGTCATTAATGACTATATTAAAGAGAATAGGGCCCAATACTGAGCCCTGTGGTCACCACTAGTGATCCAGTCTGAGTATGCACCGTTAATTACCACCCTTTGTTTTCTATCTCCGTGCCAGTTGCTTACCCACTTGCAATCATTCTCATTTTACTGAACAACCTTATATGTGGCACAGTATCAAATGCTTTAGAAAAATCTAGATATTAAACATCCAATGCTTCACCCCGATCCAGTCTAGAACTAACCTCCTTATAGAAGCTAATGAGATTAGTTTGACAGGACCGATCCTTCATAAACCCATGCTGGAACGGAGTTATACATTTATTTTCAGTGAGCTACTCTAGTACAGCATCTCTTAGAAAACCTTCATACCCCGTTATTATACAGTGCATAAATGTTAAGAATAGGAGCCTGTATATCACATTAATATTTCCCTTAGTACACGGGGGTGTGTACCATCAGGACCTGGTGATTTGTCTATTTTAATATTCTTAAGGCAGAGCTGCATTTCTTCCTGGGTTAGACTAGAAACATTTAAGGTGGAGCTTACCTCATCCCTCTGCTCATCAACAGAAAGGTAATTTTCCTCAGTAAATACAGTGGAGTAAAAATGTTTAATAAATTTTTTTCTCCACATTACCCTCTACAATACCTCCCTCACTACTTCTCAAAAGGCTAACATTTTCAGTTTTAATCTTTTTACTACTTATATAGTTAAAACATATATTGGGGTTACTTTTATTCTCTTTGGCAGCCTGCCTCTCTGTCTCCAGCTTTGATGTTTTTATCATTATTTTACATATTTTATTTTTTACTTATAGCTTTTTAGTGCCTCCTCACTGCCCTCCTCAAACATTCTATTTTTGTTATTTTATTGCCTCCTTTCATCTCTGTTTAGCCGTAATGTTTTTTTTCCTGTTTTTAATCACTTTATTCCCATAAGGTATGTACCTCTAACAGTGGACGCTTAAGATCTCCCATTTATTATTTTTTCTTTTATTATTGAAGACCTTGTCCCAGTCAATGTGGCTCAGGGCCTTTTGAAGCAGATTAAAATTAGCCTTCCTGAAATTCAATGTTTTTGTGGCTCCTCGACAAAATACTCTATTGAAGGATCATTGGAAATGTATTATATTGTGGTGACTATTTCCTAGTTGCCCCCCTTTCTTACTCTGTCAGGTCTGCTTGTCAATATTAACTCCAGAAAGGCCTTTCCTCTAGCCGGCTCCTGCACCAGTTGGGACAGGTAATTATCTTTAGTTATTGACAAAAAAACGTTTTCTTTATGAGTGCCACACATTTCAGTTTCCCACTTTGTCTGGGTAGTTGAAGTCGCCCATAATAACAACCTCATTACAATTAGCTGCCTCATCTATTTGTCTGAGGAGTACATCTTCCATGGGTTCTGTTATATTTGATGACCTATAGCAGACCCATAATAGAATATTATTGCTTTCACCCTATGTATATCTAGCCATAATGACTCCACATGTTCATTTCCTGTACCTATATCTTATCTTCCCATAATGTTGACACTATAGTTATATATAACCATACACCAGACAGCAATAATATCCATAAACCAGCCAACGGTAGTACCCATACAATAGCCAGTGGTTACACCTATACACCAGCCAACAGTAATATCTATACATCAGCCAACAGTAATATCTATACACCAGCCAGCGGAAACGCACATACTCCGACCAGCAGTAACATCCATACACCAGCCAGTGGTAATACACATACATCAGCCAGTGGTAATACCCATGCCCCAGCCAGCGGCATTACCCATACGGCAGCCAGTAGTAGTACCCACACGGCAGCCAGTAGTGAATAAGCATAACCCACCCAGCTAGATCAGCAAATAACACCCATACATCAGCCAGAGGTTTTTCTGAATGCCTATGCACCAGTCAGCGGTAATACCCATACAGCTGAAAGCGGTAATGCGTAATACCTATACCCCAGCCAGCGGTAATATATAGTACCCATACACCAGCCAGCAGTGATATCCACAGATAATACCCATATGCCAGCCAGTGGTAATACACGTACACCAGTCATTGGTAATAAAAATAAAGAGAAAAAGTCCGCTCACCAGCGATGCATAAATTCCTCTTGCATCTATATCAGATCCAAACGGCGCATGGAAGAGACATCCGGCTGAAGATGTGATAGCACAATCTCTTTTCAATAAAAGATTTTACTTCCAGCACTCGTAAATAAAACCTACTTTATTTTGTCTCGGTTAAAAAAATCTCTCCATAAAATCAAGGAAAATATGACAGACAATGCATGATGTTATCGTGTATTGTCTGTCATATTTTCCTTGATGTTATGGAGAGATTTGTTAACGAAGGCTAAATAAAGCACGTTTTTATTTATGAGTGTTGAAAGTAAAATCCTTTATTGAAGAGTCATTGGTAATAACCACACAACAACCAGTGGTAATGTTTATAAATGCACGACCTATTAGTATTTAAATACAAAATGAATAATCATCCTTGGAGGCTGGAATGGAATGGAATGGATCCTTGGAGGTTATCTGTATATTATTTTAAATAAGCAGGGTATTGTTTGTATCAGTGCATGCAATGTCTTGATACTGGTCAGCTTCTTGGATTCCCCATTGCAACCTGTACTGTTGTTTCAAGTTGGAGAACCTGTATGTAGCACATAGAGCACAGCAGGATTCCCCAGCTCATGCACTATCTCTTAGATCAGGGGTGTCAAGCTGCGGCCCTCCAGCTGTTGGGAAACTACAAGTCCCATCATGCATTTGTATAATCTAACAGTGGGCATGATGGGAGTTGTAGTTTCCCAACAGCTGGAGGACCGCAGTTTGACACCCCTGTTCTAGATGTACGGTGCATCAGATTCTGCTAGTCCTGGGATTGACAAGACACCTGCAATTCTACGGTGCCAGAGAACCTGGTTGTTTGAATTCTACCAAGACCAGTGATTTATGGCACAGCCTTCTCCATACATGTGTGTCTGCCGGGCATACGTTTCTGAGCAGCATGACTAGACCTATTTATAAAAATGTCATACAGGGACATCAAATTCTAATAGACTATAATAAAGGATCAAAAACAGAATAGACCTCTTCAAGTAGATGGAGTGAGAAGCAAGAGCAGGACCCTAAATAATGCGGCGCCCTCATGAGGGATAAATGGAGGATGTTTGCTTCTGCTTTTCGGAGAATGGAACAACAGGTCATGCCATCTGAGGTTTGCTGGCATATTGCATCTACAAAGAAAATGTTTCTGACATGTCTGTTTTAGTAAATTCTTCTGTTCTCTGAAATTATTCTGGCGCATATTATCTTATATCTCTGTGTTTCTCTGTTATTCTTTATAGAAATGTATTACTGAATTAGTGACATGGGTGTTGCCGTTCCAGCTTTTAAAAGGATGTGTTCCTGCACACACCTACTGTCAGCACCGATTGGACACTCTCAGACTGTGCAGAGACACCCCCCAATGGGTAACACTCCGTGATAAATTTCTAGGAGGAATTACAGGGGAATCATGCAACACAGAGATCTAAAGACAGGTGTTCGAGAACTGTTATTTCATGTGGAACACAAGTATTCACTAAAACAGATATGTCAGGAGTAAGGAGTAAGGGTAAGTTGTAACTTACGGATATCTTTAAGGTTAGCTTTAGGGATAGAATAGGGTCGAAGGGGTCTTGGTGTAAGGGGCTCTTCAAAGGGTACTCTACTAACACTCAATAGCTGGAAGGGTCTTTTATTGTAGACTTTGTCACTATGCCAAGTGTCACTGAGTGACATTTACATTTCTCAGTCATGCCACCAATAATTATTTTGGGGCAATCACAATAAACATTATTGTCGATTTTCTCATTTGTTAACATTGACCAATTATCATTACAGTTGTTCAGAAAGAGTGAATAATAATGATAACTGTTGAGTGTAAATGGGCCTTTAATGGGAACGTATTCAGGCTTTGTGCCTCAGGCAATGTGAGCCAGTATCTTTTTCCCAAATAATGTTTAATTAAAACAAGAATAAAAGGCCCTGGTGTTATCCAGTGTTATTTAGTCATCAGTCCTTATATTTTTTATTATTTAGCTGAACTATGTATATAGCTCCTGATACAGTATAGTGCACCTTGTGTTTCCTAGTGAAGCTCATGACTAGATCCACACCACCTATACAGGACCCAGGCAAAAATACAAAGTGTAAATGTCACGATGAACGGTGTCACTGAGAACAACAGTTTTTACGAAATCACAAGGGATCAACAATAAATATTTTAACTGCTGATTTTCTGTTAGCACAGACCAGTTACCATTACTCAGAAAATAAGAGACTCATAATGATAATTGGTGATCAGAAATGAGGATTTAAAGGGGTTGTCTCACTACATTGATTCATCTTACCTCAGTCCGGTTTTCTTGGTTTAATTTTTAATTTAGGGGCGTGTTTATACTGGCTTCCACTAGGCTGCAGTAGAAGCCAGGTCTGTAGCTATAGCAACCAGTGCTGGCAGCCTATCAGGAGGGATTAAATAGGTCTGTAGCTATAGCGACCTGAGGAGCTGATGCAGCCCATACAAGAGGGGATATCTCAGAATAGCTAGGATACTGTTAATGGACATATTTTGGAAAGTGACTTGTTTTTCCAAGATCTTTAACATAAAAAGCAATGCTTGTAGTGAGACAACCCCTTTAATGGGGGCGTATTCAGGCTTAAGGCCTAAAACAGTGAGTTTGCTTTAAATACCATCCTGTGAATAAGAGAAAGTGTTGTACATCAACATTTAACTGCTAACTTACATAATTATAAGTGAGGGCTTTGTGGATCTCCTTCTTTGGGTGTTTTTTTTTTGGAGTGGTTACATGGTAACCACTCACGTTCTTTGCCTATCAGCTGACTATGTTGCTCTTTAGTGACATTGGCTAACTGCTAGGGCCACATATATGAAAACTGTCTAAGTCTAAAAATCACTTTGCTGCCCATAGCCCAACCAATCAGAGCGCCCTTTTCATTCCATGTAGTGCTCTGGAAAAATAAGAAGGGCGCTCTGATTGGTTGCTATGGGCAACAAAGTGAATCTTAGACTTCAACAGTTTTCATACATGTTGCCCCCTAGTTTCTCTATAAGGGCATGTCCCCACGGCAAGGGTTTTCGGCCGTTTTTTCAGCCGGCCGTTATTTGTCCTGTGCAGTGGGAATGCACTCTAAGAATTCCTAACTTGGGAGCATGAGGTTGAGTGGATAGAGGAGCTTTGTCTGTGTTTTGTGTCCTGTATCTATTTGTGTTTTGTGTCCTGTATCTAGCATTTTTATTTGTATATTTGCATAGTCTGGTGTTGTTTGGTGAAGGTCTAATATAGTGCTTGTTCTGGAAGAGTGCACGGTTTTAAGAATTTGTCGAGTTATCGCCTAAGTGTTTCCATTCAGTTCTAGATTGCTTCTTGTCCAACCTAGCCTTACTTTTTTAAGGTTTTCTGTAGTCCTTGAGAACCTAAATTTTTTTTTGTGTTTGTATAGTTTTCTGCTATGTTCTGTCTGAAGAGACTTTCGTGTCAGGGTAAGTTGTAACTTATGGATATCTTTAGGGTTAGCTTTAGGGATAGAATAGGGTCAGAGGCGTCTTGGTGTCAGGGACAAGTTTAGGGGGAGATCCAGAAACCCTTAGCTTAAGGTACATGCATCCAGATTGAACTCTGTCCATCATCAACCTTGCTATTTGTCCAGTTAATCATCTAAGGGTGAGCCCATCCAGTTTGTAAATTAATAAACACTTTGTATAATTATTTCAGGTTGACTTTCCTATTTAGTCCTGTTGGAGTCCACCAGCGTCATTACGGGGCAGATGATCCTCTTAAAATGATAGCTACCCTTTAAACTTTAAAAGTCTTGTTTATTCTCAATTGAGCCTGACAGCACAGTGTTTTTTTGTCCAATTCCTTGCAAGCCTGGCAGCCATATTCCTACTGCAAGAGTCCCTTTACACATAGGTCATCCTGTATTGTAAGATGATAGGGTGTCTTTTCTGCAAATGATCTCCAGCAGAAGTTTTATCTGTGTAGCTTTAGTGTTGGAGAAAAGCAAGGGAAAAAGTCATAGTTCTTTTTTTAGTAGTTGGTAAGATAGCACAAAAATATTTTTTCATCTGGATGCCTTAGTTTGCAAATGTGCTCCAGGGAAAAGAGCTAGGTCTCTAGTGCCACCTATTGGAAGCAGGGTCCCTTTAAGACACCACTGACCTATTAGATGCCTTATAGCATGGGAAGTTTTTGTTTTTGGTGTAAAATCCCTATTCTTATTTGACAGTTCCTTAGTGGGTCCGTTGTGTCTTACATGGGTGCTACTTCCAATAGGTGATGCCAGAGAGCGGGTATTTTCCCAAGCAGCATTACATGGTCTATAAATCTTCCTACACTATCACCAAATCCACCCCCCCCCCCTCTAGAGGACAACAACAGAATTTTTAATCTTAGTAAAGTGGGCAACATTGTTTTAATACTATTCTCTAATATTTAAAAAAAAACTATGTGAACCATATTAAGTGCCCTATATTGTCAGACATTAACCACCTTGTTAGAAGGTAGAGGTTTCCCTAAGGCCAGATCTACACTGCATTGGACAAAAAAATGGCTGAAAGCGGAATTTTTTTCTGATGCAGGACGGCATTTTTTGTCACGTTTTGTGCAAAAACCGCGGTCGCCTCTCGTTTTTTTACGTCTCCCATACAATTGTATTGTATGGAAAGACGGCAAGAAAACAAAAAGCGCTGGCGTATTATACAACATGTTGGATAATACACCTGCGCCAGAAGACGATCGTGGAAAAGACGAGCTGTGGAGACTACAGCTCGTCTTTTCTATTCTAGTCTATGGGGCTGCAGGAACGATTGTAATTTCGCCGCTTTTAAAATTTTTGGCATCGAAAAAACCATCGTAAAACTATGCAGTGGAGACAGAGCCTAAGAGGAAAGGAAAGATATAACGAGTGCAAGTTACAGAAAGATAAAGACAGCATAAAGAGAGACAGCTGCGGAGAGGAAGAGACAGAAGATACAGAGAAAACTAAGTGCAGCTCACTTGAAGATGAGCAAGCTGTAGAGAACAGAGACTGATAACAAGAGTCCGCAGAGCAGGGTTCACATCATGGCGGGAAGTACAGACAAAGTTGATCATTGAAAGTCCTCAAACTGCTGCAGCCGAGTACTACTAAATTGATTCCTTTCAATTACTGTTGTGTACTCCTTCCCTGTAACTGTGTGAACACTGTGCATTGGAGTGTATACCACCTACAGGTTGCTAGAGTAGCTTATCTCATTCATTACATTTATACATAGTCTTCACATACAATTGAGCAGAAAATAAGACCAAACTGCTTAGGAGGGCAAGATCATTGAATGCAGTGTCTATCTAAATAGCAGTGGTCTCCAACTTGTGGCTCTTTAGCTGCTTCAAAACTACAATGTGAAACACACTGTTGGGGTATGATGGGAGTTGTAGTTTATCAAATAACTAGAGACTGCTGTTATAGACTGTATCTTCAACCTCTCATTTCCCTGAACTAGACATTGCATTTTGCATCACATAGGATAACAAGGGTGGCAAGCTCTGCCTTAAACATATTCCCCCTAGCTGCTGGTAGCTGCAATTTGTGTGGTGTGCATGTATCCTGTGCCCGATTGAGGGACACGCTGTTATTTCCTATGATATCTAGAAATATACCATAGAAATCTGCCCCGGTAGCACAATTAGCCACACAGAAAATTAATATAAAGTGTTAAAAGGACACTTCTGGGAAAAAAACACTGTTATTCTAGAGCACGGCCTGAGAGGGTGTGTGACTTCTCCCTCTGCTGTTCTTCACACCCCTGGCATACGCCGCCCCATCAGGCATTACACATAACACAGTGGGGCAGATCAATGAACACGGTCTAACATTTAGTAATTTAATGCAAACTTAGACTAGACAGTCTTAAAATGTGGCACATTTATCATAGTGTTGATACAGTCGGATGCAAAAGTATTCATACCCCTTGAACTGTTTCTCATTTTTAAACATTACAGCCACAAATTTAATGTATTAGAGCAACACAAAACAGCAAGTATTTTTGAAATGAAAAGAAAATGCTACGTGCTTTTCCAAATTTTTGCAAATGAGAATACTGAAAAGTGTGGCGTGCATATGTATTGAGCCCCCTGTACTCCTAAATAAAATGCAGTGTGACCAACTGCCTTTATAAATCACCTAAATAGAAAATAAAGTACATCTGTATGTACAGTAATTTACTCTCAGCATAACTACAGTTGTTTTGTGAATGTTGGGGTGCTTTGACACGGTGCATGTTTTTTTTTACTGACATGCACGGCAATTAATGCGTGCATGTCTGCAAATGAAAAAAGGCACAAAAAAAACACTGTGCGAAAGCACCCTTAGAGAGCATTAGTGAACAAACAATCATGAAAACCAAAGAACACACCAGACAGTTCAGGGATAAAGTTGTGGCAGAGTGTATTGTAGGGTTAGGTTTAAAAAAACAAAACAAAATGGCACAAACTCTTAACGTTTCAGGAATCACTATTCAATCCATCATCTGTAAATGGAAACAGTATGACATAACTGCTAACCTACCAAGACATGGCCATCGACGTAAACTGACAGTCCAGACAAGGAGAGCAGTAATTCGAGAAGAAACCTAGCCAGGGTCACTCTGAAGGAGCTGCAGAAATTCACAGTACAGGTGGAAGAATCTGTTCACAGGATAACTATAAGCCGTGCACTCTACAACCTGGCCTTTATAAAAGAGTGGCAGCATTTTTTTAAAGCAAGCCTTAAGTCGTCTAATTTGCAATAGGCTATGTAAGGGACACAGCAGCATGTGGAAGAAGGGGCTCTGGTCACATAAGACTAAAATGGAACTTTTTGGCCTAAATGCCAAACGATACATGTGAAGATAAGCCAACACTGCACATCATCTTAAACATACCATCCGCCATCATGAAGCAATGTGGTGGCAGTTTCATGCTATCGGGAGTCTTTGCTTCAACAGGGACTGGGAATCTGCTCAGAGTTGATAGAAAGATGGATGGAGCGAAATGCATGGCAATCCTGGAGAGAAACCTGCTAGAGAATGCATAAGACTTTAAACTGGGGCGTAGGTTCACCTTCTATCAGGACAACGACCCTCAAAATACTGCCAAGGCTACAAAAGAAGGGTTTACATCAAAGGTTATTCATGTGTTAAAATGGCCCAGTCACAGTGCAGACCTTAATCCCATTGAGAATCTGTGGCAAGACTTGAAAATTGTTGTTCACAAACGTACGACAACCAATCTGGTTGAGCTGTTTAGAGCTATTTGGTAAAGAAGAAACTTCCAGCCTCTAGATTTGCAAATCTGGAAGAGATGTGCCCCAACAGGCTGCAGCTGTCATTGCAGCTAAAGGTGGTCCTACAAAGTATTGACTCAGGGAGGCTGAAAATTATATATATACATATACATTATATATATATATATATATATACACATTATATATATACATATATACACATTATATATACATATATATATATACACATTATATATACATATATTATATAAATTACACATTATATATATATTATATATATATATATATATTATATATATATATATATAAATACATATATATATACACACATATATATATACTCACATAAATATATACATATATATATATATATATATATACACATATATATATATATATACACATATATTATATAATATAATATATATACATATATACATAATATATATACACACATTATATATACACATTATATTATACATATATATATATATATACACATATTATCTACTATATATATATATATATATATATATATATATAATATATATATATATATATATATATATCATACATGCCAACTCTCCCGTTTTTGGCGGGATCCCCTCCCGCCCTCCCGGGGGAGTTGGCATTTCTCCCGCCGCCAGCAGGCGGCGGGGGTCCTTTAAATGGCCGCCTGGTGCGCTACTCCGGCGCCGCCGGTCCGTTCCCACGGGTGGGTGAAGCGGGCGCAGGGTCCGCTCACCCGCCCCCGGTCTCACTGTGCGGGGAGGAGGCAGGAGGGAGCGCTCCCTCCTCCCCCTGTATGTCCGGCGTCTGTGCACGCGGTACACACAGATCAGCGGCGCAGGGGAAATGACGCGCGGCTGCTCTCATTCCCCCTGCGTCGCTGAGGAGATCGGGCAGGAGCCTGGCCGGAGCTGCAGGAGCTTGGTCAGGTACGTGGAATTTATTATTTTATTTTTATTAACTACATGGGGGGCTCTGCCTGGCTACAATGTGGGGTGGGGGGGGGGTCTACCTGCCTGGGTACCATGGTGGGGGTGGTCTACCTGGCTGTCTACAATGGTGGCAACTACCTGGCTGGCTACTAAAGGGGGCAACTACCTGGCGGGCAACTACCTGGCTGGCTACTAAAGGGGGCACTACCTACCTGGCTGGCTACTAAAGGGGGCACTACCTACCTGGCTGGCTACTAAAGGGGGCACTACCTACCTGACTACTAAAGGGGGCAACTACCTGACTATTAAAGGGGGCACTACCTGGCTACAATGGGGGGGGGGGGTCTACCTGGCTGGCTACAATGGGGGCAACTACCTGGCTGGCTACAATGGGGGCAACTACCTGGCTGGCTACAATGGGGGCAACTACCTGGCTGGCTACAATGGGGGCAACTACCTGGCTGGCTACAATGGGGGCAACTACCTGGCTGGCTACAATGGGGGCAACAACATGGCTGGCTACAATGGGGGCAACTACCTTACTGGCTACTAAAGGGGACAACTACCTGGCTGGCTACTAAAGGGGGCAACTACCTGACTGGCTACTAAAGGGGGCAACTACCTGGCTGGCTGGCTACTAACTGGGGAACTACCTACCTGACTACTAAAGGGGGCAACTACCTGACTACTAAAGGGGGCTCTACCTACCTGACTACTAAAGGGGGCACTACCTACCTGACTACTAAAGGGGGCAACTACCTGACTATTAAAGGGGGCACTACCTGGCTACAATGGGGGCAACTACTGGCTAACAAAGGGGGGCATCTACCTAGCTACAGAGGGGGCATCTGCCTTGCTACAAGGGGGCATCTACCGGCCTGTAAGGGGCACTACCTGGTTATGGGGGGCTACTACCTGGCTATAAGGGCATCTACCTGGCTTTCTTCCAAAGCCATTATGTAGTTAGGTGGAGTGGGTGTGGCTTTTTGAAGGGGCGTTGCACACAAAAAGATGGGCGTGCCCATGCAAATTTATATATATATATATATATATATATATATATATATAATATACATACATATATATATATATATGTGCGCCACACTTTTCAGTTTTTTAATCTTCAAAAATCTGGAAAAGTGCAAATAATTTTCTTGACACATTACAAATACTTGCTACTTTGTGTTGCTCTATCACATAAAATATCAATTGATTACATTTAAGTTTTTGGCTGTAATGTTTAAAGATGAGAAATAGTTCAAGGAGTATGAATACTTTTACAATCCTACTGTAAATATACCACATGTTTAGCCGGTCTATTGTATACACCTTCTATTAGTTGACTTACTTTATGCCGCTAATTACGTCAAAATTCTGGAATTTTTTGGTACACCTCGTTGCACGGTAAACTACACCCATTTCTACGAAGCCACACCCTTTTGACAGACGAGGGTGAAGAAGTGTCTAGATACTGTCTAAAACACCTAATAACTGTGGTGTAAAGCATGTATACCATTATTTTTGCTGCAAATTGTGCCAGAATTGCCTTAATATGCATGCCCCACTGTGACAGTTTTGCCAGGAGTTTCCCTTAGGTTGCGTTTACACGGTAAAGACCAAATACTGGGAAATCCCGACCAGTATTTGGTCTTTCTTTGTCAAAAACCATCCAGCAGAAAATCCATGCAGTGGGGACAAGCCCTCAATGTTCAAGAAACCATGCCTTTGTAAGTGCTATACACTACAAATCACAGGATTGTCTTCTACCTTCATTTGTCTATCTGGATAAAGTATAGTCAATAATTGCCTTCATTATCATATGATCTGCACATAATGCTTCTATAAGTGGCTTCATCATTGAGAGGATAGAGATGAAATGCAACATTAATTGGCTTCTCTGTACCTTTTTCATATTCCTCTAGTGTGGTCCAAAGGTATAACCTCAATCTGCAGCATATTCCCAGAGCACATGAGGAAATCTAACAATAGAAAAATGAAAGCAGGCAACCGTAGCACATTTTATTCTACCCCAGTCACAATGAAGTCGTTTTGCATTTGTGACAGGTGGAATTCTGTACACTCGCTGTACATTGAAATTATATATATTATTTAGCTATTCAGACCCGTCGCCTTGCCATTTATCTGGCGAATGAGATGACTGCTGTCTGCATGAAATGTCATCTATTTTGGAGCCATGGTGTCCTATTAATGTCAGTCTCCACCCTCCCACCTATTTGCATGTTCAGTAACTTGGCGGCACTAGGACATACGGAGATGAGCTGACGGATGTGCACAGTGAAGCATCCATACTGCGCCATCTCGCTTCAATTTTATCAAGACAAAAATACATCTTTAAGCTCGTAAAAATAACCCTTTTGTCACCATGGAAATAGAGGGCACTAGGCAGACTGGAAAGGCAGCTTGTCTGGTACATTGCAATCAGTAGTCTTGCATAGAGCACAGCCAGACTACATGAATACACATCAAGAACATTACAAGTATAAAAAAGCTTCACTGACGTTTCCGGAGAGGTATGCCATCCCATCAGAAGGGCCTGCATCCAGATAATCAATAGTAGTTTATACCATCTCTTCCATGATTCTTCTTTGATATCATATTGTAAAATGGGACTCTCTATTATCTCATACCTAGGTGTGTCAAACTCATTTTCACCGTGGCCCACAACAGCATTGTGGTTGCACCCGAAAGGCTATTGGAGGTTGGGTAGGTGCCTTAGTAGGACTGTCAGAGCTGTGCCACCACATGTGAGTTGCACACCAGCTGTGCCTAAGCTCTCGGGAGCCACATAAGAGCATGGTGGTCCAGATTCGGCACTCGGACCTTGAGTTTGACACCTGTGAGAGTCTTGGAGGCTCTTTGGTAGGATATTCCACCTGTTTACCATTACTGGTGGTTCAACCAGTGTGGCTCCAGTCACTCACAATTGTCACTTTGTCTCTATTATGGGTGTCTGTTTTCGTCAATGGTTGCTAACGTGGCTGCCCAGAAATGTCCACACATCCTTCCAAAGTCTTCCAAAGATCCTTACATCTCCTCTGCGCTATATACAGTGGGTACGGAAGGTATTCAGACCCCTTTTGTTTCATTGCAACCATTTGGTAAGATCCAAAAAGTTCTTTTTTTTTTGCTCATTAATGTACACTCTGCACCGCTCCCCCCATCTTGAAAGAAAAAAAAGTTTTTGCAAATTTATTTGAAAAAAAAAAACCTGAAATATCACATGGTCTTAAAGGGGTTGTCTCAGTACATTGATTCATCTTACCTCAGTCCTGTTTTGTTGGTTTCACTTTGAATTCAGGGGTGTGTTTACTGGTTTCTTCTAAGCCAGGTCTGTAGCTATAGCAACCAGAGGAGCTAATGCAGCCCATTCAAAAGTGGATATCTCAGAATAGGTAGGACACTGTTAATAGACACATATTGCAAAGTGACTTGTTTTTGCAAGATCTTTAACATAAGAAGCAATCCTTGTAGTGAGACAACCCCTTTAAGTATAGAGACCCTTGGCTGTGACACTAATATTTAACTCACATGCTGTTCATTTCCTTCTGACCCTCCTTGAGATGGTTCTACTCCTTCATTGGAGTTCAACTGTGTCTAATTAAACTGATTGGAGTTGATTAGGAAAGGCACATACCTGTCTCTATAAGACCTCACAGTGCATCTCAGAATACATGAGAATCATGAGGTCTAAGGAACTGCCCAAGGAGCTCAGAGACAGAATTGTGGCAAGTCACAGATCTGGCCAAGATTACAAAATTTCTGCAGCATTTAATAAATTTGCAAAAAAAAATCTACATTTCTGTTTTTCTCTTTCAAAGTGGTTGGGTGGGGGGGGGGGGGTGGGTGTATATTAATAAGCAAAAAAATGAACTTTTTTGATCTAACCAAATGGCTGCAATAAAACAAAGAGTGAAAAATTAAAAGGGGTCTGAATACATTCTGTACCCTCAGTAATTTTATTTTTTGCTTATTGCAATAGGATTACACTGAAATACAATGGCTGCAAGAAAATAATTCACTTGTACACTGAAAAATAATTTTGGAAAACAGAACATAGATATAGGTGGCATTAAAGATAGTTTTCTTCCTTCTGGAGGAGAGCTAATTTGCATACTTTTTTTTTTCCCAGGGAATATTGCCTGTAAAACTACCTACACCAGCTGGCAGTCTTGGCACGAAGAATTAATACCCCTCAAGAGCTAATGTAAAAATCTTGATACATAGCGGGCGATTCGTAGCCCGAGACACCTGTCCTAGGTGTGCAGCCTTACATGTCATGGCAATGACAGAAGGTTTCCTGTGAGAGTGAATTCTCGTAGCTGCTTAACGCTCCAGGCATTTTCTTGTATGATTTCACTATGTGTTCAGGTGCATTTAAGGCAAGGGGATTAACAGATTAGCTGGCCATTTCCAGAGAAGGGGGCATAGCGCAGTCTGACAGCAGACCTATAATCCTGTTCTTGCTGATAAAATACTTCTGAGAGATTCACTTCACAGCAGAGCGGAAAAAAAAAGCAAAAGATTGGCATCCATGATCTGCAGGTCCCTATTTCAACTGGAATGAAAGAAGCTTTTTCTTTCACTTGTAAAACATATCTTTGAGAGGCTGGCAGACAGAGTCATTGCCAAGGTGTGCTCCATTTTTTTTAATGAGGTATTTAAAATGCCCTCTGAATCAGATGGTGGAAGGAAGCCTTAGAAGCATGAATTCTGTTAACCTCCATCGCCTTAGCAGGCATTCTGTATATTAACCCATCAAGCATGACTCATAATATGGATGGTCTGTTCCATGCCCTGTGTGTAAGTGCTTATATCGATGGTGACTGGCAGAACTGGAAAAATATTGCTCCATGGACTAAGGCTAAAGCGGACGTACATTTCACTCTTACCTGTTGACACCCTGAGTGTGACCAGAAACAGGAAAATACAATTATGCGAAAGGAAACTCTGGCTTCTCCCATAAAGACGTGGAATACCCCAAACCTGTTAAATAATCCTGGGTGATGCTGAAATCTTAGAGGGGTGTTCCCACCGTGAACTTCAATGGCATATCAATATGTCACCAAAGTCTGATAGGTCTGGAACTCACACCATTCTCAGAAAGGGCCCCCCAAAACTGTGGGCTAGGGAAAGGAAACCGGTCACCTTGCCCCCCAAATTCCTTTTTGTTCTATGGGGGGTAATGGCGTGTTTGCTGTACTTAGAACTCCATGAAAGAATGGGGTTTTTCACAAGCAAGACCAGCCTCCAATTTGAGCTGACCCCTTTTGGGGCCCCCCCGGAAAAGTGCAGGTCCAGGGTGGGGTTCCCAAGCAGATGATAATATAGCTTTAAAATGGTTGTTTCACAAAGCCCCAAACCAAATTCAGGGGTCACAGTCCGGTTGGCTGTGGGTGGGTCTAAGCAGTGATGTTTTTTTGCTGTCCCTAGCCGATTTTTGTTGGAGGGACGGAGGTTTCTACTAGCTGCACAAAGGCACGGGGTCTAAAAGGGTAAAGTTTGTAGAAGTAAAATAAACAAGTTGATGTGTGCCCATAAAATTTCTG
The DNA here is from genome assembly GCA_025379985.1 of Phyllomedusa bahiana. Taxonomy (NCBI): domain Eukaryota; kingdom Metazoa; phylum Chordata; class Amphibia; order Anura; family Hylidae; genus Phyllomedusa; species Phyllomedusa bahiana. The sequence continues at coordinate 204,500 of JAODAL010000124.1, read as the reverse complement.
CAGGAGGGGTTTATCACCATCCAAGTCACTGCGAGTGCAGAGGTAGTTGGTCAGTAGCCTAGGGAAGCTTATGTACAAAGGTAGGATATAAGATCTGCACAAACTCTGGAGGGAAGCAAAATCAGAACAGCAATGTTTTCATTTACCTTTGCCTATATGTTTAAGGCTATTCAATTAAATGGGAATACCCCTTTACATATCCTTGACAATAAGTTGATCATGAAGTCTCCCCTTACTGGGACCTCAAGCTGGGACCTCAAGCAATTAGCTGCAGTCTGTGTGAAAATTGGACAGTAAGTCTTCAATTTCTCTACAGTACCACCACCAGTGAAATGAAGCATTATATAGTGCCCATTCACTTCACTGTGTAGTACATGACAGATCATCCAGAGTGAGAGATGCTCTCCACTTTGGCCAAGAGGTCTGGTTCCTGAACTTAGGGCCCCCCCCTACGAATAAACCTAGAAAATAGATAAAGTATAACTTTTATTTAACAACTATTAATAAATACCTAAATATAAAATACACTATCAATATCCCTAATCAACTAAAGCTGCCTATACCAAAATGGGGAAACCGCCCTGATTAGGGCGCCCCTTAACGGGGCGATCTCCCCATTTTGGTATAGGCAGCTGGAGTTGATTAGGGATATTGTTAGTGTATTTTATATTTAGGTATTTATTAATAGTTATTAAATAAAAGTTATATTTTATCTATTTCCTAGGTTCATACGTTCTAGTAGTTTGATGGTTTAATGTACGAGTATAACCAGGCTTTGATCATCTTTGTATTGTGGGTTTCCTACACTTATCTTTCATATTAGGTTTTTCCTGGTGTTTTTTACCCCCTCTATGAACTTAGAATTCCCTACTCGGTTATTTAAAAAAAAAAAAAAAAAAAAGGTTTTTAAAACAAAATTTTTTAAAACCCCTTTTGAGGTCTCCTCTTATTCATGTTCTATGTTTTCAGGATCTATGATTCTTCCTCTATGTCAGGGGTGTCAAAACTGCAGCCCTCCAGCTGTTGCGAAACTACAACTCCCATCATGCCCACTATTATAGATTATGCATGATGGGAGTTGTAGTTTCCCAACAGCTGGAGGGCCGCAGTTTGACACCTGTGCTCTATGTACTCACTGGTTCTGATAAATAGTTCAGCTTTCTGTGGGATAACAGCAGGACAACAAGTGGGTCTGTGTCCATATGGATTGAAGAGATTCAAATGCTGCAAGAAATCGACAGATTGTACTGCATATAGAAAACACCAAGAAAAACCGAGGCGGATTCATCAATGCATCTCTTGAAAACAGTCTTGTGGGATTTACTACAAAATTATCAAACAGCTGAGTCATTTTTTGAAGATGTTTATAATCCCTGAGTGTCTGGAGGATTTAGCCTTTGAGAAGGGGATGTTATGGGTTATGGTGAGGATGTGGTTAATACATCTGTTCTCTGACAGCTTCGGTGGAACATAGGTGATTGTTATGCCGCATGCAGATATGGACAGATAACTTTAACAAGCAGATACTGCTGATCCCACAGTCGTTCAGTCCTAAAGCTCGGTAGCTGCTTCACACTGCGATGACAATGTACGAGGACTCTCCCATCAGTCACTTCTCTTTTAAGTGCATTTCCTGTAGGCATGTTTTCTTTTAATTTCTCCATCCTCCAGCTTGGGCAATTTCAGCTAATAAAGCCTCGTCTCCTGCAGACCAATAAAATAATGCCGGCAAATAGCTCTCCAGTGTAGTAATCTTGCTGACACCGACCTGCGGTGCCACAGCTTACACCAACATTGTTAAACAAGCTCCCTCCTTATGAATATTTCCATTCTGGCACTTGGAGACCTGGGTAAACAAGAGCTAACAAATAAAGCAGCAACATGTTCCCATATAAGCCACTCTTTCCAAAGCACATTTGCCTGGCTCACCCAGCGCCTCAAATTGGAAACATTCTGGAAATCAAAGCTGCTCTGATCACCTAGTGTTCACCTCCTATAGGCAAATAAGTCGGTGTTAAAGAAATGTGCCTACAGATAGAGGCAATGTGTGCTCTCGCTTCCCTTCTCATAATTAAGCATTGCAGCTATTTACTGAACTTACTGCTGCTAATGACAAGTAATTCAAGAAATCCTTAGTTCATATGTGAAAGGCAATGCAAATGCTAATTTTGCGATCATGGTAGAACACCCTTAATAGACTGGGGTTGCCCAGTTTAAAAAAAAACAAAAAAAAAAACATGAAACATATAATCTTTTAGTGAATTTTAAGTTAAAGAGATATTCCCATCTCATTGATTAGCTTTAAAGGGATAGATTATGCCCCCCTGGCTGAGGACAGCACAAGCTAGTGTCAGACCTGCTGTTTCCAGCGCTGTGCCCCTTATTCTGTAAGATGCTGGAGTTTTAGAGCATTTAATGCTCAAATCTCATTTATGAGCAGGTCTTCGCCCCGCCCACCAAAGGCTAGCCCCGCCCACCGAGTTATTCACATGTTTCTACCTATTCAAAGTAATAGGTTTGTCAGTTGAGGTGGGCGGGGCTAGCCTCAGGTGGGCGGGGTCTGAAAAAAACGGTCTCTGACTTTTCTGTCTGAAAACTGAAGATTTGAGCATTAAATACTCAAACTACAGCATCTTACAGAATAAGGGACACAGCGCTGGAAACAGCAGGGCTGTCACTAGCTTGTACTGTCCTCAGCAAGGGGGGCATAAACATGTTGACAAATACAAATAAAGATTATTAACAACTGCATTGATGTTCTGAGTTTGTTTCATTTTAAAGATAGAGCTGGTTATCTATCCTGCTTGTTTACAGATGGTTTCCTAGGAAACTGACCACCTCTGTGCTTTAGCAGTGGCTGGACTGAAAACAGCACTCCCTGCTGTGTCTTAGAAGTAGGACAAGAGAAACTTAAAGGGGTTATCTTGAAGTTTAAATATTTTATAGAACACTATAAACAGAATTTATTTTGAAAACTAAAGATATTCCACTACCTTTGTGTTTGTTTTTTTTTTCTTTTGCCTTCTTTTCCATTTATCATAAGACCCACTTTTTGGAGTGAAACTTCCTACTTGTGGGAGTATCAGTAGTTCTCCAGCATCTCTTTCCTACAACTCCCAGACTGCATTGCAAACTGGGACTTCCCTCCACAGTTATATCTGCTAGGGTCTATGTGCTGATATTAGTATGTAATCCTACCAGCTCTGTACTTGCTGTCATGATAATGATGATAGCTAGGATTCATGAGTTACTATGTAAACTATACAGAGCTGCAGTCATATTGTTTATGACAGCAGTACACAACCCCTCAGCTCTGAACTGCTGTCCTTTGCTCCTGTTAATAAGTTCTGCCAGCAAGGCTCAAAGATAGACAAACAGCTCCACCCCCCATCCTCCCTATTACTCATATGGAATTACTTCTATTCACTTTCAAATTACAGGCTGACAAGAGGGAATGCAGCCATATCATTCTCTGCTCAGGTCACACTCACTACAAGGGAGTGTTCCTGAGCTGAGCCTGGGTTCAAAACACACCCACTGTGTGTGATGTAGTGTTCAGTGAGGCCATGTGAACAATGAACGTCACATGGTTTGCAGAGGATATAGGGGAGTACAGGACTCTTTACCTCGTTCTACACAGAAGAACAGGTAAGTAATTTTTTATTTTTAGTGTGAATTACAAAGTTTAATATAATGCAGTTAGGAGCCCTATAACAATAAAAGGATAGTCTCGGAGAACCCCTTTAAATTCTCTACAGTTACTCCGTGAGTTCAGTAGCCTTATGCTCTGCTGTCAAACCCGCAGTGACAGATAGCAATTCATCTTGACAGCATGTAGGTTTTCCCCTCTCACTAGGAGCTGCCTCTTACTAGAAATATACTGTAGGTATTCTAGCTCACATTTATAGCCAGATACCCTGCTGAGCAGTGCAATTTTTTTTTTGTTTAACCCCTTAAGCCGAATGCCTGAAAAGTAGTTAAAGGAGTTGTCTCATTACGAGCTTTCAGCCTGTCAGTGTCCCTGGTAAGTTGAACTGAGGGGCGTGCTTCTTGGTCTGTCTCTTCTGCTCCCTCTCCCCCCTCCCATCAGCACACCGGCAGCTACGTAACTTCTATACAGGGGGGGGGGGAGGGGGTTTGCTCTCAGAGTTCACCCTGTGTGTGCCTGCCTAGGTCTGTTGCAGGAGAGGGCTGATCTATGAGTGTAGAGAGGAAGGTGAAGTGGTGTGCTAATAGAGCAGAGGGGATGCATGTGTTCCTATATCCCCTGCTTAGCTTACAAGTCTCCACATCTCCAGCAACAACAAGGGCATGTGTGTACTATACTCAGGATGTCTCAATAATACAGGAGAGCATAATTAATTCACATGCTGATCTCTATAGTATAGTATAGTCACAGGGTTTCAAAGAATTCTTGATTTAGTAACAGACAGGGTGCACTGCTGTCACATCCATCTGTGTAGAAGCAGGAGGAAGCAGGCACAAACAGGGTTAATCAAGGCAGTAAGGACACAGACGCCAATCTCCTCCCTCCAAGCTTCTGTGCCGGGAGGGGCTCTTGCTTGACCTGTCTTCAAAGGTGATGATCATTCAGACTGACAGCCAGTAAGATTAGGTCACGGTCGCTGCTATAGAAATTGAGGTGCCCGATGTAGTAATATATTAAGGCTAGCTCAAAATCATAGGACATTTGTAATGAACATATATGCTAAGCTGCTTGTTTTTTAAGATCTTTAAATTAAAACCCCAATCATTGTCTGACAACCATTAATGACCAGAACATTTTTTTAGTTTTTGCCTCCTTGCGTTTCAACAGTTGTAACTTTTTTATTTCTTCAATGACGCAGTTGTATGAGGCCTCATTTTTTTCGAGACAAGTTGTAGTTTAGGGGGGCATAGTTTAAGTTCACTTATAAATAATTGCATTTTTTTTTTTTTACCCCATGCACATTTCCACTTAATAACTTGTTAGATTAATTCTACCGTTTATTACGGTCGTGTGGATACCGAATATGTGTAAATTTTTCTGTGTGGGTAATTTATGCACAATTTATTTTTTATTTTTTTTTTTTTTTACTTTTTTTTTTACTCCCATGAAGGGAGAACTTTTTTTTTTTACACTTAGTAATGTATTAGCATATTTATATATGCTAATACATTCTACTCTGTGTCAGTCTGACACAGGCAGTGATTAGGACAGCACAAAGTGCGTCCTAGTCACTGGCTTATTACACAGACAGCTCTGGGGCCACTCTAGGTCCCCAGGGCTGACTGTGCAGCCGTTCCCCGAGCTCTGTCGGGTGATCCGATCACCCGACAGAGCAGGGGAACCCTTTGATTGCGCTGCGGTAACGCACCGCCGCACTCAAGGGGGTAAAGCACCGGGTTGCCCGGTGTGTAGTACAGCCCCGATCCCAGCGCAGCTGCCGCCCCGGGCGCTGCAAACCCCGATATCTGCAGCGTCGTCTAAAGACGAACGACCCGCACCAGCCGACGTCTAAAATCGGCGGCCAGTCGCTAAGGGGTTAAAACCCTCCATCGCCAATTTCGCTCCCTAACAAACACAGTAAGAAATATTCGCTATCAGAGCTAAAATGTGAGTCACTGCTGTAGAACCGACCTCAAGTCTGCACAGGAGATAGGAGCCAAAAACCAACAGTGAAGTGCAGGTTCTGTAAAAACAGCCAGATGGGAAAATCCCATTGAGTTTTTGGCCAGAGCAGTGAGTGGGAATGAGGGGGGGACACTGTGATCTGCTTACTTTCAGGTATCCATCTAATAACTGGGATTGTCCAAAGTAAACAACTCCTACAAGTTATATCTATACATCAGGCTTAGTAAGATGCTGACCCAGTGCCAGTATAGCTGCTGTAATTATCGACTTGCAGTCCTGTAAGAGTTGAAGGTAAGGGTAGCTTCACACAGTGTGTTCACACCGTGTGTACATACGTTTATAGATGCATGCGTGGATCTGTGTTTCGGACCCAAACGTGCATCTAGCAATGAGCAGTGTGATTATACATTGCTTGCAATGTAAAACACGCATCGGCGTTCAGACGAGTGATCGTGTTTACTTGCGTCTTTCGGATCTGTTAAAAGAATTGTCATGTCAATTTTTGATCCAAAAGACGCAGCCAAAACACATCCAAACACGCACTTGACACTGTTTTTGGATGCAATTTTCGGAATTAAAAAATCGGATCCAAAACACGGTGTGAATATACCCTTATGTACATATCCTCATCTCTGAGCAATTTTTTATGGAGCCTACTTGGTGTACATATATGGAAAACCATTGCTTATCAACTGCTAGAAATTAATGTGGGAAAAATAGAAATAAATATGAAACACTGATAATAGTATGATGAGCAAAGATGAGGGCCAGTAGGTTTCCACTACCAACACCCTTTTGTGGGTAAGCATGAAGAGACATGGTCTGGGGAACTGATAATAACATAGACCCCATCTGTGTAATGGGCTAAGAAGTGGCAAAAATTTTGGTAAGCTTGAAACCATCTTTATTTTATGTTTTACTATCAAATTAGCCAGATTACTGCTGAAGATAAAGAATAGTCTCTTTGGGGAAAATGAGTTCATCTTTTCGCTCTTATTGTATTTATTAAATACAATAAATACAAAGTTATAACGGGTGAGCGATCATGCTAGTTAATACAAAAGGTCCCATGAACAATATGGAAGACTTCTTTTTACTTTATCAGTTTGAAAGCTAGTGCCCTGGCATCTTTACTTGGCCTAGTGTTCTGCAATTCTCTGGCATTTCTGCATCTCTGTGAAAGCCACAACTTCAGTGATTAGTGTGTGCAATAAAGTGCGTACTTTACAGTCCCCTCCGTGCAAGTGCCTCCGTTAATGGCAGAAAGGAGGCAATGAGAGGCGCAGTTAATTTTACAGCCAGCGCTGGGGGAGAGATTCATAAAACACAGGAATAGCGGTGTTAATTCTACAACAATGATTGCATTGTGCAGTGGTGTAGGTGCTATATTAAAGAAAAACACAGCGGTTCTGTCCTTCTGTGCACCATTATTGGTACCAAACAAGGCAACTGTTCAGGTATGCCTCAAACTAAAGAAACCGCACCTGAGGTTAAGAAAAGTGCCTCTAAAACTACCAGAAAGTAAACAGCTAAACAACTTAGCAAAAGAGCTTAAAAAAGTCTTTTATTCCTACTAAAACAGAACTACCATAAAAGTAACATAAGTTATGGCTTCTGATGCTTAGGTTTTAAAATTGTATAAATTGCTGCACAGATAAATATGTAAACAGAAGTTAAGTAGCAAACAATGTTTTTCTGTTTTATAGGTTCACTAAATCTTTGTCCCAATTTTTGCAATGTATTAAAAGAGTTTTCCCAACAGGCTGTTTCGCAAAGCCTGCTCCTCACAGCCTGCTTCAGGCTCCTACTTCCTGTTCGGGCTGTGGGCAGTTCTACAGCAGTGACTGACATTCTATTTCCAGCTGAGCCTGTTAGAGGGACATTGGTGATGGAGGTGCTTTAACAGCAGGACAGAAGACTACATAGCACTTCAGGGTTAAAGTTTGTCAGTAAGAAAGATAAACAAATTCCTGTGCTGATGATAAGACACAGCAGGAAGTGACAACACCTTTCAGCCAGGGCTGCTAGAACAGAGAGAGGTGGTCAGCAGCCTAGAAAACTGGGGATAAGAACTGCTCTAAGGAAGCAAAATCAGAAGAGCAATGTCTTTGGCAATGGTCTTTTTTTTTACCTTTGCCTACATGTTTAAAGCTAATCAATGTGACTCTTTTACAGGGTTGTCTGACCACAGCTACTTTTGACTGCACATGTTCTGCCGGTCTTTGCATACGGAGATATGATCAAGGGAATATTAAACCGTAACACATCCATCAACTCAGCAGCTCCAGTCAGAGATGGTGCCACCAACAATCATTCCCCTTTGGAACTCTGTCAGGTCTGACATATCATGCCCAGAGAACAAACAGATTTTAAGAACAGCACAAATTATAATGTTTATGAAGAGCGATATAAGCTACGTGACTAAAGGAGTACTAGCAGTGATGGCAGGTGTGTCATGGAGAGTTTAACTTAACTGTGTTAAAACAGGTGTTCTAGTTATTTTGTCCAACCCTTGTGACTTTGACATAAGTCAACATGAAGTGTGTAATACAATACACATTTTTCCCAACATGGAAACAGATAAAATCTTGGACATATACTAATTTAAATAATAACCACAATATGTGGGCAGTGTTATTTTATGTTATGTAACTAAAGAAATAGTCCCTGTCCGTATACTCAACTAGGTACCCTCAAAGCAGTTTTTAACAACTTCGATATTTATGGCATGAGTACATGGTATTTCACAAATGTCATATGTGGGGGACTCGTTTCTAGGACCCCAATCATTGGGAAAAATGGAATTCACTAATGATGAATCCAGGTGGTACAAATTGAAAAGAGAGGTGAATACACATGTGGCTTTTTCCTTTCAATTCTATAGGAGCTATGGAAAATGCTGCCTCCCCCACACGAAGACATCTGCAGCATATCCAAATGTATAGGAGACCTCTTTAAGACCTGAACCCCTTTTAAGTCCGCTTTTGAGAAAATGCCAGAAGTGGATTCATAAGGAATGGGAACTATAAAAGAGGTTTTTATACTTTTCCTTCCTCCTGGATTCCATTTTGGCTTCAGCTCAAATTCTGCATGTGTTTCCATCTTAAGAGCTACCTGTGTGTAGGTATCTTTACGGCTTACACTTCACAGACTAAATCAACTCACAGCAGTTAATGAATTTGAGAGATTTCTTTGGAAAGGGCCACATGCTGCAGAGCTGATGAGGATTTACTCTGCTAACAAAAAAGGCAGCTCTAGGAGATTATAAAAGTGAATTTTTAGATTCTTGCAGAGCTGCTTTTTTGCTAGGAACAAAAAAATTGTTATGACAATCAGCAGTGCAATGTCTAAGGGTAAGTTCACAAGGCGTCTTTGCAGGGCGTAATTTGGCACATAATTGCACTGCAAAACACCCAATATCACCCAATAACTGCTAATACGGTAATTCATAGCTCTCATTGAGAACTATGATTACCCGATGTTTTTCCTGCACGTATTACACGCCGGGAGAAAGAAGTGAATGTCTGTGGGAGGCGGCACAGAGCGTTTTAGAAGTACATGCTGGCCCGGCGTGTAACGCCCCAAAGATGCCGTGTGAACTTCGCGTAAGCTTCCGGCAACTCAATTCCCCAACTCGGATCATTATTCCACCCCTCCCATTATTAACATGGGAGACAGTGGGTAATTGGGGTTAACTGTAGTCACATGAATATTAGTCACAGATATCTACCATTCCACTCATTTTTTATTGGTCTGCTTCATTGGGATCACCATTTAAAGAAGATCTATCTGTTCTTCTGTCTTAGTAAATATTTGCATTACCCATGACATTTTTGAACATCTTTTACCTCTGCATTGTGCCAATGTAATATTTATTCCTCCTGGAAATGTACAGCCACCCTGACAACGGGGTGCCATAAATAATGTGCGTCAGTCACGGTTATTACTATATGGACTGGGTCACACATGGTAGAAGAACACCCTACATAAAAGTTAAATGGTAACTAAGAAAGAACGCTCCAGATTTTTTTTTTTATTATTAGAAATACAAGGCAGAAGAGCCGACAGATCCTCTTAAAACAATACTTCTATCAACTAAGGGTATGTCCACATGGCAAAGGCTTTCAGTCAGTTTTTCAGATGGTTTTCGGATTTGAAGAGAGTCTGAAAACCGAATGTCATCCATCCCAATTGACTTTAATAGAAAATCCGCCCAGCGGTCTACACTGCATGGTTTTCTATTAGCCGGATTTTCAAACCGCTGGCGCTCCGAAATCTTGGAACATGCACAATCTTCAGCCTGGTTTTTCGGCAGAAGGTGTGCTATTCAATGATGAGGGGGACGGCCAAATCTGCAAACCACGGACAGAACCGTCCCCCGAAACCATTGAAAAGATGATAAAATAACGGTCAGATTTTTAATCAGAATCCAAATGGTATTTTGTCACTGTCGTGTGGCTGTAGCCTGACCAGCAGGACAAATAACAGGAGCATCAGCTCCAGTAAGATGCGCTGATACCCTAAAGTCTGCTTCATCTGTAGTCTACACACATAAATGCAAAAGTTGACAGAGTGTGCAAAACAAATGTATATTTCCGCAACTCTTGGAAGGAATAAAAAAAAGCATTTATAAATTGCTCTTCTTATTTGAAGATCTTTGTGTAGAAGCTGAGGGAACAAAAGAGATTAAGGGATAAATTGAGAATTTTTTTCTATTTGCAAACTGTGAATTCATACAGAGAATGACTTGCTGGAGTGATACATAAGCAGATAAAGCAGCATGACTTAGCCGACAGTGAGATATTGTAGACTCTCTCCAGGAAATCTAGTCATAACAAATATAAGTATTAGCAATACAACGAGAACCCCATAAGTGCTATAAGTCAATAACAAATGTTCCTCGCAGCACTAGTAAAGCCAGCGAGGGTTCTGATGCGGAGAATAATCTTCACTCAGGAGCTATTTAGCTCCCATTGGTACCTGAAGGCCACCAGAATGTAAACCATCAGCAAAATATCTTGACCATTTTTTGACTGAAGATAGTTTTGGAATTTTCTCATGTAAAATACAAGTGGTGGGACAACAGTACTTAGTTGGGCTGCAGCGAAAACCCAAGGCCCTTCCCTTCCACACTCCCTCTGATTCACTATCAGCATTTGGCCCAAAAACAAAAGTCCTCTCACTTTCATTCCTGCTTTGTGTTCTACAACGTACAATATTGATCCTATTCCCTCACGCCTTGTCCAGATTCGTTTCCCAATTGTCACTACTAACCTTCACGTACCTTTCCCACCTCTTTTACATAGGCTTTCATATATCATATAGTAAAATAAAACATCGCTGGATCCATCCCTTGCAGCAAACTAACCACTGACCTGCATATAACCTCCCCTTCATCTGTAAACCCCTGGAACGAATCCTTGGTCTTCTCTTGCTTAATCAGCCGTCTGTCTGCTAATTCCCTTCTTGACCCCTTAGGGCATGTCTACACAGTATATTTTTCTACCAAAATTAAGCAGCATAACCTTTAATTTCTCCTGTGTTTAACTTTTTAACTGGATTTCGCTCCATTTTAAATGCAGATTAGCTCCATTCATTGGGATAAATCTACATTCTGGCCCCTGATAGGTCACGGAATGTATTTATTTTATGGGATGCCGATTTCAAATCAGTATCAGAAAAACTGTGCAGGCATTTCACGAATACAATAAAATACACATGGATTTTACAGATATTTCAACTTGAAAAGTCATACCATGTAAAGCCACCCCTGCACTTAAGGTGTCAGTATCTTAAAGGGGTTGTCTCACTACAAGGATTGCTGTTTTTTATATTAAAGATCTTGCAAAAACAAGTCACTTTGCAATATGTGTCCATTACCAGTGTCCTACCTATTCCTAGATTTCCCTCTTGTATGGGCTGCATCAGCTCCTCAGGTCGCTATAGCTACAGACCTGTTCAATCTCTCCTGATAGGCTGCCAGCACTGGTTGCTATAGCTACAGACCTGGCTTCTACTGCAGTCTAGTAGAAGCCAGTAAACATGCCCCTGAATTCAAAATGAAACCAATAAAACAGGACTGTGGTGACATGAATCAATGTAGTGAGCCAACCCCTTAACTGCTAAATCTAACGAAAACTACACTCTGTTGCTTCTTCTCGATCTCTTTTTTGGCAACTAACAATGTAGATCACCAACTTTTATACTATACTTCACTCTATTTGTCTTAAGTCTTGGTTTTCTTCTTCCTGCCAATAAAGAGGAAGTGATGGCACAGTCTATGGAAGCACCCAATAACAAATCATCAGATAATATCCAGTGAATGTGCTAGCAAGGCTCCTGTATGACAATTGGACACCCCAGCGGCACTATTTAGCTATGTTCACACGGTTTATTGCAGCGCATATAGTACGTGCCACAATCCGCCGGGTGTTTTGGAATTTGGTCTTTGCCGTGTAAATGCATCCTTACTGGTACTGGCTAACAAAGGATACATACAGAAAGTTCACCAAACCTGTGTTGTATAAGCACAATTAAATTGGTTGTCCATTTCCTAAAATAAAAATAATTCAGCTCCTGGGGCCCCACTAAACACAACAAAACCTATACTCGCCTTTCTCTGATCCTGGTGCTGCATCTTTCTGGTCTTCTTTCTTCTACTTCCAGACGGGCACGTCGTCCAATCAGCGACTGAAGCGGTTACGTGCCACTCATTTACATCACCGTTCAGAATTGAACAGCTCCAAATAGTGATGTGCGTAGAGGCATGTGACCACTGCAGAAAAATCCCAAGAAGAGAAAAGTTCCTCCAGTACTCCATAAAAATGCACTTTTATTAGTATCCATTTAAAAACATGAGATTAAAAAATCCATAGACAAAATAACACATCTACGTGTTTCGAGCCACCATCCCGGGCTCTTAGTCGTGACAGTCGTGGTAAGGGTATGTTCACATGATGTAATTTCGGTGCACATTTCGCAGCATATTTGCGCTCTAATACGAGCGAGGTACGCGCCGAAATTACGGTAATCCATAGTTCTCATAGAGAACTATGGATTTCGCCTCCTCCCCCCGTTCATACTATAGGATTGTATTGTACGCGCGGGGAGATAAGTGACATGTCAATTATTAGCGGTGAATACGCACAGCGAATAATGTCAATGCGGCCGCCCCACACGCCGCAGGAGTAAGCGTGTATCAGCGCGAGCTCCCGAAAAACACGATGTACTGCGGCACGTACTGTACGCACTGCAGTACATCGTGTGAACATAGCCTTAGAGCCCGGGATGGTGGCTCGAAACGCGTAGATCTGCTATTTTCTACGTGTATCTTGCATCTTCAGCCGGATGCCTCTTCCCTGAACCACACGCTACTTAATGAAGTACAAGCCATACAGGTGAGCGGACTTTCTTCCCATTTCTTTTATGTGACCACTGCAGCCTAACAGCAGCTGAAACAGTGATGTACCTGTTTGGAATTAGAAGATAAAAATCAAAAAGCTGGACCCAGAGCTGGAAAGGGGAGTATAGACTTTTTTGTTTTAGTGGGGCCCCAGGAGTTTAATATAAATTTATTTTAGGAACTGTACAACCTCTTTAAATTATATGGAAACCTGGAAGAGATGCCAAAAAAAAATCATCAAATCTCACTACAAGGTTGTGTGTGGTAGAGCAAACATGACAACCAAAGCCCTAAGAGCTTCTCACAAAGTCCATGTGTGTGATGTGTGATCTGTGTCATGTTTCAGCACAATTCTATCCTGGAACTTGTTCCAAACCCTCCATCCTGCTGCTCTCAAATTGTTTTGCCAAGAGACCCGAGAGAGAGCAATTCTGCCTATCCGCTTCGCTGCACCTCAAGCAGCCAAATATTTCCAAATCTGTCCTCTCCGTTTGCACAGGGATGACCATACATTGCAGTTATTATCTGTTCCCACAAATGGTTTATAAAAAAAACAGACTAACATATTCAGCGACATTCCTCTGCTTCTCTCCTATTATATAGAACTTGATTATCAGATGTTTTCCAAGAACACGGTCTTCTTTCACACATGCGCATGAATTCACACAGATTCACCATTAATAACAGCAGAACTGATCTCCCAGTGGCCGCACATTTCTCCGGAGATGACCATTCTATTGAAGATTTGAAGATTATGGTTTTAATGGGACATTTTGACGCAGAGGGAGAGAAAGGAGTGGGAATTTAAATTAATACAAACATTTCAAACTCTGCAAAATGGGCTAAATATCCATGCCAGCTTCATGTCAAACTATGTGTAAACTGTGAGAGCCACAAATCACACCTGATGGCTAAGAGATAAGACGAAGAATTAAACTTGTTCTCACCAGACCAGATGGGGGTCTCAACCTTCCTGAAATTAGGATATACAACGTGGCAGCTCTGGTTCGACATGTGAAGGACTGGATCAATGACAGTTCGTTCTTTTCTAACCTGCAATTAGAGCAACAACTGGCAAGGCCAGAGAATCTGAAAGCCTTGTTGCATATAGCAGTCAAGGATCTGCCTCCTCATGTCAAACGCAGTGTGATCCTTAGGGACACTATAGCCACCTGGAAGCATATAAGAAAACTATTCACATTGCCAATACATCTCTCAAAGTATGCTCCCATATGGGAAATGCCCTTGTTTCCAGCTGGGAGGAACAACAAGTTCTTTGAAGAATGGAAACGTAAAGATATTCGTACAATGGGGGATCTAGTTCATGAGTCTGCTAACAGGTACTGGCAACTCATGGCATTTTGTAAGAAACATATTACTAACCTAGCAGAAACCCCAGGCCCATTTGATAACCTACTGGGAAAACCGGACCAACTGGATTCCCTCTCTAGTATTTATAAAAAGTTGTGCGAAAAGTGGTCCGTCTCAACTAAAGACTCCTGTTCCAGAGCTTGGGAAAGAGACCTGGGTGACTTAGAGACAAGCCAGAAGATCAGAAAAGGGCTGGAAAAGGTCAGGGGTGTTATTACTAATGAAAACTGGAGGGAGATGATCTTTCAACTGGCTCACAAGGCAACCTATGCCTTCGATCCTTCCGTTGACAGAAATGTACCTGCCCTAAGTTAAAGATGTATAGGGAGGATGTTTTGCAGCTCATTAAGGAGGTATGGGATGTGGAGGTGCCAGGGGACCCGATGAGCATTGTTTTTCATTATATCCCTGCTGTGGTTTCTAGGAGGGGAGAAGAACAGGCGTTAGTGAATCATAGGGGGATCATATTATGCTAATGGTAGCAAAGAAATGTATCCTACATCATTGGCTGAAAACAAGTGTCCCAGCTAGGGAGGAACTGGATAATGTAATTCGAAACTTGATGATGATTGATAGGATAGAGGCGGAAATAAACAAGAAACTGGAAGAGTTTCATAACTAAAACCTTTGCAGATGAGGATATTAAAGCTCTGATAGATCATTTCCGCTCCTCTCACTATTACCTCAGGGAAAAAATGGCAGGATCCTTGGGTAGGTTAGAGACCGGGGATGATACTTGATATGGGAAGGTCTCTGAGATGACTTCTTGGGATTTTGTGACCACCGAATCAGAGGGTAATATTTCAGCGCAGTGGGAGACCCCAATCGGCGATATAGGGAGGGATATTAGAGATGACAAGTCATTAATTGTTTTGCGACAATGTTTTTCTTTGTTATAAGTTTGGTGTTTTTGATATAATTGAAAAATGGAGAAGATTACCTGTGAAAGTGATATGCTATGTGCTGTATTTGGTTGATTCTGGATTGAATTTGCTTTCCTTCTCAATAAAATTATTGTTAAAAAGAAAAAAAAAAAAAGACGAAGAATTACTGACCCCTCCGTCATGCCTCACAAGTTTCCAGATTGTTGATTTCTTGACCTGTTGTAAATGACTTCTCTGCTTATATTGCTTTTTGTTATTTTTAAGAATTCTAAGATCCTTTGAAGGTCCATGTCTTTTGTGTACAAAAAGTCTGTAAATTTTCAGTTCTTGTATAACATCATGTCTGAAGAAGGGAGCTAGTACTCTAGAAAGCTCCCCATCAAATATAGTTAGTTAGCCTGAAAAAGGGATCGCCTGATTTCTTCACTCTTCTACTACTTTCTGTGGCTAACACGGTACAACATTATACTACATGCATATATAGAGAAGTTACCCAGTAAGTGAAAGAATCAGTGCGGTTTGCCTTACCTCCTTGGACTCTCAAATTTATTCTCTATATTTTGCTGGCAGTTAGAGAAGAGAGCAAATATCAAGACTATGCGATAGGCTCTAGGATCACAACTGAAGACAACCTAAGGCTGCCAGGGCTTGATAAGAGCTATAATTTTGCAACAGAATAGTGCAGTGCTTATCGTCAAAAATACCGACAGATCCCATTTAAGTCAACAGGGTGCATCAAGATTTGTCAGCATCCAGGGAAAGCAGATCGAGCAAAGCTATCGTAGCTCTGTAATAAATAGAAGCTTGTACGAACAGCGCTGTATATTGTCAGCATGTAGGAGTAGAGATACTGTAAAGGGGTGTTCCCATATCAGACATTTATGGCCTATCGATAGAATAGTCCCACCTCTGAGACCTTCATCTGTCTTGAGAATGGGCCCCTGAAAGTGTCTGTGCAGAATGGAGAGGAGGTTGCATGTACACAGTACTTTCCATTCTGTTCTATGACAGTTCTGAGTACAGACAAATTATGTTCTCCGCTAAACTCAGAGCTCCCGTTAGAAAGTACCACTCAACCCCGACCTCCACTCTGTCCTGCATGGAGACTTTTGGGGTCCCATTCTCAACACAGGTGTAGGTCCTAGAGGTAGGATCTGCAACTATCAGTTATTTTTGGCCTAATCTATTGATAGGTCTATGTCTGAGACAGGAACATCTCTTTAAAGCTTCTTTAAAGGGGTTGTCTCAGTACATCTATTCATCTCACCTCAGTCCTATTTACTTGGTTTTGTTTTGAATTCAGGGGCGTGTTTACTGACTTCTATGAGGCTGCAGTAGAAGCCAGGTCTGTAGCTACAGCAACCAGTGCTGGCAGCCTATCAGGAGAGAATAAAACAGGTCTGTAGCTATAGCGACCTGAGGAGCAGATGAAGCCCATACAAGAGGGGATATCTAGGAATAGGTAGGACACTGTTAATGGACACGTATTACAAAGTGACTTGTTTTCGCATCTTTAACATAAAAAGCAGCAATCCTTGTAGCGAGACAACGCCTTTAAGGGTCATTACTCACTGATTAGAGAACTGAAAGGATTATCCCAGCGCAAGTGTCTAGAATGTAGAAACAATCAAGCCAGTCACTTAGAAAAAATTAGCACCATTCACTTGCATACAAAAGAAAAAAAAACTATGAGGTCACTTGATAAAATGCAAGTCTTGTTACCAACAATTTGATTTAAGCAAATGTGGCTATTTACATCTATTAATTCCCTTTTGTAGCAATTAATCTTCTCAGCATTTTCCCATCCCATAATAAATGATTGGGCAGTCAGACCTTCTACATTGTGTGTCCGCCGTTTGCATGCTGAGCATCCCAACACCCCTCGTCATGTCTGCCTCTTCTCACACGCTGTGCAAATCTTCACAGCCTCATTGACCAATGCTTATTTTCATATTCACAAGCTTCCAAACAGTAAATGCACTTACTTTACCATGCATAAGGCGGCCAAACATCCCCAGCTGTATTTATTTGCTATGAATTGCACTGAATATTGTGACTCAGGTTTTATTGCTTTAGCTGCTAGTGCAATCTAGGTATAAGTTATGGTGATGAATGTGGACTTAAAGGGAGACATGTATGAACGGGGCTGCACCAGAAGTCTTTTCAGCCCAACATCTCCCCGTTTGCTATAGTTTAAAGCTTCCTGTACGCCAATATCAGACGCAATACAGAGCTCCTGCGGCACTTTGTAATGGGCCTGATTTCAGGGGATGGGGGGTGCTGGAGGCATGTTGCACTACAACCGTATGAAGCTATAGCTTCAGTACAGCAATTCCAGGCACATTACTGCTGGGACAGGTAAACCACTTTTAAAGTGGTTTACATGAGCTGAGCCTGAATTGACGTTTATGCGCTAGAATGCGCCTGATTTATGACCCGCAGTAGAACAGGTTCATAGATTCAGGCACATTCTACACTATTATAATGCGCATAAAAATTGGCGTTTAAATGCCAAAAATCATGCATGTTGTCCAAAGAGTTTTCTTGCTATTTTACAGAGCCTGCTCTTCAAAGCAAGTTTCAGGTTCCCACTTTCTGTTCAGTCTATGGGTGGATCTACAGCAATGACTGGCATTTCAGCTCTGCTATTCCTAGCTGAGCCTGTTAGAGGGACATTGGTGATGGAGAAGTTTTAAAAGCAGAGCAGAAGACTATATAGCACTAAAGGGTTAATGTTTGTCAGTAAGAAAAAAAAACAAGCTCCTGAACTGCTGGCAAGACACAGCAGGGGATGACGTCACCATCCAGGATAGTGCTAGAGCAGAGAGAGGTGGTTGGTAACATAGGGAAGCTTGTGTATACAAGCAGCAGATAAAAACTGCTCTAGATCAAGCAAAATCAGAACTGCAATATATTTGGGAATATCCGTTTACTTTTGCCTCCATGGTTCAAGCTAATCAATGTAGTGAGAATAACGCTAACTTTTAGATTACCACTTGGCAATAAGGAGGAAAGCAGAAGTCTTAAGACTGTAAGAGATGCCAGCATAGCCTGTGTGGATGTGGTGGGAAGATACAGCTGGTGACGTCACTCCAAGCCGCCTGCCTGCCGTCGATTACATTGTAAAGTGGTAAGATGGAAATGGAGCCACAGGGTTGCAGAGAACCAGGTACGTCTTATTATTAATAATTTTTTACACTTTTCTCATGTTATCTGTTTTATTACCATCTTATAAAAACTTTTTAGCCAGGGGACAGGACAGTTGCCTTAACCATTGAGACACAGCCTGATCTAAAACGCCCAAGGGTCTTCCATATGATGTTGTATGTGTCTGCCATGGTAAATCTTAGGATGTTACTCATGAAGCTTGCCTCTGAGCATCGCCTTTTCCAATATTTTCTTGAGGAATGTATTACATCAAAAAAGTCATATAGTGTGAAAAAATGGCTGTGCTGAATGCTCATCTGCCTATTGTGCCAAACATCCATATGTATAACCAATTCGCTGTTCAGAATGTAGGACTAACATCTTTTGCTACATTTGCTCACTTCAGTGCATGCTTAGAAAGCAAATATTCCCATCAGTGCTTCCAATTTTACTAGTTAGTAAATACTTTAGACTTTATCTGCTTGATTTAATCTTATTCCCACAAAGGTAGATACATAAGTTCCTACTTGTTTTTTTCATCTATTCATTTCATAAAAAGGGAAATTTTGGTTGACAATTAAAGGGGTTTTGCCAAGAAGTGAGTTACTTACCTCTTATCTGCTCAGGAGAGAAGATTAACTTAGCATGCTGAGTCATGGGGATGAGCGTGGGGGGGGGGGGTGAACAGAGAGCGAGGAAGCAGGGAGCGTCTGCAGTGTATTACATTACAACCAGTGGATTCTCTATACAAAAGACACAGGTTCATTCACTGCTTTTTCTCCCCAGTCCCTTGCAAGCTCGTTCATGTTCCCTTTCATCAGATAAGAAGTGCAGACAACGCAAGCGCGGCCAAATCAGCTCCTGTCGGTGTACTGGTCGTGTCTAATGTAAACGGTCAGGAAACTAAGGGGGACTGAGCAAAGTTGTAGCTCTCAGAGGCTTCACTTTTTTAATGACCTATATTTAGAAAAGTGATTAAATACCCATTTTGGAGGGTTCCATGTCAACATTAGATCGTGGCAAAACCCCTTTAAGGAAATAAACATGGACTCGGGGGTTAGTCCATTTTCAAAGAATTCTTAATACTTTTAACTTAAAATAAAAAGTTTTAAAATAATCTTTGTCCCCAAACCGATCCATACTACCACAGCAGTCTAACAAACTGGGTCCATCTGCTTAAAGGGGTTGTCCAATGTAACAAAATTACAGTTACATGGGGACCTGTTAGGAAAAAATGAAAAAAAAAAAAGAAGTGATATTGACATGTCACTTATCTCCCCGCGCCTACAATACAATCGTATTGTACGAGCGGGGAGAGGAGGCGTAATTCATAGTTCTCTATGGGAACTATGGATTACTGTAATTAGAGTGCAAATACAACGCGAAATGCACGCCAAAGTGTACCCGTGTGAACATAGCCTAATTGTATCGACCTGCTGAGTAAAGTTAACATGTCATTTATACCGCACAGTCACTGTAGGAAAAAAAAAAAAAAAAAAAAGTGATATTTACCTCATGCAGCTCCAAAGCTCCCCATGATCTGCTCCTCTATACTTTCGGGTTCTCCTCCCGACAAACAGGAGAGCCTTACGCTTCATAGTGAGTGAAGGGAGCATGAACCTATCCTGTGTGTCAGGACGAGAACTCAGAATTGAAGAGGAACAGATCCCATGGAGATTTAAAGTTAGAGTGAAGGAGGATGAGGAGGTAAGTATCACTGTTTTTTATTTTCTCCACCTAGACTGCATTTATCTATAATTGTATTAAACTGGACAGCCCCTTTGACCTAGCATTTAGATTAGGGTCAGATGATTAGATAGCCGGATACAGACAAAATCACACCAGTGTATAGTCCCCTATGGCCACACAAGTTTGCCCTTAAAAGCTGGGCTTTCACCAAAGCTGTGGGTGCCCACATGATGGTGAGGTTTCGTCCGCACACAGCTATCTGTCCTTTCCTTAACGTGGTAACAGAAAGGACAATGGACTCCGTGCATCTCATATTTTTTCTCAATAGTTTTTGGATACATTTATCTGGTTTACAATGTCTCTACAACCCATGCCAAAAATTAGGGACTCAGAGGACGTCACCCAACTGTTTTAATTTGTTGCAAATATACAAATCCCAGATATGACACAAAACAATGTTTAATAGCTTAACCTTCTGCTTCATGACCCAATCCTCATAGAATTCAGGAGAAAGATATGAAACTAGAGACAGAATTAGTGCAATTTATGCAGATATGAAAATAGAGACAGAATTAGTGCAATTTATGCAGATATGAAAATAGAGACAGAATTAGTGCAATTTAACAGAAAATAGAGTATGGTGAATTGACTCATTGGGGCATATGCCCACAGTCATCAGTTTGTATCATGCTATCATTTGTCAGTGGAACTATTGTACATTTCACTATGACACGGGTATTTTTACAAAACGGACTTATTATGCAGATTTGAGGGCATATTCCATATGGAACTAAAACAAATCCCCACCAGAAATCCGATGGTTTGTCTCAGATTCTCTTGCAAGTCCATGTTGGATTTTTCCATAGGAAAAACCCAGGATGTGACCATAGCTTAAGTCTCCCGTAATATCTTGAAAAAGTTGACATCTAGATTTGTTAAAATAAAAAAAAATAAAAAATGATAAAATGACTGCCAGGTGGTTGATAATGTAGCTAAATCCTCATCAGCGTGTAAGGGAGCACAAACTAACTGCAGAGTATGAACTTTACAAAATGAAGCTTAGAGCCACCATCTGGCTTCCTGTACCTGTGACCTGGGTGGAATCTGGAAACCTGTCCTTTCCTCTGACCGCTGGTATAGAAATTAGCAAACCATCTATAACGAAGCAGCTGAAGACACCTGGCGTCGCTTTCTCAACACAGAACAATGTTGCTTCTTAATTGATGCCATGAGTATCAACCTTGAAATTGCATTACCTGTCAGGACCGTTCTATCCAGAGCGGAGCCCCTGCTGTAAAAAGCTGGTGGCTAGGACGCGAGGGCTTCAGCGAATGTAAACATCCCGATTATGTAACTTCTATGCAAAAAAAAATAAAAATAAAGAAAAGCCTCTATGTTTTCTCCCTTAAAGTTTCCCCGTTGATACCAACTTCTGTTACGGCGAGCACATAGTAAACAAACATTTCACAGTCTGCCTGCGCTAAGTACCACATGGTTATCAGCCAAACAGTTCTTCCTCTGCTCACAAATGCCGAGGCTTCATTTACACTGATGAATGAAATGCTCCATGTCAGTGTCAAAAACATCCCTGTATCCAGTCAAAAGAAAGCGGGGAAACTGCAAAACCTTTCCATTGGGATAGACATCCCTGGTTTGCAGCTTTTGTGATAGAAAAATATATACAGTAATAAAACATCCAGGTGCTACAGCCAAGTGAATAAGACTTTACATTGATACCTGAGCTCTCCTGATGAGTCTGGTACAGGAAATACTTGCATTTCCAATATAACAATTCTGGTGTGCTCTCACACAGTCTAAGGCTGCTTTCACACAGCGCAGTTTTGGTGCAGTTTTAACTGCGCTCCAATTAAACTGCCTTTATTACCAGCAAGCTTCTTCTTCTTATCTAAACTGTTTGGAAAGTGATGCATCAATTAGTGTCTGTAATTCACAAGACTTCCAACACAGTCATTGATTACTTACTTACACCTTTCTGAATAACTGAAAGAAGCTTGCTGGTAATCAAGGTAGTGTAATTGGAGCGTAGTTAAAACTGCATGAAAACTGCGCAGTATGAAAGCACCCTAACATTGTTAGCACTGTTTGGATAGTTTAAAGGGGTTGTCTCACTACAAGGATTGCTTTTTATGTTAAAGATCTTGCAAAAACAAGTCACTTTGCAATACATGTCCATTACCAGTGTCCAACCTATTCCTAGATATCCCCTCTTGTATGGGCTGCATCAGCTCCTCAGGTCACTATAGCTACAGACCTGTTCAATCTCTCCTAATAGGCTGCCAGCGCTGGTCGCTATAGCTACAGACCTGGTGTCCTCAGCAGCTCATTACTGCAGCCTAGTAGAAGCCAGTAAACACGCCCCTGAATTCAAAATGAAACCAAGAAAACAGGACTGAGGTAAGATGAATCAATGTAGTGAGACAACCCCTTTAAGGCCAGAGTCCCATGATGTGACAGTGAGGTGTGAATGCAACGGATGTCACCAATGCCTGCACAAGTTTGTCGCTGATATCACTGTTGGTCCGTCAAACTGGTATTGGTGTTGGCGGCCACAGCTTAAAAGTTGCTCCATTCTTATTTCACAAGAAATTTAAGAATTTACTAAAATAGATATGTCAGGAGATCGGACAGATCCCCTTTAAAAGTTTATCTGGGAATTCAGGGATTTGTAAAATTAAGGGCAAATATATTCACATAAACTCAAAGAAAGCAACATTCCTTAAAGGAGTTGTCTCCCTACAGGGTTTCAAAGGATGCATGAATGAAATACTCTGTCACTTCCTGGTTCAGACTGACTAATTTGCATAAACTCCATGCTTGTACAGCTTGTGCCTGTTCAGTTGCTAATTAGATCAGATTAGCTTCTCAAACTGCTCACAGGACTTCTTATCTGATCCCTCTAACAAAAGCCCTAATTACAGTTCTGTTTACTTGAGATAAATCAAGCTTTTTACTGCCTGGCAGCAGGGACACTGTGGACACTGCCCAGACCTGTGTGATGACTCACTCACTGTTATCTCATTGAACAAACAGCAGGGGGAGATTTGTTTACAGGTCTGTTACTGAGGGAACTGAAATAGCCAGGGAGGTCATAAATTCACTTGTATCTCCTTAGGGAAAACAGAGGAACAAAGCAATATATTTGGAAAATGTCTTTATTTTGTGTTCCCTATAATTTGAAAGCTATTCTTTGTAGTGAGACAACCCCTTTAATGTCACATCTGATCCATTGAAGAACCTTGAAGCCCAATTAATAATTGACTAGCTGGGTGACCTGAAAAAGGGTAATTAACGTTCCTATTTATTCAGCTACGTTTAAAGCTTCAAGCTATGTTCACACGATGTACTGCGGCGCCGGCAGCCCCATAGACATGCATTACTTCTCTATGAGAACTATGGATTGCCGTAATTTCGGCACACATCTCACCCGTGTTAGAGCGCAAATATGCGGCGAAATGCGTGCTGAAATTACGCCATGTGAACATACCCTCACACTTAGCCAGAAACGGGAACTGAACAAAGGCAGACACCCCAAAAAGGCGCTCAGCGGGTATATGGCTTGACTTTGGCTCCTTGGCAAGTTTCAAGGCTCTTTGGTGGGTCAGATGTGACTTTAAGGAACAGCACTTCCAATAGGTGATGTTGGAGTCCTAGCTCTCTTTCCTTGAGCTTATTTACATATATTTAAAGTTAAGTGGCATATTCATGGCATACAAGACTCATAACACCTTCATGATGCCTCTACCTAATGAAGAACGATCTATTTTTTTAAGCCAAGATAAACGAAGGGTAAGAACATACAATTGATCAAGAAAGTTAGTATAACACCTCGCCCACAATAAGTGGGGATGTGACAGTCTCATTCTTTGTACAGCACTAATGGCATTGGATATTGTGGTCTTCTGCCATCCCCATAGACAACACGTCATAGCAGCCGTACTGATTGCATTTTCGTAATGGACGTCTATTTTTCACTGGTTCCTTGCAACAAATTCTAAGGAAACTGTATTTTCTTAGGTAAAAGACAAAAAAAAATAGTAAAATTGTAAGTTTCAGGCTGATCTAGAGAAGCGCATAGAGACCTTCCCTAGCATCAAGTACTGAGTTTCCATAGCTGTATCCCTGACCTTCATAATTGACGTTGTATGGCACTGGCCACCTAGTGTCTGGTGACTTGTTCCCGGGAGGCACAGAACATCTGCAGCCTCTCACTGCTGCTTTCATTTTCACAGTCTCCCGGCATTGCAGTTCCCAGGACACAGAGGTAACTTTATAAGACTGGAAGCAGTATGCCTGTGTCAGTGTGAATTTCCATCTTTACAGTCCAAGCTGGGAATAGGCAGCAATCCGGACACTTTAGCTGCTTTTGTATTTTAGTGTGTGTAGGGTAAATGTGACGGGTGCCGAGCCCTCGCTGAAGGTTACTACACAAAATGTACAGATCAGGCTTCAGATCACCTCATTCTTCTAACAATTTCTCTATGAAAGAATGTAATTGAGCTTCAGTGGTCAAACGCAACCACCAAGGAGAGTGTAAAGACACACTAGTAATCATAAGGAAGAGTATGAGAAAACTAGAAAAGCTATGCTCAAAAGAAGCTGGATAAATAGAGATATAAGTATACTTTGCCACTGAGCACTTTGATATTTAATATCCTAGTCATTGGGCAAAATGTGCAAGGAACGTGCAATTGGCAACCCAGCAGCTACAGGTCAGAACTGATTGTATAACCTGCCTGCCGAAAAGTTCTCTCTCTCCAATGCAATTTACAGCATACCTGAGTTTTCATGAACTGTTGACAGCCCACCTGAACTTCATTACCTGAGGATTACGTTCCAGGTTAACCATTCCTGCTGCAATATTTGTACTTCATGTGTTTATTCCGCATTTTCCTGGACACACCACTCTGCAATTCTCTCCGTAGCCAGGGACATGTCCCTCACCTGGGAGTCTGGCTAGTATTATACTTGCTGCAACTTTCCTTTCCACATAGCTAGACCAATCAGCTGCCAGCCAGGATCCGATTTCCTTCCCCCTGTTGCCATATAACTAATAACAAAGGGGACATTTTTTAGTACATTTGGAGGAGGAGCCACTGATAGCCCTACTCCTACTCCCTGCAGTGTGTCCTGGGGTTTTTGCTCTAGTAGACAGATTTGGTATGACAATAGGCAGTGGATGTGGATGAGCTTGACCGGCAGCGACCTAGTGGCAAGGAACTTCTAAGTGGCAAAACTGCCAACTTTTTAATGTAAGTAAATTGCATTGTGGATACTGCTCAGTGTCAGACTGGGGTGCCAGGAGCCCACCATTGGAGAAGATTCTTAGATCCCACCCTACAACTTGTGTACATCACTCTCTGCACGTGGCAGCTCTCTCTTCCTTTCTGCCCACCATGCACAAGGGGCTCACCAGAGGTTTCCCCCCTCCACCGTGGACCAGCTTATATATACTATTAAATGAGCAAAAGTTGCATTAAAAGAACAAGAGTAATAGTAAATCGTATCAGCAAACACACACCTAAAAGCATAAAGAATTGCCATTTAGAAATATAATCCAGATATAAGAAAATTTGTTGGCATAAACTAGTGCAACCAAACCAGCACCGTGAGAGCCACAGGTAGCTCCATGACCGTCGAAAGCTCCAGAAATTATTGGAAACTAAAGATGTCATAACGTTTTATTGTCAGTGGTCAATTGGCTACAGGCTATATCACACACTAGGATAATGAGAGGCTCCTAACTGGACATGTCCTCAGGACTGGTATGCATAAGGCTATGTCTACGTGACGAGTATTTCAAGTCCAAATCCAGGTGATTTCGGACTTAAAAATACTCATCTAAAATCGAAAGTAAACCATTCCCATTGACCTCAATAGAAAATATGTGGTGTAGTTCATACAAAGCGTATTTTTTGACTGTCGGTATTTAATTGTCAAAAACCTTTTATTTTTTGGTCATATTCCACTTGGAAAATTTACTATTGAGGTCAATGCCGATGGCTACAAACCTGCTATAAAACACACCCAAAAAATGTTAATGTTGTTTTAGATGCAAATCTGCATAGATGCAAATCTGCATTAAAAACCTCGAAGAGGTGAATTTGACTTGTTTCCAACTATAAATCCACCGGCCTCTATGTGGGGGAAACAGGGCAAAGACTCAGTCAGCGCATGAACTCGCACACATTCCATATTAATAACAGCAGGACAGATCTCCCAGTGGCCGCACATTTCTACAGAGAAGACCGCTCTATTGAAGATGTGTGGGTTGTGGTTTTAATGGGCCATTTTAAAACCCAGAGTGGGAGAAAGGAATGGAAATATAAGCTAATGACAAAATGTCAAAACTTTGCAATATGGGCTTAATATCCATGCCGGCCTCATGTCACACTATGTATGAACTGTGGAGGCCACAAATCAATAACCGATAGCAAACACATAACAGCAAGAATTAATGATCCTCCTGTCACGCCTCACAAGTTTGCAGATTGTTTATTTCTGACCTGGTTTAAATAACTGCTCTGCTTTTATTGCATTTTATTATTTTACGATACTTTGAAGACTCCTGTCTCGTGTATAAAAAGTCTATGAATTTTCAGTTTCTCATATAACACCATGTGTGAAGAAGAGAGCTAGTACTCTCGAAAGCTTACCAAAAAATATACTCAGTCTCTAAAAGGTATCGCCTGATTTCTTCACTCTTCTAATATAATCCTCTAGAAATACAATGACCATAAATCCATATGCAATTTTTTGCATGAAATACATGGCAAAGCGATTTTCAGAATCCAACAAGTAAATTTAACTTGTTGTTGGATACGCGATGCAATACGCCTGCTGTGGAAAGTATGTGCTGGCCAGCGTGTACTTTCAACAGTGCAATTCAGTTTAATATTCCCCAGCTCATTTTACACAGCTCTCAGTGAGTGCTAGGATTTAACTGATTTTTGGGCATACTTTGGCGCAATTACACACTGAAGTACTAGCAGCAAATACACGGTGTGAACATGTTCTCTGCTCTGCATTAGGGTAATTGGAAAGGATAGAAAGCCAATTAACTTACCAACCTATCAATATGCTTTTGGAGCCCATAAGGAAACTGGACTACCCCAAGGTTATCCCGTGCATTTTCCTTCCTACTATTTACACTTGTTGCGGTCTACAAGTTACATTTACCCCATTGAAGGTACACGTTCTCCTTAAAAGGATTGTCCAACTGG
Organism: Phyllomedusa bahiana; assembly: GCA_025379985.1. Lineage (NCBI taxonomy): Eukaryota > Metazoa > Chordata > Amphibia > Anura > Hylidae > Phyllomedusa > Phyllomedusa bahiana. The sequence continues at coordinate 177,152 of JAODAL010000124.1, read as the reverse complement.
TTGTTTTTGAGGTACAGTAAGCTGAAGAGTAGTTTTTAGGCTCTATATGTAATAGCGCCATCCTTCCTTTTCAACCATGGTTTTTGCTCTTCTGTATTTCATTTTCTCAACATAGCAGTCTCTCGTCAATGTGCAACGGCATTTACTTGATTAACCCATGCACAGAGGAGACAGACGACATAGTCATGAGCAGGTGCAGCCCAGTGCTCAGAATATTGCTAATTTTGGAGCCTGTTTGTGGAACAGATGCAAGATTTGGCAGACAGAGCCCACTGCAGACTAACGAGCTTCGTATAGAGGATGAGGGATCCGAGAAAGGAGCTATTTAAACTAATACACCAACAAGTTTCCAGCTTCTCTTCACTCTGCCCTGGGCTGCCCTTAGTTGGCAGGGGAAACACCAGTCCTGCCTCCATTGACAGCTGGACTAGGGTAAAGGCCTGCCAGGTTGTAATCAGACACTGGCAAGGGTTTGAACACAACCGATAAGTGCATCACCCAAGCATATCACATAACCTACACAATATTCCCATCTCCAAGGTATTGGTAGAAATGTTACAGTTTAAACATCATGTTAAAGGTGGCACATCATCAAGATAACAGCGAGAATTGGGAAATAAAGCATCAGGGAGCAATGCATAGAGACAATAAAGTATAATTAGATGAAATGACTATATGGAGTAATAGGAGGAGATACAGGAGAGGTTATATGGAGTAATAGGAGAAGATATAGAGGAGGTTATATCGAGTAATAGGAAGAGATATAAGAGAGGTTATATGGAGTAACAGGAGAAGATATAGAGGAGGTTATATGGAGAAATCGGAGGAGATATAGAGGAGGTTATATGGAGTAACAGGAGATATAAGAGGTTATATGAAGTAATAGGGGGAGATATAGGGGAGGTTATATGGAGTAACAGGAGGAGATATAGGAGAGGTTATATGGAGTAATAGGAGAAGATATAGAGGAGGTTATATCGAGTAATAGGAAGAGATATAAGAGGCTATATGGAGTAACAGGAGATATAGGGGAGGTTATATGGAGTAATAGGGGGAGATATAGGGGAGGTTATATGGAGTAATAGGAAGAGATATAGGGGAGGTTATATGGAGTAATAGGAAGAGATATAGGGGAGGTTATATGGAGTAATATGGAGTTATAGGGGGAGATATAGAGGGAGGTTATATGGAGTAATATGGAGTAATAGGAGGAGATATAGGGGAGGTTATATGGAGTAATAGGAGGAGATATAGAGGAGGTTATATCGAGTAATAGGAAGAGATCTAAGAGGCTATATGGAGTAACAGGAGATATAGGGGAGGTTATATGGAGTAATAGAGGGAGATATAGGGGATTTTATATGGAGTAATAGGAGGAGATATAGGGGAGGTTATATGGAGTAATAGGAGGAGATATAGGGGAGGTTATATGGAGTAATAGAAGGAGATATAGGGGAGGTTATATGGAGTAATAGGAGGAGATATAGGGGAGGTTATATGGAGTAATAGGAGGAGATATAGGGGAGGTTATATGGAGTAATAGGAGGAGATATAGAGGAGGTTATATGGAGTAATAGGTGATATAGAGGAGGTTATATGGAGTAATAGGTGATATAGAGGAGGTTATATGGAGTAATAAGAGGAGATATAGAGGAGGTTATATGGAGTAATAGGAAGAGATGGTTATATGGAGTAATAGGAGGAGATATAGGGGAGGTTATATGGAGTAATAGGAAGAGATGGTTATATGGAGTAATAGGAGGATATATAGAGGAGGTTATATGGAGTAACAGGAGGAGATATGGAGGAGGTTACATGGAGTAATAGGAAGAAATATAGGGGAGGTTATATGGAGTAATAGGAGGCGATATAGAGGAGGTTATGTGGAGTAATAAGAGGATATATAGAGGAGGTTATATGGAGTAACAGGAGGAGATATAGAGGAGGTTATATGGAGTAACAGGAGGAGATATAGGGGAGGTTATATGGCGTAATAGGAGGAGATATAGAGGAGCTTATATGGAGTAATAGGAAGAGATGGTTATATGGAGTAATAGGAGGAGATATAGGGGAGGTTATATGGAGTAATAGGAAGAGATGGTTATATGGAGTAATAGGAGGAGATATAGGGGAGGTTATATGGAGTAATAGGAGGAAATATAGGGGAGGTTATATGTAGTAATAGGGGGAGATATAGGGGAGATTATATGGAGTAATAGGGGGAGATATAGGGGAGGTTATATGGAGTAATATGGAGTTATAGGGGGAGATATAGGGGAGGTTATATGGAGTAATAGGAGGAGATATAGGGGAGGTTGTATGGAGTAATAGGAGATATCGGGGAGGTTATATGGAGTAATAGGAGGAAATATAGGGTATATGGTAAAGGGATAGAGGAGGTTATATGGAGTAATAGGAGGAAATATAGGGGAGGTTATATGGAGTAATAGGAGGAGATAGATGGAGGTTATATGGAGTAATAGGAGATATATAGGTGGTTATACAGAGTAATAGGAGGAGATACAGAGGAGTTTATATGGAGTAAGAGGCAGAGATATAGGGGAGGTTATGTGGAGTAATAGGACGAGATATAGGGTGAGGTTATATGGAGTAGTAGGAGATATAGGATAGAATATATGCAGTAATAGGAGGAAATATTAGGGAGGTTATATGGAATAATAGGAGGACATACAGTATCTCACAAAAGTGAATACACCCCTTAAATTTTTGTATTTAAGTATTGTATCTTTTCATAGGACAACACTGAAGATACGACACCTTGATACAATGTAAAGTAGTCAGTGTGTAGCTTGTATAAAAGTGTAAATTTGGTGTGCCCCCAAAATAACTCAACGCACAGCAATGTCTAAACTGCTTGCAACAAAAGTGAGTGCACCCCTAAATGAAAATGGCCAAATTGTGCCCAAGTGTCAGTATTTCGGGTGGCCCCCACTATTTTCCAGCACTGACTTAACTCTCTTGGGCATGGCGGTCACTAGAGCTTCACAGGTTGCAGCCACTGGAATCTTCTTCCCTCCTCTATGACAACATCAAGGAGCTGGTGGATGTTAGAGACCTTGTGCTTCTCTACCCTCCGTTTCAGGATGCCCCACAGATGCTCAATAGGGTTTAAGTCTGGAGACATGCGTGGCCAGTCCAGCACCTTTACCCTTTATCAAGGCAGTGGTCGTCTTGGAGGTGTTTGGGATCATTATCATGTTGGATTTTATTGCCCTGCGGCCCAATTTCCGAAGGGTGGGGATCATGCTGAGAGCACTTAAGCAGCCCCTAATCATGACACTCCCACCACCATGCTTGACTGTAGGCAAGACACACTTGTCTTTGTACTCCTCACCTAGTTGCCACCACACACGCTTGACACCATCTGAACCAAATAAGTTTATCTTGGTCTCATCAGACCACAGGATATGGTTCCAGTAATCCATGTCCTTAGTCTGCTTGTCTTCAGCAAACTGTTTGTGGGCTTTCTTGTGCATCATCTTTAGAAGAGACTTCCTTCTAGGACGACAGCAATGCAGATCAATGTGATGGAGTGTGCAGCGTATGGTCTGAGAGCTGACAGGCTGCCCCCTCATCCATTTAGCCTCTGCAACAATTCTGTGGTTGTGCATACTTCAGCACATAAAATAAACAATGTTCACATACAGCAATGTTAGTCATTCAGATGACAATGATTTTGGCCGCGTCCTTTTCAACAAATGTGTTTTGCAGCGCACAACAGTATATGTGAACATGCCCTTAGGGTTGATCAGTATTCAAACCATTTACATTTTTTTGCACAGCTTTGTGTGTAAAACAACTATCAAAGGGACACTGCCATCAGAAAAAAAAGAGTATTTTAGTTAAAACCAATATTCCTGGGAAAGTTTTTCTTTTTTATAATGTTTGGCAATTTTTAAAATTTCAACAGTCCTATGCAAATAAAAATTACATATAAGATATTCTCCCTTTCTCGTGAGAGAAATCTTTTGTTTGGCAGGACAGACTAATCTCACTTTACCAAAGAATCAAATGTAATAATAAACGTTATCTCACTTTACTTCAACTGCTACTTATTTCTGTATAGTCTTTTTACAGATAATAGGTAGTGACAATGATGGCTCTATTGTTCTCTCCACAAGGATAAGTAAAATTATACTAGACCACAATCAATACATGAAAGGAAAATAGGATATGTTTTCTCCACTGGGTGGGGTGGGAGGAATAAGGGAATTCCTTACACTTATCAGGTTATTGCTGACATTATTTATACTTTTAGAACAGCACCGACCAGAAAGAAGGACCTTCAAGCAATCCTTTCATTGCTGTGCTATCAGAGCTCACAGAGGGGAAGTCAGACAAAGTAATGTATATGATATGTAATAATTTTTTTTTTTAAAAAAGCAACCACCCAATTTAAAAAAAATCCATATAATAATTACATATTGATTGTCAATATATATGAAAAATATTTTGATGGTAGTATCCTTTACAGTAAGGGTGCATTCACACAGCACAGACCAAACACCGGTCGGATTTTCCAACTGGTATTTTGTCTTTTTTTGGCACGCAGGTGGGCGGATTTTGTCCGTGGTTTGTGGATTCAAGCCATCCCACTTCGCACCCACATGTTCATGTTCTGCCCGAAATTCGGGGCGGAAGAATGAACATGTTCTAAGTTTTTTGTTACGCCGGTGGTGTAAAAAAAACGTCTGCCGGAATATTCATGCAGTGGGGACTGCAGCACGGATTTTCTCTTAAAATCAATGTAAAAGGTTCACAGTCTACAGACTGTTTTCAAATCCGAAAACCGTCTGTAAAACCGACAAAAAACCTGGGTTGTGGGGACAAGCCCTTCAGCTTCTGTGTGAGCTGTGACATCTGCAGCCACCAAGAATTTAAGTGACAGAAAAGCTCAGCAAACCTGCTCATGCAAGGGAACAGGGAAAATCCTCAGTGGGCCCTGAGAATGGCTGACCTGGAGTTGTGTTCTAACTGCATATACACTCACTGGCCACTTTATTAGGTACACCATGCTAGTAACGGGTTGGACCCCTTTTGCCTTCAGAACTGCCTCAATTCTTCGTGGCATAGATTCCACAAGGTGTTGCAACGATGCTCAATTGGTACCAAGGGGCCCAAAGAGTGCCAAGAAAATATTCCCCACACCATGACACCACCACCACCAGCCTGAACCGTTGATACAAGGCAGGATGGATCCATGCTTTCATGTTGTTGACGCCAAATTCTGACCCTACCATCCGAATGTCGCAGCAGAACTCGAGACTCATCAGACCAGGCAACGTTTTTCCAATCTTCTACTGTCCAATTTCGATGAGCTTGGGCAAATTGGAGCCTCAGTTTCCTGTTCTTAGCTGAAAGGATTGGCACCCGGTGTGGTCTTCTGCTGCTGTAGCCCATCTGCCTCAAAGTTCGCCGTACTGTGCGTTCAGAGATGCTCTTCTGCCTACCTTGGTTGTAACGGGTGGCTATTTGAGTCACTGTTGCCTTTCTATCAGCTCGAACCAGTCTGCCCATTCTCCTTTGACCTCTGGCATCAACAAGGCATTTCCGCCCACAGGACTGCCGCTCACTGGATGTTTTTTCTTTTTCGGACCATTCTCTGTAAACCCTAGAGATGGTTGTGCGTGAAAATCCCAGGAGATCAGCAGTTTCTGAAATACTCAGACCAGCCCTTCTGGCACCAACAACCATGCCACGTTCAAAGGCACTCAAATCACCTTTCTTCCCCATACTGATGCTCGGTTTGAACTGCAGGAGATTGTCTTGCCCATGTCTACGTGCCTAAATGCACTGAGTTGCCGCCATGTGATTGGCTGATTAGAAATTAAGTGTTAATGAGCAGTTGGACAGGTGTACCTAATAAAGTGGCCGGTGAGTGTACGTCCTTGGGAGAGGCTGAAAGGCAGAGAAAGAAAGACAAAAAGCAAGAGGCAGAATATAAGGCTATGTTCACACGGCTTATTCTGGGACGTATTTCAGCTCTTAATTGGCGCCATACTGCGCGAATTACGGGTTGAAATACGTCCCAGTCATTACGGCGAGCGGGGAGAGAAGAAACATGTCAATTATTCACGGCGTATACGCGCCGAGAATAATGAATGTCTATGGGGCCGGCTCCCAAGCACACGGCGTAATTGCGGGGCTAAATACGTCCCGCAATTATGCCGTGTGAACATAGCCTAAGAGGCATACACAGTCCTTTACAGTCGTGTAGGGTGGGCCCCCAAAATAAACTCCACCGGTGGGCCCAGACACAGCTCAAATGGTGGGCCTCTAGAATAAACTCCAGCTATGGGCCCTGGGCCCCCCAGTCCCCTACCGTGCTCATGGGAATTACACTGGTCTGCACGTGTCTTTTTTTAAGGGTAACCAGCATGGGAGAGAGAGACTCTGGACCCCACGATACAGATCAGTGCATGAGGAAGATTGAAGAGAGGAGTCTGATAACTGAAGAAAGAGGCAGTTTCTGAAATAAGATATGTTACAGAGTTTCTTATCTTCTCTTGTACTATTGATTTATGAAAAAAATTAAACAATCGTTGCTCTTTAAGGACCAGTTTGTACGGTGCAGTTGAAGAGAGATACGCTGGACAAATGCTCCCTGTTTTTTTCTGACTGATTGAGTTACCAATGAAAAGACATTCAGTGTATTCCACAAAGGATGAGTGGGAGGATGGACTGAATCATTACAAGCGCCGGAGCTTCAGAAAATCTAGATGAGGCTGCACAAGTTTATAAACCCTGCGTACGGCTGAATATTGGCATCTTACATGTAATATTGTTCATTATATCATTTATTTGTGCTGTCCAGAGCTTTCTGTTTGACTAAAGGGGCACCACAAGTTAAAAGGGTTGTTCCATGTCCTTCATAAAATTGAATATTAAGCTCCGGGGGCCCCATTAAAACAAAAAAAAGCTTATAGTCACAGGTCTCAGTTTCAGCGCCGGCTCACACTGGTCTTCTGTTTACATTCTGTCACTTCCAAACAGGCGCTTCATCACTGGTAGTGCCGATTGGCTGCAGAAGTCCTTTAGGAAGTGAACAGCTTCGAACAGTGATGTAAGTAAATGTGACCGCTGCAGCCGCTGATTAGGACTCATTCAGAAATAACAGAATGTAACAAAAGACCGGGGAGAGCCGGCGCTGGAACTAAGAACCGGAGGCGAGTATAAGATTTTTTTTTTTTTAATTGATCGGGTGCCTGGAGCAGCATCATAATTTTTTCTAGAACATGGACAACCCCTTTAAGTAAGATTGGTTAAACACGGTCAGTGTGTGAAGCCACAAGATAAAGTTAGCTATAGTGGTAGATATATGGGCAGATTTATCAAAAGTGCTTTACTCTTAGGGCATGTTCCCAAGACACAGGTCTTCAGCCGGATTTACCGACGGTCTGTAAACCGGCTGTCAACCTTTCACATGGACTTTAACGGAAAATCCGTACACGGATTTTCCGTCGGACAGTGTTTTAGATTGCCGGCGGTGTGAACATGTTCATTCTTCCGCCCGGTTTTCAGCCGGAACATGAACGTGTGGGTGCGACGAGGGAGGGCTTGAAGCCGCCAACTGCAGAGAAAAGCCGCCCCCCCTGCGTGCCAAAAAAAGACCAAATACGGGACGGGATTTCCCGACCGCTATTTGGTCTGTGCCGTGTAAATGCAGCCTTAGACAGCGTAAACTTCGACTAGACAGTTTTAGGGTGCTTTCACACAGCGCAGTTTTGGTGCAGTTTTAACTTTGCTCCAATTAAACTGCCTTTATTAGGGTGCTTTCACACAGCATTTATTCCCAGCAAGCTTCTTTCAGTTATCTTAATTGTTCGGAAAGGTGTTTCAAGTAGGTAATCAATGACTGTGTTTGAAGTTTTGTGGATTACAAATTCACAATTTATTACTCAATTTTCAAACAATTTAGATAAGTGAAAGAAGCTTGCTGGTAATAAAGGCCGTTTAATTGGAACGCAGTTAAAACTGCACCAAAACTGCACTGTGTGAAAGTACCCTTATAATGCACCACAATTATCATAGTGTTGACAAATCTGCTGTATGTTAAAACGTTCTAGGTCTAACTTTACACCCTCTATTATTTGGCTTACTTCATGCCACTAACTGCACCAAAATGTTAGCGCATTTTTTGGCACATGGCGGCACACGATAAACCATACCTCTTCCCACAAAGAACGCCCCCTTTTGTCAGACGAGGTGCAGCGGTGTCTAGAAACTGTCTAAAAACACATAATAAATGTAGTGGAAAGCATGTACGCCATTATTTTTGGTGCAAATTGTACAAGAATTCTTGTGCAAATCCCTTGATAAACATGCCCCACTGTATCTACAGAAATTCTCCGGAGTAGTATATAAGATGCATCAATGACTAAGGCAACTAAACTAACATGTTTTATTATAATAAAAATTGCGATGGCTTGTGCAAAACATTGGGGCCCTGCAGACAGCAGCTCAACAGCGACAGTGAATCTCATAGTGAGGAGAACCCTGGAGCAGATTTATACAGGCAGAATTCTGGCGTATAAGCTTAGCACCCAATTTATTAATTATTTTAGATAGTTTTCAGACGTTTCTACATCTCTACCACCAAAAAGGGCAGTGTCTAAAAAAAAAAAAAAAAAAAAAAAAAAAAAAGATTATGGCTTCATGGTAAAAGTCATGGCTTAACATTTAATGCTGTGTGCCAAAACAATGCTGCAAATTTGTGCCGCATTAAGTGGCATACACTAAGCCAACTAAAGTTGGCCTACATGGTCTAAATATGCGCCAGATTTATCAACACTATAAATTTGGTGCATGTAGAGGTTAAGTTTACATTTGTAAGTATTAAAATTTCTGCCCCACTGTTTCAGATTTCAGTTGCACAACAGAGTTCGGCACGGCTCCTAGGTAAAGGAATCCTTGGTTTCCCAACACAGAACAGCCGGCTCATTCAGATTCACACAGAGCTCATTTCACTTGATGCTTTGGTGTCATTAATCAATGTTATCAGCAGGTTATTATACAAAATAATGAGCTTTCTATTTAATTTTCAGGGATCTGCCTGTTCACTACAGGGGTACTTATTAACAAAGGACATTTGCAAAACAGAATATTGAAGTCCTCCCCAGACCAGAGTTAGAAACATGCCTGGTTCTAAAATGCGTTTCCATTCAAGCAAGAATAATTTGACGTCTTCCATTACTGGGCATCTTTATCATTTCTTGAAGCCAAGGAAGGACAGAGTAAATTGTAATATTCACTGCTGTAACAGAGCAGACCAAGTAAATGTATTATCTGGCGCATGACAATCAAGTTATACAAGGGAAAGGCTTTATTATAGAAGATTAACATAAATTGGAGTTTGGTAACTTAGGACTTCAAAGTCTGCATTCTGTAAGGGTATGGCTACACGGCAAAAGTTTTCAGATTTGAAAACCATCAAAATCTAACTCTAAATCCATCACCATAGACCTCAACAGAAAATCTGAGCTGCCGTCTACACAGTCTCAAAAAATAAAGAGAAGACCTAAAATAGAATTTTTAATAATAATTATCTAAAATTGTTCCTACTTTCTGTCACAACTTACATGTCCATCATAATAGATTTCCCTTGTATATGGTGGTCTTTCTTGACTATTTAAACCAATACAGGATTTTGTTGTCCTCAAATCATCCTTAATCTGTTGTCCCCTGAGGATATCCGTATGAACAAAGAGTCTGATTGAAACATGTTGGGACGGGATTTGAGGGATATTTATGGTGTTCTAGGACTTCAGGCGTAGGTTCCTGACAGGGACGCCCTTTTGCGGCGAATCACCTGCATAGTGCAAGGTAGGGGTAGTTAGTATCCACTGTAACTAGGGATTTCTAGGGTTAGATCCCCTACCTTTTGGTGTTGTGCTTTTTAATGGGCCTCTGTCTGTGTAAACTGGAATATTGTTCATTTGTAGGTGGCTTTATTTTAGATATTTATTATTAAGAGTTATATTTTAGATCTTCCCTTTATTTTTTGAGTTTCAGATTGACTAAGGGATATTCTCCTTTTTTTGGCCAAGAATACCTACTTTGCTATTGGTAGTGGATTTAATACTGTCGTCTACACACCTCAAATTTTCTGAGGTTGGATTTCAAATCTGAAAACCATGTTAAAAAAAAAAAATAAAAACTTGGATCAGGCACATTTTCAGCCAGATTTCCAATGGAAATTGTACTGTTCAGTGTCAATGGGCCGAAAAATGGGCCGAAAACAGACTGCAAAATGCACTCCAAAAAATGAAAAACAATTGTTATAGAATCTGACCAGTATTTTACAATTGTGGACGCAGCCTAACAGATTCACACATACAGTCGGTGGTTATCATAGTCTCATAACACTGGATGCAATCAATTTATCACAATTATCCGTTATGTTTATAAGGCACTGATGTCTGATTAATAAGTACAATGTATTCTGAAGAACATTAATTGAGCCTACAAACTAGCTGCTGGCTCTGACTGTATGTAGGTAGGGGCTTCTCTGCCAAGATGTTTCTTGCAAGAAAAAGCTCATTAAAGGTTTTTCTGTGAACTTGACACTGAGCTACATATAGGACCAGGCACAGCCGCTACAAAATACAAAGCACCGCCTGATAATGAAGGGGCCATGACATTAACCACAAGCACCAGGGCCATTAGACGTGCTAATAGTAGAGTCCCCACTGATCTGATATTGAAAACTGATCTTCAAAGGGTATTACAACCACAATAGTTAGCTTTTAATATGTAGGCAAACATAAGTACACAGTATTACCAAATACATTGCCGTTATGATTTTCCTTCATTTTAGAGTAGTTATCACCTCCTGCTTATTTACAGAAGGTTTCCTAGGCTGCCTCCTGGGGCCCACACTACAGTTACTGTACATGACTGCACATAACTCTCTGCCTTTTTACCTGAAAAGCAGCCCAACCTGCTATTCTAAGTGGCCCAGCTTGCCCAGGAGCCCTCACTCTCCTTTAGGACAGTGCCGACCACTTCTCTTTGCTCTAGCAGAAGCTGGGATGGTAATGTCACTCCCTGCTGTGTCTTATCAGCAGCACAGAAGCTTGTTTATGTTTCTTAGCCTTGTGCTTTGTTGTGAAAATCCTTCCATTACTAATGTCCCTCTAACAGGCTCAGCTTGAAAAAACAGAGCTGAAATATCAGTCACTGCTGTAGAACCACCCACAGCTTGAAGTTGGTTGTGAAGAGCAGGCTCTGTGAAACATCCCGATGGAGAAACAGGTTTATGAATAGGCTATCAACATTAAAATCCCAGGAAAATGCCTATGACTACAACACAACTTCTATGTAGCAATTCCTCCCTCTTTCCAGTTCTTTACTTTTTTCAACAGAAACATTATTGTTTTTATTCATTTAAAAACCTGTCCTCATCATTTCCTTCTATTAAATCCAGAGAGCTTTAAAACACAACCAGTGTGCAGCTGTAATTCTAGTATAATAGTATATAGTTGATTACCGCTTATAAGCCATCTTGTCTTGAATTACGCCATTATGTTGTTTTCAATAATATCAAAATGGGGATGCCAGGTACCAATATAGGATGTTTTGCAGATACCTTAAAATTGGATGCATGCCCAGAAATACCTTAGATAAGCTATAGTTTCTGATGTAGGACCAAAAAGAGATTAGATATTCCACCTTAATCCAATTAATTATGTGTCTGACAGTCACGGAATGAACTTTGTCATCTTGTCCCACATCAACACTGATGATCCGATAATCTGATGTAAAGTAGTTATATAATCTGATGTAAAGTAGTTATATAATCTGATGTAAAGTAGTTATATAATCTGATGTAAAGTAGTTACATGGATGTAAGTTTTTTTTTTTGTTTTTTCTTTTTACTCAAAAGAGTTGTCTCACCAAGCAAAAAGCAGCTTTAGATCATGCATCCTGTTTTTCTGGGTGATTCTATAACAGTCTATGTTCACACGGCTTAAAATGGGACATATTTCAGTCCGTAATTACGCTCCGTAGTGCGCAAATTACAGCTGGAATACGTCCCAGTCATTACGGTAATCCCCAGTTCTCATAGAGAACTATGGATTACGTCTCCTCTCCCTCCTCGGCGAATACGCCGAGGGGGGAGATAAGTGACATGAGAATTACCAGCGGCGTATATGCGCCGCTGGTAATAAAAGTCTATGGGCCGGCGAGGTGCCGGCCCCCCGCTCCGCCCCCACGGCGTAATTATGCCCCGCAAATAAGCCGTGTGAACATAGCCACAGTGTTAAGCATACTAGCTTGGCATTCTCAGCTTTTCTAATAGCACTGACATGAGAGCAGGAGATGTTATCTTTAAGTGCAGAGAGCTACAGAGCTCAAAGTAAACAAACAAAGGAGATGAATTACTTGTTTGAGAACACACTGTTTTCAAGCAGTCAGCAGCCCCCTGTCCTCATCCCTGCTGTCAGATGGAACCGAGCAGATAGAGAAGGGGAGAGCAGCCTGGTAACCTAGAGAAACCTGTGTGTACTCAGAGCAGATAAAATCTATCTGATCTCTTCAACAAAGCCAAAAAACAATGTATTTAGAAAAACTCGTTAATTACCGGTCCCTACATGCTGAAAGCTAATCATTCTAGTTAGACAACTCCTTTAAGTACAAAAGGAGGAACCTTCTAGAAGCCTATTCAAAACTGCCTGTGGGACAAAGATCGACCTTGAATTTTCTCCGATTAACTGAGATTTCTGGCTTGGCTGAACCAGGGTTTCCCAGCTGAGAGGTGGGCCTGAGTGTTGTTTGCTAAAGCTATATAATCATCATGTATTTTGTTTTATTTGATTTTTATGCATTTTGATACTCCAGCTCAAGTACTGGTCTGGATGTTGTACTCCTACCTTAGTGCAGGTCTAGATGTTGTTTGGTCTCCATGTTGTTTGTTGGAACTTTAGAATTGATTATGTACACGCTGTGTTATTTAATGGTATTATATTTACTGGTATTATTTCTTCTGGCTATCCTGTGGGCAAGTTAAAACAGCAGCGTATTACCAGAACTTTCAAGTGTTTCCATTCACTTACAGTAAAGAAAAATCTCAAAAACTATAAATACCAAACTCAAGTATAATACAAAAAAATAAAATAACTATTTCCTCTCCTAGGGTTGTTCTTAGACACAGACATTGCAAAATATCTAGTATTACTGTATCCATGAAACTCATTATGCTAAATAATATTCAAACACTCAAAAAATTACTTCTATATCAACTTGATGTTCGCACCTGAATGGATTCTAAAAATGTTAAAAAAAATTAGTTCATGGCCAGATATTCCACAATAACTATTTCATTTGACTCAACGTTAAGACAGAATTAACATAGTTTGCTGTTATCTTATATAGGATTGTCTCACATCATCCTGTTAGGAAATATGGCGGTCATACATGGTGGCCCACCACACAGGAATCCCCGCTATAGCCAAAGCAGAGGCACCAATACAGACCCGTACTGTACAATATGTAGAACATATGTGAAACAGAGTCAATCCAACAGACAGAGGCAACATAAACCCCACTGAGTGGTGTGCACAATGTTTTTCAGCTGGCATATGTTATCATGGGTGAAATGCAAATGTTTATTTTACATTTACTAAACCTCTGAACAGAAATAGTCATTAAAGCGAACCTGTCACATGGTTTATGCCGCCCTATCTGGCAGGATGTGATACAGGGAGAGAAGCTGAGCTCTGTGATATATAGGGTTATATGATAGAGGAGAGAAGCTGAGCGCTGTGATATATAGGGTTATATGATAGAGGAAAGATGCTGAGCTCTGTGATATATAGAGTTATATGAGAGGAAGAGAAGCTGAGCTCTGTGATATATAGGAATATATGATAGAGGATAGAAGCTGAGCTCTGTGATATAGAGGGTTATATGATAGAGGAGAGGAGCTGAGCTCTGTGATATATAGGGTTATATGAGAGAGGAGAGGGGCTGAGCTCTGTGACATATAGGGTTATATGGGGTTATATGATAGAGGGAGAGCAGCTGAGCTCTGTGATATATAGGGCTATATGATAGATTAGAGAAGCTGAGCTATGTGATATATAGGGTTATATGATTTGGAGCAGGATTTCTGAGTAAAAAGCAGAAAAATCCTGATAGATGTGAGGGCCCAATGAGAGTCCTGTTTACCCCACTCACATACAGTGATTAACAGCTTTCCCTGTATCAGTGTGTATATAGACCAAACTATCATATAGCCCTATATATTACAGGGCTCAGCTTCTCTCCCACTATCATATAACCCTATATTTCACAGAGCTCAGCTCCTCTATCATGTAACCCTATATATCACAGAACTCAGCTTCTCTCCCTCTATCATATAACCCTATATATCACAGAGCTCAGCTTCTCTCCTATATCATCTAACCCTATATATCAGAGCTCAGCTAATCTCCCTCTATCATATGACCCTACATATCACAGAGCTCAGCTTCTCTCCCTCTATTATATAATCCTATATATCACAGAGCTCAGCTGCTCTCCTCTATCCTGTAACCCTATATATCACAGCGCTCAGCTTCTCTCCCTCTATCATATAACCCTATATATCACAGAGCTCAGCTTCTCTCCTCTATCCTATACCCTATATATCACAGAGCTCAGCTTCTCTCCTGTATCCTATAACCCTATATATCACAGCGCTCAGCTTCTCTCCCTCTATCATATAACCCTATACACAATAGAGCTCAGCTTCTCTCCTGTATCCTATAACCCTATATATCACAGAGCTCAGCTCCTCTATCACATCCTGCTCTCAGGGCAGCATAAATCACCTGACAGGTTCCATTTAAACCTGAAACCAACTTTTCCTTACTGATATTTTATTCTGTTACAATGAATGATTTTCCGATACAGTTATTTCCAAGCCCACAATCTCTATTCTTTCCAAAGGGAATTACGCTTTAAATTATGACAAAGTAAAAGATAAAATGTCATACATTTTCCCCAATCAATGACAATTCCATATTGATGTTGCAGCAGACATGAGGATTACCAGCATAAATGATGTTACCAGTCATCGGTCAGATGAATTATTTATATGGCCTAAAAGAATTTTCAAGGAATACACATTGATCGCCTATTCTATGTGGATGGGGCTGAGCTGCAGTATTAGGCACCACCTAATACTTGTATAATACTTAGTATAGATTCAGACCTGACAGTTTAAGGCCTGGTTCACATCAGGGTTATTTCCTTTGCTCTGTTTGGGAGACATAAAAATAGAAAGAACCGGATGCCCATTCATTTCTATGGAGTTTTTAAGCTCTAAATTTTCATCATTTTGCCTCTGTTCCATCATATTTCTGTTTTTTTCTTATATTAACTAAAAAAAGGTTCTGCTTTGCCATCCGAAGGAAAGGACCGATTTGGAGTTTTTTTTTTTTTTTTTTTACTTTGAAGTCAATGGTGATCGGATACTAATTGAGGGCTGTCCGTTTGATGTATGCACTATTTGTTCTGCACATCTGCAGAGAAATTTCTCTTTTATAGGGGTTCTAAAAGTGTAAACTAGGCTGCAGCTCCCCCTTTCCAAGCCATAGCCCTGGTTAAAGAGTGTTGTTCCTATATGTTTAGAGTGCACAAATGTAGGATTTAGAAGGCCATGTAAGAAACGGTGGTGATCGATTGGTTCCATATTCATTTCATGGGATTGCTGTATTCGGTATTTGAAACTCCCATACAAATAAATGGGGGGAAGTGGGCAGGTGCAGACATCTCCCTGTCCTCTTGTAGCTTGCTATATAAGCGAGCTGGCTGCAGATGTTGACTTAATAAAATGGGACAACCCTTTTAAGAGAGTCATGAAAGAGTCTGCCAAGTATTAAAAACGTAAAACAAATGTGGTGCAAGCCGTGTATCTCATTTTTATTATGCAGATTGCGCCAAAATTTGGTGCAGTGACCACAGTAAATCTGCCCCCACTGTCTGGATAAACATTGAAGACTAACCTATCCATCTATTTGATACTGGTTTCAGTCCCAAAAGGACACTGCAGTTTTTGTAGCAAAAAAGTCAGAAATGGATTTAAGAGGAATGAAAAATCAGTAGAAGAGGAGATGTGCTGCATTATCACGGCAGGAGCCAGGCTCCCACTTCATACCACAGAGAAAAGGGAGCATGCCCAGAGGGAGGAAACTCCCATTCGAGTGAACAGAGTCCCATGGGCGCAGCCACCTGTTTTTACTGCGTCTAGAATAAGAACTACGAGAATAAACCCCCGATTCTGAAGGCAGGTGCTGGTCCCAGACATTTATAGCATATCCGTGGGGTTGCAATAAATGGCTGAGATGGGTATTACTCCTCTAGGTCTCGTCATATAAAATAAGTAAAATAGATTATTAAGGGGGTGTTCCCACCATAGACGTTGATGGTATATGGATAGGATATGCTATC
Organism: Phyllomedusa bahiana; assembly: GCA_025379985.1. Taxonomy (NCBI): domain Eukaryota; kingdom Metazoa; phylum Chordata; class Amphibia; order Anura; family Hylidae; genus Phyllomedusa; species Phyllomedusa bahiana. The sequence goes on along the minus strand of JAODAL010000124.1, from coordinate 160,697 downwards.
AAGGCCTGATAGGTAGGGGGGCCAACCTCTGGGGAAAGACCGCCAAAAGTGTTGGTTCATAATGGAGAGGCGGTCACGCTTGCTTACAACTCTCCATTCAGTTCTATAGGAAGTCTGAGTTCAGCAGAAACACACCGCTCCAATGTACTGGGAATTCCCATAGAACAGAATAGAAAGTCATGCGCAAGGGCAACTAGCTCTCCGTTCTGAACAGAGATTTTGTGGGCCCCGCACCTACCAGACTTTGGCATATCAATAAAGTATGGGTCCCAGAAAGTCTTTGGTGGGAACACCCCTCTAAAGAAAGTTTTACTTTATGAATGTCATGTAGAATCTATCCTTGAATATTTAATATTTTTTTCTTTGTAAAAAAACACTGCAGTCAGATATTTGATAAAAGTCAATATTGAAATATAAAATGCTCTACAAAAACTGTCTTTTGGTTCAGGTATGTGACTTTTTTTTTTTTAAACCCAGCATGCTCAAGATATGTCATTACAGAAAATAAAAAAAATATATGTATATTCACTGCATGACTTTATTTATACCCCAGTCTGTGCTGATTAATCACCAAAGTAGATTATCAATTAAAACATCCATGTACCATTATCATAAAATCCTTCTCTTGAAATTGAAGTTATTTGGGTAATTAATCCCAATTCAATCTTTGTTTTATGTAAAATTATGTATTGTTCGGGTGTGGATTTTACAAGCAAGCCTTATTATTACAGGAATTTACATGCTGGCGATGTGTGTTCTGCATACAGATGCTCTCTCGGTGTTGCGTCCGGCGCCCGCGATCCCCCCTGCGGGCGCCGACCGCAGTCTCTTCCCCGTCCCCGGGCGGGTGCCGGCGCTGCCCGGGTTCTCGGGGGCAGTGGGTGATACTCGCCCCCCGGCGCGCATACTTACCAAGCCGCGCTCTGTCTCTCCCTGCAGTTCATGCTGTCCGGCGCGTTGCGTCCTGTGCTCTAAGGCGCCACTATTGTGCTGCGGCCGACGCTTCTGTGAGATTTTAAAGGGGCAGTGCGCACGGTAATTGGGTATGGCCGGCACTGTCTGTTCCTCCTATTTCAACCTGGGCGCTTTACCGCGCATACGTTCCTTGGCGGATCTTAGTCCTTGCCTATTGATGGAAAGCGTTCCTATTGTCTCGTTTCCTGATCTACTCGATGTACCGTTACCTTGCTTCCGTCTCTTGACCACGTATATGCTCTGCGCGCCTGCACACCTGACCCGCCCTGCATTAGTCCGTCGACCACGAAACCATAGCTGCCTGTCCTGACTCCTGCTCTGACCCCGACTACGAGCCTTGCTGACGCATCGATTTTGCACCTACGCTAACTTCGGCTGCCACCGCAAGGCAAGTCACGTCAGGTGGGACGACTCATGGTAGACTCTCCGACGCAGCAAGTCCATTGTAGCCCGCTTTGCGGCGGGGGTCTGTGAGATACCGGGAGCACCTAATTAGATTCCAGTTTCCCTGGCGTTGGTCTTAACACACCACTACGCTTGCGGTGGTCCAGTGGATACACTTACGTGTCCAGGAACCGTGGTACAGTAAGATCGGCCTTGGATCCGCCATCACCGGGCTGCTCCCAGTGTGGCGGGATCTTTTCTCGCTGGTGGTGACCCGACAGTCTCAGCAACTGGGCCCAGCAGGGACAAAACAGCCTTGGAACAGTTGACCGCCTTGGTGCAGCAAACTCGTCACGCCAGCAGGCAACCTCACCTCTCTGTGGCCGCTCCCGCTCCGGCGGCTCCACTGGCTCCGTTGGGACCCAAAGCTCCGTTTGTCGCTACCTGCCAAATTTGAGGTGATCCCAAGACTCTGCAGGGGTTTCCGCACCCAGTGCACCATGCACATCGAGTTGTGGGGCGACCAATTATTGTAAGAACGTTCCAATGGGTTGAGTTGTGGGTCAGACTGTTGTTGTCAGGCGAAGGCCCTGGCTCTGGGCTTACGCTCTATGGGACAGGAGCGATCCTGTGACTGAGGATCTTGCAGGCCTTCCTTCGTGAATTCCGCAAGTGTCTTCGAGGAACCAGCTCGGCCTCTTACGGAGACGGCACTCTTGAAACCTACGCAGGGTGAAAAATTCAGTCAGGAGTAGTACGCAGTGCAGTTTAGCACCCTGGCATCAGAGCTGTCCTGGAATGTTTGACGCCCTGCGCGCCACCTTTAAGAAAGGCCTTTCCAGCAGCATCAAGGACGTCCTTGCCGAAGAGAGGTGCCATCCTCTCTGAGAGAGTTAGTTAATCCCCACCTGGGCCACATCGCATGAGTGCGCTTCCACAGCAGAGCAAAGAAGAACTCCAATCCTAGGCAAATGGCCCGACAGAGGCCGAGAAAAAGGCGTTTGCTCAACTTAAGGCAAGCCTTCCGCCTCGGCGCCCATCCTGACCAGCCGGAATTCCGAGAGAAACCATTTCTTTCTGGAGGTTGGACGCCTCCTCGGTCGGGGGTTGGCGCAATCTTATGCAAGAAGGGAATCTAAGGCAAGATGGTCACTGTGTTTCTTCTCACCAAGTCGGTTCTCCCATGCGGAGAGAAATTACACCATCGCGAGACCGGGAGTTGCGGGCGATCATGCTTGCTCTAGAGGAGTGGCGTTATCTCATGGAGGGTGCTCAATAACCCATCTCACAATTTTCTCCCGAACACAAAACATATCATCAATACCTTTCAATCGGGCCCAACGTCAACCACGTAAAGCCAGGTGAGTGGTCCCTGTTCTTCTCGCGCTTCAATTTTCAGATACATTTTCGGCCAGCAGGAAGATACATCCGGGCCCGGATGCGCTCTCCCGTGTCTCGATGTGTTGGGTGAGGAGGGACGCAACCTGCATATAATTTCCTGAACGCACTGATCGCGGTGGCTCGGTAGATCTTGCGTAAGGTTCCTCCAGGAAAACCTTTGTCCGTCCTTGCGCTCCCGCAGGAGAATTTTGAATTGGGGACACTGTTCTTTGGTGGCCTGGTCACACCAGGAGCACGCAAAATCCTTCCTCTAATCTCTCGTTTCTTCCTGGTGGCACGAAGCTGGCAAGGGACATCAAGGATTTACGTTTGAAGTCTTGCGTTACTTATGTGCTCGTAAACAAGACCTCCTCGCCCAGTCCCGCGGGTTGGCTCCAGCCGTCGCCAATCCCTAGGGCCCACTTGGACTCATGTGGACAATGGATTTAGTCTCGGATCTGCCTCCCTCTTCGGGGAACAAGGTCATTCGTCTGGGTCGGTCGGCAGGAACGTTTTCGAAGATTGCGCACTTCATTCGGTGCCAGGGCTACCCTCTGCCCCCCAGTTGGCCAACAATTCTTCCTCCAACATCTTCCCGGCCTACAAGGGCTTCGCAGCCACATTTGTCACTCGGATCGGGGGGTCCAATTCTGTGTCGAGGGTTCTGGGGGGCCTCTGCTCTCGGTTGCGGTGAACCTCGATTTCTATTCCGCCTACCAACCCGCAGACGATGAAGGCCAAGTGGAGAGAGGATCAATCAGATTCTGGGGAGCTATTTACGACATTTTGTCTCGGCATCGACAGGATGACTGGGCCAGCTTGCATCTTTGGGCGGAGTTGTTCCTTAAAAATCCTGGAGTCGGATCCATGGGTAACTCCCCATTTTTTTAGTCTGATGGCCAGCATTCTCCGCCCTCCATTCCTTTGTCTCGATCATTCAGAAGTGCTCCGGCAGCGGGACACTCTTGCCCAAAGATATGATGGTCTATTTGGAAAAACAGACACGCCAAGAGTCTCTTGCAGCATGCATCGCAAGTATGAAGGTCCAAGACGGACAAGAATAGAAGCCCTCCCCAGTGTTTTCGCACCTGGCGACAAAAGCTTGGCTATCTGCCAGATGATAATCGGTCTTAAGACCCCTCGTTCTAATGCGGGCCCACCGGTTCGTAGGGCCAATTTGAAAGTTCTCGACGCCCCCGCATTCAACACGGCATGCTACAAACTCCGGCTCCCACCCAATGCGTTAAATTTACCCAACATCTTTCCATGGTATCCTTGTTGAAGCGGTGGTCCTGGAACGTTTTTCCCAGTGAGAATCAAGCCTTCCATCTTCTGGAAGCGGAGGCCTCCAACATCTTCCGGTCCACTAATGAGATCTAGACATGAAGACCATACAAGGGAAGGCGGTATTTTCCTGATCGACTGGAGGGAGTTTGGTCCTGAGTGAGATCGTGGGAGCCGGAGTGACAAAACATCTTGGACCGTAAACTGCTGCAGAGATTTCTCCAGGCCAGGAAGAGGGGGAGGGCTAAGGGGGGGGTTTACTTGTTAGCGTCCGGGCGCCCGCGATCACCCCCTGCGGGCTGCTCGACGCAGTTCTCTCCCCCGTCCAGGGACGGGGTGCCGCCGCTGGCCCGTGTCTCTGGGCGGCGAGGGGTGCACTCGCCCCCGGCGCGCCATCACTTACCCAGCCGCGCTCCTGTTCCCTGCAGGTCTACCTGCTGTCCGGACGAGCGCGTCCCTGGCTCTAAGGCGACGCGCGCGCCGGCTCTGTGAGATTTAAAGGGCAGTGCGCCGGTAATTGGGTTATTGCGGGCACTGCTTATTTCTACCCTGGGAGCTTACCGCACTGCTCCTTGCCGGATCTTTAGTGCACTTGCCTATTGAGAAAGCGTTCCTATTGTCTCGTACTGATCTACCGCTGTACAGTACCTTGATTCCAGTCTCTTGACCACGTACTCTGACGCCTGCCCTGGACCGCCTGCCTGTCCCTCGACCACGAAACCATATCTGCACTGTACTGACTCCTGCCCCTGAACCCCGATAGAGCCTGCATGACCGAATTTGAACCACGCTATACTTCGGCTGCCACCGCAAGAAAGTCACGTCTGGGGGGACGAATGGTTAGACTACCGCAGCAGCAAGTCCATCCCGCTTTGCTCGGCGGGCTCTGGTGAATAGGGACTTACTTTAGATCTCCGTTCCCTGGGTGCTTACACCATCGCTTGCGGTGGTACAGTGGTCCACTTCCGTGTCCGGAACCGTTACACTCGGGTTAATTTCCAGATACAAGCATAAATATTCCAAGGTTTCTAATTGGCAAAACTAGCAGAATAATCGCAAAAAATTATTCTTTTCTAAAATCACCGTATGTACAAAGTGATATGGATGCTGTACACAGGCACCAACAGAAAGCGACTTCATTTTCAGTATAGTTGAAACCGAAGTTTCCATCACTATATAAAAAGCAGAACATGTATGTTTTTCTCTCTATCTGACATGAAATAGAATAAACCTTCATTCGTTTAGGTCAGTTAGGAACCAAAATTATTTATATTTGCCATATACCAGAATAATGAGACGACGAGAAGTTTTAAGGCATTTTTTATTACCTTTCTGCAACAGTCAAAAAGTTTCAACAAATTCCTTTTGTATTTGGTAGCTTTTCCCTTAATCTGTAGGACTTGGGTCAAACATCTTGGATCCTTCCACAACTTCTCACAATAGTTGGTAGCACTGGTGTAACTGAGCCAGGTTTGTAGGTCGCCTTGCACGCACCTACTTTTTCAGCTTTGCCCATACTTTTCAATAGTATTTGAGATCAGGGATTTGTGATGGACGCTCCAAACATTGATTGGGTTCTCCTTAAGCCACTTGTTAAACCAGTTTTTGGCAGTAGCTTCAGGTCATTGTCCATTTGGAGAGACCCCATTTTCTGCCCAAAGCTGTTACCTCCTGGCTGATGTCTTGGTTGTTTGCTTCAAGTATTTGCTCACATTAGGGGGGACTTGTATGATAACGTCCTAGGTTAAGACTTCTCTTGTTGCCCATAGCAACCATCAGTGTTCCCCTTCCATTTCCTTCAAAGGCAGTATATGAAAATGATGGGGAAGCTGATTGGTTGCATATTGTTCAACAGAAAATGTTCTGTGGACTAGACCGTTTTCATACATGTCCCCATAACTTTTTCTCTTCAACTATTTTGTGAAGTGCACCCGTCCTCTTTAGCAAAAAACCCCAAAGGGGGGAAAAAATTTTTAATTGGGGGTGTTTTTTTGGTTGGGGTTTTTTTTTTGGGGGGGTGTTTTTTTTGGTTTGTTTTTTTTGTTTGGGTGTTAAAAAAGATTTTTTTGTTTATTTTAAAATTTGGGTTTTTGTTTTTTTGGGGGAATTTTTTGGAAGGGGGGTTTTAAATTTTTTGTTTTATTTTGGGAAAAAGAAAATTTGTTTTAGAATTTTTTTTTATTTGTTTTTTTCTTGGGTTTTTTTTAAAAAAAAAATTAAAAAAAAAAAAGGGTCTTTCCCTTTTTTTAACCCAAAAAAGTTTTTAAAGGTTTGATGGTAAATTTATTTTTTGTTTTGGTTTTTTTTTTGTAGATGAAGGGAATTTATTTATTGGAAAAAAGGAATGATTGATATAATAAATTATTTGTTGTTTTAGTTTTTTTTTTGATTTAAGGGTTGTTAAAAGGAAGGTTTTTGGGGAAAAAAATAAATGTGTTTAAATTAAGGAATTTTGCCAATAAAATCGAATTAAGACATGCATATCATAGGGCGGTCCAAGTTTTTAAAGGCATAGAAATCATTTATGTAAATTCTAACTTAGCAAAAGGTAAAAAAAATGCCTTAAAAATTTCCTATTCTGCGTGGCAAATATAAATAATTTTGGTTTTTTAACTGACCTAAAATGGGGAAGGGTTTTTACTGTTTTATGTCATTTTGTGGGGGGAAAAAAATGCGGGTTTGTCTTTTTATATAGTGTATGGAAACTGCTGGTTTCAACTGTATATGTATTTAAGATAATTTTGTATTTTGAAGTAAAATTAGAACACTGAAGAAAAGACAAAAGAAATAATAAAAGAGCTTCAAATAAGTGATCATAATTCTATACTTCAGCTTTATTATTTTTTTTTAAAAATGAAGCACAGTTAAGTTTCTACCTAGAAAATCATGATGACCTAGATAATTAAGGCTCATATTCTACATCAGGTACCGAATCGTTCATTTCAAATCTAAAATTAGTTCTATTATTCCTGATACAGAACATTATGTTGCTTCAGGACTGTTGTCACATACTTCCTTTTATGTTGAAGTCACACTCTAATTAATGGTTAGCATGTTGGTTTAGTGATTAGCACTGCTACCTTGAAGCGCTGGAGTCCAGAGTTCAAATTTGACCAAACATGATTTCTTTCAAGGTTATACTGACAAAAGTTTATCTAATATATAGATTCTAAACCCCAATGTGGACAGGAACCGATATTGTAAATGACAACCGCTGGACTGTGCTGTAGAACGGGAGTGATATATATATATATATATTTTAATATATTTATATAAAATTTTATTTAATAAAAAAAATATAATATAAATTTTTATTTTATATTCCTATTGAAAATTTATGGACTAAGCTGAAAAGGCAGGTGCGTGCAAGGCAACCTACAAACATGGCTCAGTTACACCAGTTTTGGGCCAAAATTCCTACCAACTATTGTGAGAAGCTTGTGGAAGGATATCCAAAACGTATGACCAAAGTCTAATTTTAAAGGGGCAATGCCTCAGAGAGCTAGAATTACGCCCATCTCCCTGGTGTATAATGCGGCATATTGTCACCAAAGGAGAAAAGTGCAGGTCACTTCTTCGCGGGGCTTGATAATGAAAGTGAATGGGGCAGCCTGCGCTTTGAAAGTACGCACTGGACAGCGCGTACTTCTAAAACACCCGACGTTTTGTGGCGTGTACAGTAGTCCCCCGAATATCCCCATGTGAAAAACCCTAAGGACCCAATGGTGATCTAAGTTCAGTAGAACCATGGGGGTCTGCATCCGGCTTTAGTAAGATAGAAATAGAGTGAATTGAGAAAGTTTGTAGAATGTTCCTGAAGAACACTTTTCTAGCAGTTTGGGCTGGCGCCACTGATAAATCGCTGGCACTAAAGAGCAGAAAGGAAATGGAGTCAGAAGTATCTGTCCAATGTACAATTACTAACAGCTTACTCCATAGAGGATAAACACAAGATGCCAAACTTGCGTAGGATCACGGTACATGTGCGGTACCCTACTTAACCTCAGTGTTCCACATAGACAGGCGTCCACTGGAATATACATAATACACATGCCAAATTCTATTTTAGTCCTGAATATAAAAATACAATTAAGTCTCCGGCTCCAAAACTAGGGGACCGAATGAGATAGCTAATTCTGGGCCCGGGAGGAAACTTGCATTATATCCTTTCGATCAAAAAACATAGGGCTCTTTCCACACAGTTGCTACTCGTCATTGTTAAACCAGTAGTGGTCTTGGCAGCTGCCAGAAACTATAACTCTCCCCTCGGCACTGAACAAAAAGTAGGTCATGGAAATGCAGAAACCATTTAAGGGCCACTCGAAGTTTACCAACTGTTGCTGTATTTCTCAATGACGGATTCTGTGCTGGCAAATCTGTATGTATGTTGGCCGGGCAACTATCACGACTAGTACAACAGTATTTCCACTAAACTGTTTCCATATTCTTTATCAGTACATTTTGGATTTTAAAGAACTAATTAATTAAAACATAGAATTTTTTTAAAAATTTGAAAACGTAATAAAAGCAAAACTGATAAAATTACTCTTAATACATTACCTTTGTTAAAATCTTTTTTAATAAATTGTTGAATGCAAAGTGTTTTAATAAAATAGTAGATGTAAAATCAGATTATTTCATGTGACTACTAGTAGAAAAATTTCCATCAGGTCCTGTTGGTGCCCTGATGCTGGACTTGTGTCCCGCCGGCGCCCTGATGCTGGACTTGTGTCCCGCCGGCGCCCTGATGCTGGACTTGTGTCCCGCCGGCGCCCTGATGCTGGACTTGTGTCCCGCCTCGCTCCTGATGCTTGACATATCTCCTGCCAGGCCCTGAATAGCTGGACTCTATGTCCTTGCCAGTGTGATTAACCCGAGGAGTATGAGGTGCTACAATTTTCCACACAGAAGAAATATGTTATATTTTAATTAAAACTAATTATATTGTTCTCTTCCAATTTAAGTTAAAGGTATGCAAATAAATTCAAAGTGATGCTAACACAGCCCATTTAAATGTTAATGAGGAGAAAAGTTTGTCATCAGGAACAGTATAGCCTCCGGCTGTCCTACTTCAGTTCCGTGTTAAGTATGGATTGCCCACAATTAAACCACTACAGGGAAACTTAAATTATAGCATAGATATATTGAAGGTCCTGCCTCATAGAGGCTTGATGTGACACTCTCAACCACAGTGAACAACATGGCAACATTCTCTAGTAAATATGCCAAAACAAGTATTACATACGTAGAAATGTAAAATAGGCTTTATAATCTATCCTGAGGTTGCTAAGTGTTCTTTTTGCCATATTTGCAACAACAGTCCTACCCTGTAGCACACCCTCCTATATCCTCTCAATGCAAACACTTTTATATATAGACTTTGTAGGTATAAAAAATATGATTCAACTCAATGAGGCAGATTTAATGATAACAATATTTTAACACGAATAGTAAAAAAAATTATTATAGTTTAAAAATGTACCAGATGTATCACAGTGGCTCTGCTGTATGATAAACCTGGCACATGTTTAGTCTAAGTTTACACTATGAGATGGCTTAGGTGGCAAAATGTTAGTGCATTTTTATTTGGATATGCGGTGTTGCACTTTAAATCACACTCCTTTAAATGAAGTCACACCCATTTTTGTACATCCACAACCCTTTAGTATCTTAAAAACCATTTAACACATAATAAATGGTGCAGTTGCCATGATAAATGAACCACAATGTCACATGTTATACTACAACGCCTTTCTGATAAGACACAACCCTTACTGAGAAGCCACATCCCTTTTGTCAAATGAGCTGCAGAAGTGTCTAAAAATGGTCAAAAAAACACATCTTTGTGTCAAAGTATGGAACATGAGTTAGTGGGGCAAACTGCAATAATAAATATGCCCCATTATGATTTACCTGTAGAAACTTTGGAAGACCAAACACAAATCGAACTGGCAAAGTCGAGGACCCAAAACATGATGGTCGTGCAGTAGATCTAAGATACAAAATACTGATGTCTATGTTATATTGTAAGTGGTCTAGAATTGATCATCTTCCAACTCACAGCAATCTGCTCTACAGTGAAGAGAGGGCTTGTCGGAAGTGATAACTAAATGGAAACACATTCAAAACCTCATCTATGTATGGATCAATGAGATATAGAAGAGCTAAAGAGCACTACATGGCTCGTTGACTAGTGTCATAACTAGTGTCGTAAAGTATAGCAGAGGTTTCTAGCACATTTCAGATTGGATTTCTGCTAAATAACTATTTCGCAGGCAATGTTTCTCCTTGAGGAGAGCATTAGATAGGTGTAGGGAAACTTATATGCTTCCTGGTAAAATCAAATACTACTCATAAAAAGGGATATTTCGTGTTCAGGTGAAATTGGGTTGTCTTACTACAAAGATTAGCTTTCAACATTTGGGAATGGTAAAATATATTGCTTTATTTTGCTTTGTTGAGGAGATAAGAGTGAGGTTACCTGCTCTGAGTGCACACAGGTTTCTCTATGTTACCAACCTGCTTTCCCCTTCTCTCTCTGCTCTGTCTTATCTTATAGCAGGGAGTGACGTCACCACAAGTCAGCACACTGGACACTGGATGAATGGAATGTGTTATCTCAAAGTAAACAAAAAATAATAATTTATTTTGTTTATTAAATCACTGTAGCTATCTGCACTATAGATAAACATCTCCTGCTCTCATGTCAGTGCTTTTAGTTGAGTTATGAAGACTGAGCGGATATGTTAATCGGTGCCATAGAACAATACACAGCCTGACCAGGAAGAGACACGATGCATGAATATAAAGCTGCTTGTGCAGTGTAAAAAAAACAATGTTGATGTTCTCATCTTAAACAATTTAATGAAACAAAAGCCAACAGTGGAGAGGATACACCATCAAAAAGGTCAGTGTTTCAATACCGTGTAATATGGCCTTCGGCACCAATTATAGCTGGACAACGATGTCTCATGCTGTTCACTAGTTGACTTATTGACTGCTGAGACATGGGCAATCCCACTCATCAAAGAAAGTGTACCCTCAGGTCATGAGATTCAAAATGGGTGTACAGAGTTACAAGCTTCTACATGGCAACTCAGCTGATCCCACAGGTTTTCTAGGTGGTTCAGGTCTGGAGAAAGTGCAGGCCACTCTATTTAGGGAACAGCTGCTGTAGACTGGAGTACCTCAATGATGCACCTCGATGAGCTGGAGTATTTTACTTCAGGAAGATGAAATTAGCCCCGTGTTGTTCATGCAGACGCATAATGACTGGATTAATGGATGTTATTCAATGAGTTGATGCTTAGTCACTGTACCCACCCATTCACAAGGTGTAGGGCAGTTCTGTATTGACTAGACACAGCTGCCCACAGTGGAACACCATCACCACCAAAGCTCATCTGTAACTAATGCATAGCGCTCTCCTTGACGTCTCCAGCATCAATGGCGGCCATAATTTCTGCTCTGAGTGAATCGACTTTCATCACTGAACAACATGTGGGAGCACTGGTCCCTTGTCCAGTGTAGATGCTCCCTGGCGCATGCAAGACAATCATGCCTGTGCCTGGAGGTCGTCTAGCACGCAGACCACTACTTTCAAGAGGTGTCACCAGAAACCTAGCTCTCTTCCCTCTTCTAGAGCTTATTTGTGTATTTATTTATCTAGTAATTATTGGAATATTCAATACTGGGAATTACAAGTAGATTCTCATCCATCACTCAATCCAAGCAGTGAGAAGTCCAATTGGTCCTAAACCAGAAACACACAGCCAAAGTCTTAACCAGCAATCTTTATGAACAAGAAGAATAAGATCTAAAGGTCTAGACATATTCAAGAGTCTCTGAAATTACTTAAACAGTTGTCAGACAGTGAAAGTTTGTAGAACAATGTTCAAGGTGCCAGCTGTTGTTCTTAAAAAACTGTAAAATAATCTTTTTTCATTTCTTATCCAGCAGTTTATCCATTTTTTGTAATTTGTTTATAAACTTTGCTTCTCTTTTTTTCTGCATTTTTTTCAGACATGTATCCTGCACAGGACTGTATATCAAGATAAAGTGCACTCATTCGCGAGTTCTCTTATATTAAAGTGTAATATATTCCATTAATTTAGGGAACAAACTGACTTATACCGAAATCCATGAAGCCTAAGCTACTAATTCCAGGTGAACATATGGCTTCATGATCCTCAGGCATGACAAGACACATGAACAGAAGCAGTCTGCCAAGTTTCTATAAATACAGAAAATCTGAAAATGTTCAAAAGTGAAAAATGGTCTCAATGTGACTACACAACAATAATATCTGTCAAAACGACCCTAAACTGGGCAGCTGAGATATATTATATAGATACATCGTAGACCAGTGGGTGACATAGTCTGATTATTTTCTCAATATTCTGGTAGTATTTAGATTGAGCCCTTGTCACATAAGGGGAAACAGGTTAGGATTAGATGAAAGGGGTATTCCAGTGTTCGGACAAAAAAACTTGAAAGGAAACTGAAGGGTCATTACTAATAATTTAAATATTTTATCACTTCGTTGCCTTCTTTGTGCTCCTCCTCCACGCAACAAGACTAGGCTTGGTTTCTGCAGCAGCTCATGTGAGAAGCCGATGTTATGGCAATTAGGTTATTTTATGTTGTTGTGTCCTATGATTATCTTGTATTTTTTTTATTTTTAAAAGTTTGCAATATTTCTTTCTAATTGAGACTAAAATGCTGAGACATACCATCTTGTTCTACTTCTTTCCATCTTTTTCGCCTAACTGACTAATACCGCACTGCTGATTGATTCTAGACTAATCGACTGTAATATCTTATACAACTAAAGTTTTACTTGTTACTTCCCATTTACCACTCCCTAACCATGACCTTTAGGCTTTAACGCCCAGAACTGGCATTCAGCAAGAAGACCACAGACTGTTCTGTCTAGACCTTTTTGCCGAAGAATCTAGCTTAAGCAAGTATTTGACCACACTTGTATCTAGAGCGAACTACAAGATGTTGAAGCAGAATTGAATAAGATATTTATTCGATTAATAGTATTGCACCAATATATTTTAATAAAGTTAAGGGGTATGTTTAATTGACAGAACCAATAAACTTATCAGGGTGGGTTTTGGTATGTTAATTAAGGGGAGGCTTGATTAACTTGTTTGACCAATAGAATGTATAATCCATGCATAGTGATGTATTGTTTTTATAATATATAAATAGAGCAAGAATCCACACCCTACCCTTAAACAAGAAGTTATATTACTCATGTATGCTGTAATAACAGAAGATTTGCCTTGACTACTGTGTCAGCAGCTCTTTCATTCATAACATATGTCTTAATTATGGATTATTCATTAATTTGGAAACTGCACAACGAGGTTAAGGAGGGTCTTAAGAAGCCTTCCATAACACCGATTACAGTTTCCATCATGCATTGCTGACATCTATTTCAGACCGTTCTCCTTCCCTGGATTCCCCTGACTGCCTAACAGCAAGTATACACCCTTTTGTGCATTTCATATTGTGTTCCCTCAATGCTAAAGGCCGTATCAGCACGCTGTAATATCGGCGCGATTGGCGCCGTAACTGAGCGCGCCGGATTTGCGATGCAGTACGGCGTCCAATCCCGTCGCCCGAAGTACGGTAAATCCAATCCGGTACTCATAGAGAACAGGGATACCGACGCTCCCTACCCGCTGTCGCGAATCCCTGGGCAAGGAGAAAGTTGACCTGCACATTATCTCAGGCGCAATACGTGCCGTGGATAATGCAAGTCTATGGGCCGGCGCCGCTGCCCGCTTCCCTTTATGTCAAGCCGGAATTGCGAGCGGCAATCCGGTCTCGCAATTCCGTCTTGAATAAGCCGTGTGAACACGGCCTTAGGCTTTCACACTAGTTACTAATTACATCCCCTACACTCCCCTGCTGCTTCTTAGACATACAGCTCTCTTTCCTAGTGCTGGAACTGAACATGTCTGACCAGAAAGCTGAAAATGATCTACAGGTTGTATCTCTTGGCAACAAGCTAAAGACATCAGATTTTGGGCCAGTAGCTGGTGAGTGATTTTATAAGAATACTGAAAATATTTACTACATTAGATTTTTATGTCGTACTGCATACTTTCGATGGACATCGATTGTATAGCGAAATGACCCCTTTGAAGTTGGTGATAAAGGGATAGAACAAAGTTCTAAACGATTAGTGTAGACCTGGTTTATTAGGATACTCACTCCTGGTTATACTTGAGGTCACTCTCTGAAAACTATTTGTATAATCTAATCTAGAAGTGTCACTGAAAGTTTCGGACTAAATTTCACATGAAGTGTAGGAATTTTTGATATGCTGTTATCTATAACTTGGTACATTTTAGTAACAGTACTCTGTAGCTATGGAGGCAAAAAGAACTGCAGGTCATACATACAGGGCAGTGAATAGCCAATACCACAATTCATGGCTCAGGGCACCACCTTACCTAGGTCTTGGCTGTTCTTCTGCAGGCATACATACAGGCCAGTGTAAGGCCAAAACCACAAGTCTGGCTCAGCACCACCTTTACCCTGGTCTATTCTTCTGCAGAGTCATACATACAGGACAGTGTAGTGCCAATGACACAAGACTGCTCAGGCACCACCATTACCAGGTCTGTACTCTGCAGGTCATACATACAGGCAGAGTAGAGCTAATACCACAAGTCTGCTCAGAGCACCACCTTTACCACTGTTCTGGCTGTTCCTTCTGCAGTCATGACTATACAGAGACAGTGTAGAGCCAATTACCACAGAGTCTGGCTCAGGCACCACTTTACCCTGTGTCCTGCTGTTCTTCTGCAGGTCATACTATACATGACAGTGTAGAGCCAATACCACAAGTCTGGCTCAGGCACCACCTTTACCCTGTCTGTTCTCCTGCAGGTCATACATACAGGCAGTGTAGAGCTAATACCACAAGTCTGGCTAGGCACACCTTTAACCCTGGTCTGGCTGTTCTCTACTTTTATGCACCTAAGGTGGTGATCTAGCAAGAAAAAAAGAAGATTCAAAATGTTCATTCCAAGAATGTTGCACGCCCCCAGAATGCCCATCAATCTTAAAAAAGAGTGTGCACCGGAAGACTACGAGCAAATTTTTAATGCGTCTTTGCATACATCTATGAAACAGTCTACTAAGAGGTTCTTTTGACACCAGATAACTGGTGCAGCCCCATTATTACATGTTGCCCTATGTGTTTAGAGTTTTAAGATTAAAGTCAGTTCCATTCTCACTTCATTTACAAGACTAAGCTGAATAAAATGTTGAAAAATGAAGTAATTCTTGTGTATACCACTCAAGGCTACTGATGGGTGTATAATATGGCCTGATTTATACTCCGGGGTATAAATTATCCTAGGCCAAAATATACCCGTTGCATAATCTAGAATAGGCCATTTTAACACCATGTATAGGCTGGACTGACTATATACTCTAGCCTGTTACACCAGAACCAATTAATATTGTATGTTAATGGAACACTGTACAACAAGTACCATCAGATGGTTGACAACTGAACAACTTATGTCAGGAGCTTGGAATTACACCTATTATTATAAATCTAAAGGCTGTGATGGATCATCTACCAAAGCAATATATCTCCTTCATACTGCAGATAAGAGAAAGGTGGTAAAGAGTGAACAGGGAGGGTATGAGAAGCAGAATTAAGTGAATGCTTGGATGAGGTCATACAACATACAGCCAGCAGATCCACAAGATGATGGGGAAGATGCCAGCAGGTAGAGATGTACTCTGAGGCCATTGTCCCTGCTAGAGAAGAATCGTTTATCCAATAAGCTACCAGACAATTTATAGTCTGCCATATCCATTAGTTTTTACTTGTTTTATTTCAGCCTCGGTCCCGAATACATATAACTAAAAATGTGATGTCCTGATAACTGTTTGATAACCTTTTCAAGGCAAAAATATAAAAAATTTATAAAGATGGTTCTTTTGTTTCCGTTCATTTACAGATCAAATTAAGAATAAATATGTCCGTGCAGACGAAAAAGTACAGGCATTGCCAGAGGAAAAAAGAAAACTTCAAAACCTAATAGTATACATGGGGAAATCTGGCAGCCATCGACATCCTAGCCTAACATAAATCATAAAAGGACAGGCCAGGCAGAGGCGCACAGAAATCTTTGTTCTCATCTTGTTGGTCGGAAAACTGACTAAAATCTTGTTCTTGTTAGCTCATCATCATTAATGTTGTGAATCCTCCATACAGTTTAAAATGGTTGCAGACGGGCAATGCAAAACGGTGTAATTAATTTTAATGTACGCAGGGACAAAAGCACAAACTGCTCGGTGATTAAACAATAAAAAAACATAAAAAAACAAAACAAAGTATTTATCCACAGAAGATAACACAGACCTGAAAGCAGCAGTCTATTAAAAAAAGCTAAGATGGATGACATGATGACAGCTGGCAGAGGACTACAACTCCCACAATGCATCATCCGTTTTACATAGAAACGAAATAATGCCATTTTATTCCTATAGATGAACAGAGCATCTCGCAATGAATGTTATTTTTTGTCTTACAGCTATAAAAAAAAATGTACAATTTTATGCACTGAATGAGTTTGTCTGGTTTAAAAAAACACACTCAAGTACCCTATTAACAAATTTTGAATTGGCATGGAAGACCTCAGTTCAGGCACCTTAAAAAGGGCTCTGAATGAAAAGACTCATAACATAGATAGTCCTGGGAATTTAAAGGGGTTGTGCCACGAGGTAAAATTGACGTGGGATGCTTGCAAATTAAATAAACATTTTCACCATTCATCATTATTACAAATTCTGCACTGTTTGTGTTTTAGCTGCTCCCTTAGTGATGTATTGTTTACACCCGTCTCCAGGGGATATGACCAGGGCTCGAGAGCTTCTCAGTCCTGGTCGCACATGCTCAGTACATCACCATCTCACTCAGAGCAGAGCTTGCTGAGTGTTCAAACCAATATGCTCGTCACTCTAACTCCCGTCCTCGTAACTCGCCTCAGTAATTTTAGTCAAACAATGCAAATAATAAAAAAAAGAACTTTAATGAGGTCTGTGCATTGAAGTAAAAGAAAAAACAACAACTACAGGAGATGGGTTCCTCAGGGGATTTGAACCTAGGACCCTTGGTGCCAGGAGGCAAAAACTTTACCTCTCAGCTACTCACAATGCTTTACATGAACAGATCTTTCTTTGACTAGAGAGAGGAAAGGCCTGGTGATGGTAATCCCTTCTGGGGTCAAAATTGATTTGTATATTAAAAAACAAATCGCACACGCCTCTTCTGAGTACACAGAGCTGAAGAGCTAGAGGGGCAGGAGGTATGAAATGGGGGATTGTGGCAAAACCCCTTTTAATAGAAATATTTTTGTAATAACTTCATTTGCTCAGTTGGCGCTGCCCCCAGAAAATTTGACACGGTTGTGTTTTCCCACGATTATAGCTGAACTTTGGGGGGATTTCAGAAGGGGCGTAACTAGAATTCATAGGGCCCCACAGCAACATGAGATGGACCTCGACACCTGTCAGGAACCAGGCAACACATCTAGCAATAATTAAAGGTAGCCATAGCGCCATCAGAGAAGCCATGTGGTAATACAAGATCGGAGAAAGCCTCCAACTTGTTATTCTATACCAAGAAAAAAGGATATTTGGGTACATTAACTATAGTTAGAAATAGTTTTACGACCAACAAACAAGTGTGCTATATTTATCACAATGGCTCAAAATGTTTGATAATTTTGTCATATGTTTAGACTATTAGTTGGCTTTCTTTGCACCAAACCTCTATGCCAGATTGTTGGTGCATTTTTGGCAAGTTTTACGTCACATTGTGATCATGCTTGTTCCTCATGAACCCACACCCAGGTTAGGATCTAGCCACTCACACTCTCCCTTTTCGGGTTGATCCCAAATAGGGACTAGGGGTTTGTTCACATGGTATATTTGCGGGCCGTACTTCGGGGTGTAATTGTGCTGCAATGCGCCCGAACTATGGCCCGCAAATATGATAAAATCATGACACTCATTGAGTGCTAAGATAAGCCAACATTTTCCCAGAAAAAGAAAATGGGGGCTGGCCCAGAGAGCTTTACCAGCTAGCCAGCGTGTACTTCTAAAATATCAGACGTATAGCAGTACCCATAGTATGCACCACTAAATGCACGGTAACCTGCATATGAATTCACTCTAGGGTACATAATCAACATGCCTGCAATATCCTGATTAAAAAATTTGCCACTTTTTGGCACATTTTATTACACTTTTCTGGCACAACCACAACATGAAATGGACCCTACTGTTCTGGAGTCATCCTCCTCATTCTCAAGGCCTCATAGCAGCTGCTAAGACTATTGTTACATTCATGGAACGTAACAACAAAGTTCCCTGTGATCAACTTCAGGGCACCCTTTAAACTAAAAGGAATTGTCCAAAGTATGCAACCCCCCTTAAGACACCAAATATATCGATGGCATATCGATAGGATAGGCCATCAATAAAAAGCCTGTTAGACTGGAGGTTTCGTGGCTGAAGGACCTGAGATGTCACTTGACTCGCAGGTCCTTCAGCCCAGGCCACAGAGTGCAGTGTGTAAGTTCAAAGTATACACACACACATACATATACATTCACATTGCATACACACATTTATACAATCACACAAACAAACCCTTTATCTTAAAGTGTGGGTACTTTTGACTTGCTAGGACTTGTTATTTTCCCCAGCATGCCACAATTTTAAAGATAAGGCACTGAAGAATAGAAAACACATATATACCCCCCCAATTACATTGACTAAATATTGTACTGTGTGTGGTGTTAGTGTCTGTGATGTGATGTGTAGGGTGGTGTGTGTAGTGTGTAATATATTATATAATATATATATATTATTATAATATACTATAATATTAATATAATATATATACAGTATACATAACAACACAGTACATAACCTACAGTCAAAAACCATGGTGTGTGTATGCGTGTACACACTGGTACTTGCAGTTCCACAGCAGCTGCCAAGGATAAATGTCCAAGCATGTAGTGTCTGTGGTTTAAAAAAAAAAAAAGAAAAAAAAACCTACCCCAAAAATAAGCCCTGGCCCTTTTTTGGAAACGAAAATAATATACGACCTGGTCTTCTTTTTGTAAAAACACGGTATCTCAAGAATAGGCCCCAGAAAGTTTCTGTTTAACACGGAGAATTGGTTGGAACTGTCCAAGTCATTTCAATGGGAGATTTGATCACAGCCAAGCAGCACGCTCGCCTGTATTCAGAACTCCCATTAAAATACATAGCAGTGTTACGGCCTCTTCTCTATGGTAAACTGAGATTTTATCGAGCCCCATTCTTGAGATAGATTTGGGTCCCCGAGGTGGGACTGGCACCTATTATACACTGATCTCATATCCTATCAACATGCCATCAATGTGTTTGGTGAGAAAACTCCTTTAATTGTAAAGATAGATGCCATCTCCATTGTTAAGCATTTGGGAAATCTCCCAGTGTACTCGAAGACCCTGTAATTTGGCACACAAGATGTATTCCTTTGCAAACCGTTTATATAGTCAGCGAGTCAAGAGTAATTGCACATGAAAAAGATCATCATTGCATCATTCAGGATGCCATTTCCGCTTTGGCATAATGACCTGAAAATGCCATGCAGCTTTTATTTATCAGTCGTCTTTTATCACTTTGTAAATGTTACAGTCATCTGAAGGTAGCAATTAGCTGCTGCTAATCTAATCAATGGAAGAAAACATCAGATCAGTAAAAGGCACCCTATTAGTCTTCTTCCTAATCTGCACCTCTTACCTCTGTGTTATTTTCAGCAAGCGCACTTTCTATGACTTGTTTTAGAGCTCCAACATGGGAAGGCGGTAGGTGATATTTGGAATATTTAGATGAACTTCTTTGCATTTGCCTTTTGGACTCTCTGGATTAACTGCAAACATTTTGGGCCATAAACTTTCTTATTTTTTAGGAATACATCAAATATTCCGGTTATAAAAGCTTCTTGGTATTTTCCATTACATGCATATGAATACACAGCTATTCTTCTGTACTGCTAATAGAATATGTATGAAAATCTTTGCATTCAAGGCACTACTATGTAAACGATCAGTAATTTAACACACAACGAAGGCTGCACACACACCGTAAAGCCATTAGCACACAGCTCATACAGTGGCACATGCCCTGTGGCACCGTATTATTTAGATAGTCTCCCAAAAAAAAAATTTAATCTGATTTAAAAAAACAGGCGTTAATGAACCATTTAACTAGAGTTAAAAGGGGTGTTCCCCACCTGAGACCCTTAGGGGCAAAATTTGAGGACCCGGGCTAGCAGGTTTGGAAAGTTTTAAGAATGTAGATGGCCCCTTTTTTTTCCCCCAATTTCTTTCGGGGGGGGGGGGATTTCGCCGGGGCATGGGGAGCTTCAGCATGCACCTCAATACCACTCTCTTCAGCAATTCACAGGTGGTAAAACGGTTTCGAAAAGCCCCCCCGGGGACACCCTGGGGCAAGCCTCAAGGGGGCCCCTGGGGGCCAACCTTTTAATTTTTTCAAATTGGCCCCCCACTGAAAAAAAAGGTTTTAACCAACCCCGGGGGCCCTAATGGGTTTGTTTTAAATTTTGGGGGGGCCCCACCCACAAAAAATTTGGGGAAGAGGGGGAAAGTTTGGGAAAGCTTTTGTGAAAGGAATTTTTATGGGGCCCCATAAACGGGAAATAGGGGGGTAGTGGCGCAAGCAGGATAACTTTCGAGGGGGGGGGGGGGGCTTTTTTTAATTTAATGGGGTTTTACCCCCCAAATTTTTAATGGCACTACCCTATCAATATACCAAAAGGGCCCCGGGGACGGGGAAATACCCTTTTAAAAAAGGGGTTTTTTTGGGCCCATTTTTTTTAAAAGGGTTTTTTCCCCATTTAAATAGATTCATTTTTACCTCATTTCCTTTTTTTTCCCTAAAGGTTTCTTTTTTGGGAATTTCGGGGGGGGGAACGATTTTACGGGGACTTCTACGGGGCTTTTTATTTGGCCTGCAGTTACGGGGTTCTGGGGGACACCAGGGGGTCTGTGGGGTATAATCAACCGGGGCAGGGGGGGCCGGGGGCCTAATCGGGGAGGGGGAATAAAAAACGGGGTTGTAGGCTTACGGGGGGCCCTTTGGAGGGGGGCGGGAGGGAAACCCCAAATAAAAGAAAAAACAATTTTCTGGGGAATAGGTAGGACCTTTTAAAGGGACCAAATTTTGGGCCAAGTGACTTGTTTAAAACAAAATTTTAAAACTTTAAAAAAAAAAAGAAAAATTCCTTTTTTATGAGGGAAAAACCCCTTTAAGGAAGGGAAAAGGAAATAGACCCCCCCAAAAAAGGGGACCATTTTCTTTGTTTAAAAGTTCTGTAAACAATGACAAAAAACCCTTACGGGAAAATTGGTTTCTTTTTTGGGGACTTTTGGGTTTAATTTGGGGGTTTTTTTTTTTATTTGGTTTAAATTTTTTTTAAAATATTGGGCCTTTTTTTTGGTCTTTTTGCGGATAACAAGAAATTCAAAAAAAACCTTTAAAAATGTTAAACCAGCGGGGTTTCCCAAACCTCTTTGGGAAAATAAGTTGTTGGGGCAAAAAACCCATTTTGGAAATGGGGGGAAAAAAAAAAAAACAAAAGGGGTTTTGTGGGGGCAAAGGGGGGCAAGAAAAGGGTAGGGGGGACAAAGAGGGGGGGGCCCGATCCCCCCCAATAAACCAGGGGGGGAAACGCGATGTACCTTGTGAAAAATAAAACTATCCTTTTAAAATTGGCATCTTTTTTGGGGGGGGGGACATTTCAAAGCTCTGGGGGGTTTTTGAAGTTGGGGTTTGCCATTTTTTTTCTATTTTAAAAACCCTCCATTTCTCCCCCTCCATTTTTATATACAAAAAAAGAACATAAATACTGCTAAAAGTATTTCCCCCTCCGTTTTCCCTTTCCTCTTTTCCCAAAAAAGTTAATTTTTTGAAAATATAAAAAAAAAACTTAAAAATATAAAGACCCCTTTAAATTTAAAAATTTTTCCCCAAGGGGAAACTGAAAACAATTTTCCTGTCAAAAGGATGCTCCCACGGGAATTAAAATTGGGGGGGGCAGGGGGTTTTATGATGTAGCGGGGAGGGGAAAAGGGGGTTTGGGTTTTTTGGGGCCTTAAAAACCAATGGGAACATTTGCTTTTTTTTAATTTTTCTCCCCGGGGAAGCTACAAGTAAATTAAAGGAAAAAGGGTGGGGGCCAAAAACCAAAAAATGAAAAAAACACACCCCCCAAAACCAGTAGGGGCAAAATTATAAAAAAAAAATTTTGCGGGGGAATTTATTAAGAAAAATGGGGGAAGGGGAAGGGGCTTCAAAAACCAGCCCAAAATTTTCTATCAGCAACAGGGGTTTATTTTTTAGAATGGGAAGGCCAAAAACTCATTTTATCAAGGTTAAAATTCAGAAAGGGGAATGAATGGCCCCGAATCCCCTTTGGGGGGGAAAAAACAATAATGCTTTTTTGGCCTTTCCCTCCAAATCCCCGGTTTTTTCCCCAAAAAATAAGACATTTCCAAAGAAAGGGCTAGGGCTTATTTTTGGGGAAGTGCTTTTTTTTTTTGTTTGTTTTTTTAAACACATCGGGTGCAGACACGGTATGCTGGGACATTTAGTTGCTTGGCAGCTGCTGTGGAACTTCAAGTACCAGTGTGTATATACACAGACATATACCCGATCGTTTTTGACTATATGGTATGTATATATATGTATATACATACACACACATGCATACGTACGTACACACAGTACATAACCTATAGTCAGAAAACATGGAGTGTGTGTCTATTCTTTCAGTGCCTTATCTTGAAACTGTGCATATGCTGGGGAACTACAAGTCTCAGCAAGTCACAGTAGCCACACTTTAAGATAAGGGATTGTTTGTGTGGTTGTATATATATATGTAGGCAATGTGAGCGTATATGTATGTGTGTATATACATTAAAGTTTCACTTACACATTGCACTCTATGGCCTAGACTGAAGGACCTGCGAGTCATGTGACTGACATCTCAGGTCCTTCAGCCTGAAAACACTGGAGGTTTCCACAAAACCTCCAGTCTAACAGCCTGTTTATCAGGGTGGGCGGGGGTCGGGAATGGCACCTCCCAGGAGGTGGGCACCAGGTAACATCACTCAGGAGGCGCTGACTAACTAGGGCTTATTTTTGTAGTAGGGCTTATCTTTAAAGCCTACTGCAAGAATCTGTGAAAATCAGGCTAGGGCTTATTTCTGTGGGAGGGCTTATTTTTGGAAAAACACGATAGCTGAATAGAGCAGTAGGGTGGTGAGTGATGTGAAATGCACTCCTGAGCCCCAAATCCAAGATAGTGCCCATTCTCTGTGCTGGCATCACTACCTCTGCCAAGCACTAGCTGTGCCCTCTGAGGAAAGTGGAAGTCTGGACCTTGACCGTCCCTGCTCAATGTGTCCAAGCTCCAAAGGGCCATGTAAGTGACATGACGGGCCACATTCAGCCCACCGGCCTGGTGTTTGTGGTTTAGAAGGTTGCGTTAGGGCAGAATCCCCACCATCAATGTTCCTTTAACACTAGAATATTGATGTTTAAGTAACGTACAGATATATTGTGCTCAATCTTCCAGTACGAATGAGTTTCCTTGATGAGTAATGATCAATACATTGATTGACAATAAAATCAGTCCTTCTTGGAAATGGCTTATTATAGTTACGTATTTATAGTCAGGTTACGTACATAGTTGGATTCTGCAGTGCGATATAAATGGTATTCTGATGACTTAATAATGACCGCCGTCATTCACATGTTTTGGATATAATAAGTATATTGGCCATTTTACTAATCTATACAAGATGGAAACATAATCTATGTTTAACACTAATGGGAAATCATCCAGTCTAAATGCAGCTTAACCAATCTCACTCATCTAAGTAGTTTTGTTCTGGTTGCGATCCACTTGGCAATAAAATAAGTATTAGACCTAGGTTCCAATGCAGACTCTGAGTCACTAGACTAATAGAATTATTCCAATTATCACGAAGGGGGCGTGTCCGGTACGGCAGCACAAGAAGTCCGCACTTAATTGGAGCTCCCCGTAGACCACCAGCAACAGAAAGGGTCTAAACATATGACAACCTGAGTGGTTGGAGACCCGAAACCACCTAGATATTAGTGCATCGGCCCCCGAGATGAACAGCAGATCTAATCTAACCCACCTAGAGGGAACCGGGCCGTGCGGTGAACAGCATTCTTGGAGTCTTCTGGCGGGACGCGGGCACTCTGGCGGGAGCGGCCATTCCGAAGTGAGGAAGAAGTAGGGACGGCCGCCTGAGGAGGCGACAGCTGAGCGGTAGGAGACGTCCGAGCTCCGTGCAACCTGTGACGTCTACTCTGATGAACACCTCTGGTGGGACGGAATAGCCCGGGGGGACCTACCCTCGCAGGGGGCACAGGGCCCTGCGACATAGCACTTTCACTGCCCAGCGGGGCGCGTGGCCGCAAGGAAAAAGGAGGACCCGGCGCTGACAGCGCAGGAACAATGTAGTAGTCAACCCTGGACAAAAAAAAAAAGAATAGAGAGCCTGAAAAGTAACTGGCAAGCGGCGGGAATAGTTTTAGTTTGCCATGCTAAAAGATCAGAGACCGAGTACAAAATCCCAACGCTACACCTAACTGTGAAGAGAAGTCTGCCTTATAGGCCCACCAATGCTCACAGGCAAAACTGGCAAAGAGAATTGACAAAAGGGGCCACGCAAGCTTAAAAGGTGCCTGGGCTCTCTGAAAGCAGACAAGCACAGCATTGTCTCACTCTGGGACCGCTCTAAACGTTCTAAAGCTGCCACAGTTCACAGCGGTGGAGAGTCGGCTGTGGAGAATAACCCTATACCCTACCCAGAGCCGATTTAAATAGGCAACTCTTGCCACATCCCCTGCCGCAGATTGCCTACTCTACACTCAAGATTTACTCCTCACTTCAGGCCCAGTCCAATCAACCACAAAATTAGTTAGTATCATTTGCTGAGTCCTACACATCCATAAGGGCTCCCCTGATATATAACTCCTGGACATATGCCACCCAAGTCACACAGCGACTCCAGGGGCCTTCCTAAAAGACCGGGAATACTTCAGGTGCAGTAAAGGCCATAACCTGTCGCACCATCACAGCAATGTCAGATCACTTTAATCAGTCCCAGCCACGTCAGCCATCAGACAGTGGCAGGCCGCTTCCTCTACTGAATCAATCAGCTCGTATCCACCAGGAGCGTGAAATGCCTTCCTTCTATACCAATGCAGGATTGGAAATCCTATACTGACCACTTAACTACTAAGAATGATTTCAAGGCCCTAGTGCTGGAACTAAAAGAGACATTTCGGTCAGAAATTGCAGAAATGAAAACGGACCTCAAAAGTATAGCAACAAGAGTAGATAGTCTAGAAACAGCACATGAAGAAACCAGAGAGTTTGTCTCTGATCTCTGCAAGCACACCACCTCCCAAACCTAATTTCTTACGTGATCATGGCGAGACACCTAAAGAACCCAGATTACTAGGGGGAGACTTAAACTCCGAATCCGAGGTTCTCCCTGAATCTACAGAATCGTGAAACAACCAGAGAGGCAGTTCTCAACAGATATACTTCAACGCATTACAGGGAGAAACCACATCTCACAACATAAAATTTGAAAGGGCTCACAAGGGCCTACGCCTTACGAAATCTCCGCAACTATCCAAGTAGACTCGATAAGATGCTTGCATGACTATGAATTGAAGGAGAAGATCATGTCCTGTGCTAGAACCAAAGGTCCCCTCCAATACCAAGGTGCCCAATCATTGTATCAGGACCATGTCTTTGTTTCAACCCTCAAAAGCGGAGATGCTAAAAACCTCTACTTCCAGATCTAACAAAAAAAAGGGAATAAGTACAAGTGGGGCTTTCCTTTCATGTTGCTGGCATCTAGAGATGGTCGCTCGTCGGTGCTAAAAGTATTTGAGGACCTGCCGCACTTTTGTTCGTCACTGGATGTTCCGATGCCGGAGTTGCAGGACTGGGACCTAGAACTACCGCCTCTTGCACCACCGGTACTGTGGCAAAAGGTTCAAGGACGTCGCCGGAGACCTCCCCCACTGGCTGGGGCCCGCTCCCCCGGGGATTCTGCGTCTCATCCGAAAACTTGACTGTCTCAGGTTCCACTTTCCCATAATTGAAAAGAAAACTTGCCTATAAGGCATGTGGCAGCCCCAAACACTTATAATGATTCCAATACTTCATCATTCTGTTTCTTCCCCTAGGATGTTTTTTTTTTTTTTTCTCTTCCTGTCTCTCTCTTTCCAATTTCCCTTATTTTTTCTTCTCCTATTTTATTTAATTTTTTCCCCTCTCCCACTATTCCGCTATAAGGTCAGGTTGGATTTGGGTACAACACCCCTCTCTTTGCTCTCGACACTCCCCATCAGAGTCCCATGTAGAGGCGGTTTACCAACCGGCCTCCATATTACTGGGTAAGTGTTTCGACACCTATTTCCCCCCATTTGAGGATCTCTATTCGGTTCCAGCACTTAAGTGTAAAGTGCTAACCAGATTAGGCTTCATCACAGGGGAAGCTATTTTAGGAGTAGCTCCCCCAATTATACTACCTATCTATTCTAACTGTATCCTCATCTCCGGGTACCTTAACATCCCCTAGTTCTTCCCAGACAGGGGATATCGGTACTTGTTAGTGTGCTCACTACTATTATGTTCTTCTGCTTACATTTGTGTATGTTGTCTCGTCTTCCCCCTCCTTTTTTGTGTCTAGTATGGATAGCTCCTGCTGGTGACTCCACGACCTCAGGTTTTTGAAGAATTATATGGTCTCTTGTTAGTCTATGATGGCTAAGTTAATGTCTCTAAATGTAAAAGGTATTAATTCAAATGTTAAAAGACGTTTGCTTCTCTCCGAGATGCGTGCAGCTCAAGCTGAAATCGTTTTTCTCCAAGAAACCCCCTTCACAACAAAAAGGGCAATTTTAGCCTTTGCTAGGAATCACTACCCTGTCTCCCATGTATCCTCCCAAGCTAGGAAAACGGCAGGTGTGGCAATCCTGCTCTCCAGATCGTGCCCCTTCCAGGTCACAGATACCTTGATGGATGACCAAGGACGTTTCATTATTCTCAAGGGTAACTATAAGGGCATCACCCTAACATTGTGTAATGTTTATGCCCCCAACCAATCTCAAAACAAGTTCCTGAAACGGGTCTTCTCTAAATTACGTAGATTCTCCTCCACCTTATTACTGGTAGGCGGTGATTCATGTTGGCATTTTCTGAAACTCCAGATAAACCTATGCATTGCTGACAAACAAATAACAGGTCATACTGCTTTGCTCGCCTTTCAATGGAATTTAGGCAGATAATCCAGGAGGACACTCACTTTTGCTAGTTTATGGCGAATAGCCCACCCCATCCCACGGAACGATACGTATACCTTCTTCTCAGCCCCCCACACACGGTACACAACATCCCGAATAGGACAGCATTTTTGTTGGCAAATGAGGCCTACTTTGATTCGGCTGGCGTAGTCACCCAGATCTCAAGGTCAGATCATGCTCCTATATTTTCAACGCGTTAAGATGGACAACACACCCAAAACGAAAATGATCACTGGCGATGAACGAGCAGCTTTATCAAAAACCCCCAACAAAGGGAAGAAAAAAGTCCCATATTATGAATATTTCTCTCTTAAGGAAGGGTCATTTCCTCTCCCCTTACGTTGATGTAAGCCCACAAAACTGTCATGTGCGGGGTACTTGCATACCACTTTGGCCCCAAGAGCAAAAGAGACGCCAAGTTATCAAGGCGAGACATTAAGTCATGAACTTTTATTCTTTAGAGGCTTCAATAGTCCAACCGCCCATCTAAACCATTGCAAAATTGTGAATATATGCACAATTGGGGAAGACTTTTGCTATAGGCTATGTAGAGAAAATGTTTATTATATTTAAACGCGCATAAGATTCTATGGAGCAGGGGAATAAGGCCACACACTCCTCGCAGGCTAGGCAGTTAAGGGAAGATGCTTCCAGCAGAGCACCTCACGCTCTGCAAGAATCTGAAGGACAGGACCAAAAGATCCCACCATTTGATAGCCCAGCTAATTTTCAAAATACTTTTCGGGGTTATATTCACTCCCGGATTCCCTCCCGAAAGATTAGGAGTCTTGATCCCAGATCCTGGACGTTATTTTTGAAATCATGGCAAGTGGTTATACCATGGCCCATCCTCTACAGAAGTCTCAAAGACTCACTATAAAGCCCCAAACTCAATGGAGGATCTAGAAGCATTCCTACAATCTATGCCCCACGGTTAAGCACCGGGGCCTGAGCAGAACGGTTTCACCTAGTTAAACACTCAGTTTTTAGTCCCAGAATAATCACCCGCATTTGCTTAAGAGCTCTATAACCATGTTGAAGGAAGGGAGCTGTTGTCCTCTACCTTCTTACACCTTATAAACCCCTCCTGGCCTAAACCCAAATAATGATCCTATGGATGTCTCAAGTACAGACCTATAGCGTTACTTAATGCAGATTCAATTTATTCACCAATTACATCTAATAGACCTCTCGCGGCTTTTTACCCAGACTCATTCATAAAGACCAGTTGGGGTATTTAATCTTAAATCGCCAGGGTGAGGGGGTGAACACAACACCCAAAGGAACGCTCACATGATCGATGTGGTCAACAAAACTAACGAGTAGCCTTGTATTGAGCCTTCGATGCCGCAACCGCTTTCGCACGCATCGGGTGTCCTATATGTTTGAGGTGCTACGGTCCATTGAATTGGGGGCCCCTACCTTCTAGCGTGAGGGCCTAGTATACCTAACCGCGCGACCATCCGCCTCCGCGAAAACATGTCTCCAATGGATCTCTCCATCCTAAATGGCAACCAGACAAGGGGAGACCTGCTCTCGCCACTCATTTTGCCCTTTAGTGTAAGAGCCTCTCGCCTCCGCTGTCCCGCCTTAAGCTAACCGAGCAATCCATGATTCTCTCTGCCGGAGAGGGAATTCAAGTTGTCTCACTTGCCGATGACATCCTCCTGACATTAACATCTCCACATTTATCTACTCCCCAACTTGCATATGTTTGCTCAATGAGTACGGCACCAATCACGTGGCTATAAAATAAACAACGACGAAAACAGAGTCACAGCAATAAACATGTCACACAGGAGTTGAGATCTCTAATGGATAACTCCCGAAATCATTGGAAAACACACGTATAAATATTTAGGAGTGCACATAACAACACCCTAATGCATCCGAAGATAAATTTAATTTCCTCAGAAGTTTTCCTAGAAATTAGACTAACTATACTAAAAGATATGGATACCGTTGTCAAAATTCAGAGGACGCATCACGGCGTTTAAAAATGTCTCAGCTCCTAAACTAAGTATATCTTTATCGAGACTCTGCCTGACGGGAGCCAATTAGAGAATATAAACTCCTTCAGGCGGCGTGCCCGTTTTAATTTGGGCTAATAAACGAATCGCATATAGACAGATATGTAATTAAAACTGGACGGAAAAACGGTGGCCTAGCAGTGCCGGACTTATCTACTTATGACTGTGTATCCCAACTAAGACGAATCCCGGCTTTGTCATCCCTATAAGGCCCTATTCGATATGGTTTGAAAATCGAGATAGTATGTGGCTGGCACCTACATACCCAAATATTTCTCCTTTGGCCCTTCCCAAGTACCTGAAAATAGGCTTTAATTAGGCCCAATGACCCTCACGATAGAATTATGGCATCTGGTGTGGATACATTTGGATTATGTAACTCCATCCTCGCCATAGACCAACTACCTGTTCAATCCATCATTTCTCTGAGGTAAAGGAGGTCATGCTATGAAGTGTGGTTTACAAAGGTCTCATCCTCCCGCAATGCGTACATAGTAGACAATAAACTAAATGCCTTAAGCCCTTCCAAACAAGCAGACAGACCATGAACTAGCCTGACCAACTGCTACATCCCATACATGCAAATTGACTCAAAATAAGTCCTTAAAATTATTTTGCGTTCTAGTGACGGTTCTTTCCCCTACCCAATTTGAAAAGTTGTGCATTTTACAACTCAACCACCAGGGGTTAATATCAATATTTATGGCTATCTGCTGGACCCATTTCCAGATGAGACACCAACGACATTCTTATATGACAAAATGGGCCAAAACAGACAATGCTGTATAGAGAGTCTTCAAATGATGATGGGATCTCGTCTGTAGACGGTCCTACAGACTTCCAATTCACAACATATAAAGAAAACATATATAAAATAATAAATTTGCTGGTACCCTACTCCCATCCTTGCTGCACAAACGGAATCCTGCAATTCCGGATAGATCTGGGCATGAGGACAATGCCGGGGGGGGGGGGGGGTGTGGGGGGAGGGGGGGGGGGGTGGGGTGTGGGGGTGTTGGCGGGAGGGGGGGGGGGTGGGGGATATCAATCACAATCATCTGGGACTGTATTCGATTCTAAACGTTTTGGTCAGCGGTCAAGATGATTGGTCAATGAATTTATGTTGGGTATACGCCAGCAGATGATCCAAAATGTTTTCTCTTTAATCTATATCCAACTCAGCACACAAAAAGCATTCTCAAAATTGATGCTGCATATTCAATACAGCTGCAAGATGCCAAGTCGCAGCCTCACTGGAAGAGTAGAAGGGCCCCAGGCCTTCCCGAGCAATATGGGCGACTGAAAGACATAAGTAAATGGAGTAACCTTACATGCGTCTATATATCACAAAACTTGATTTATTTACAAACAAACAACTTTGTCAACTCCTGGATTTTCTAATATACAACTAACGATGGTGTGAGAACCCTGGGGAAAAAGCAGGGATACCCTATGATACCCATATTCCATACAGGCTAACCATTGTTATCCCCCCCCCCCCCCTCCCGCTTGTGTGACATTCTTGTCTGTAGTTTGATCTATAGGCTAAAAAAATTAAAGTAAGGGTTATTCTTATGTTCTGACTATACCGTTTAAGACACATAAGACCGTGCGCAAGGTGGACATCAGATGAAATGACTTCATGCAACCATCTACCCTTTGCTCCTCCCCATATTCACATGAAGTTACAAACACCTGTTTAGCGAATAAAACTTTAAAAATGCTTACTGTATTCACTAATACGAAGATCAAATACTCACCCACACCATTTTTAAAGGATCGTGCAGATTTATATGATAATAACTCCAATTTTATAACATTATGCAATAAGGTATCAACTTACGTTGTGCACTATTCTATGTAATGACCACATATTGCAACATAGATGTTCTATCTTTTTTTTTAATTCGTAAAAATACTTTACAAAAAAAACAGTTATATAAAAAAAGAATTTCCTATAGCACATTTATTGGTTGCTAATAATATACATACAGTTGGGGAAAAAATATAATACTAGAATGTACAGTTCTCTAAGAAGGAACACATGGATAATTTGGAAATAGCAAGCTTCTACTGAACAAAGCTGCCTTAAATCTACAACCTTTTTAGAAATTAAATGATGTGACAAAGGAACTGATGGGAATCCTTTGAATTGGGTTGTCCACGAAAAAAAATCCATGACATTGGGGGCAAGGGGAAGGCCAAAGAAAATAAAAAAAAAAATTAACTGCCTCAACTGCTATGCCACCACTGTGGAGCTTTCCTTGAATCTATGCTCCTCTTGACTTTCTGGGTTTTTCCCGACACGCGGGAGAGGCTTGAGCTCCATTGTAAATGTGTCAGGACGAGGAGCAGATTGCCGGCTATCTTCAGAGCAGCAGCAAAGGACAGACAGGGAAGTATCAGG
The DNA here is from genome assembly GCA_025379985.1 of Phyllomedusa bahiana. Lineage (NCBI taxonomy): Eukaryota > Metazoa > Chordata > Amphibia > Anura > Hylidae > Phyllomedusa > Phyllomedusa bahiana. The sequence continues at coordinate 128,753 of JAODAL010000124.1, read as the reverse complement.
GTTTTTTCGTTCTTGCCCACCCTGGCTCCAGTGTCATGTAATATTTATTTAGTGGACACCACCTTTCAGGTGTTGGTAGAGCATGTGGAGGTGGACACAAGTCATTGTTGTCTAAAGCTCCTGCCTTCACCCTTTCTCTTCTGTCTGTACTGCTTTAACTCAGTAGGGGAAGCATCTTAGGCCAGGTTCATATCTAAGTATGAGGATCTATTATGATCACCCATCACAGATAACCATAAAGAACCATTACGCAAGCCTAGAATCCTGGGCCAACATCACTCTGTATAGGACAGACAGCGGATATGTGGGAAGCCTTTGGCCACAGTGCACCATGGCTCTCTATCAACTGCAAGAATGTGACAGGATCTGCAGGAAAGGTAAGTATGTGTATTGTACATTACATGTATGTAAAGATGTTGTTGCCCTTAATGGGGTTTTCACACTACAAAAAATAGCTTTCAACATAAAGGGACAATTAAATGAAGACATTTTTCTAAATACATTGGTCAATAGATTTTACTTTAGTCATGGGATAAGAGCATTTTTGTGCTCTTAAGTGCACACAGGTTTCTATGGTTACTTGCATACCAGATGGATGAATGTCTGTCATCTGATATAGCAAAGAGCATTCAGTCAACCACGTGCCCTAACTGAAAAGAAGCAAAACTAATTAAATGCAAACAAGAATTATCAAAACCAAAATGAACCATTAGCTGTGAAGGACTGAAAAGCATGGCTTTATCTGTAATCTCCCGCACTTCCTAGAAGTTGAATATGACAATCACTGCTGTAGAACCACTCACAGCCTGAGGAGACAGAGTGCAAAACTGCTGAAACTCATTGAAACAACATGCCATTCATCACATGTAAATAAACCATATACATTACTTTTTTCTAATCATGGGAGACTAAGGGGGACAGATGGTCATCAGTTGGTATCTGTCAAGGCATCACTCAAATGTGTCTTTTTTTTTTTGTTTAATATCTTACACCATACATGTTTGCAGCGAAATGTGCTACAGCCATTCTTTTTTGGGATCAGTCCAGATGACCTAGTTTTTGCTCTCCACATGCATCTATCAGCCTTATGGGTGCCCCAATACCACTTCTATGGTACACAGGGCTATCCTCACTTGAATCACATTTGGTAGGTACGGTAGTAACTGCCACAAACAAAAACAACCCACAAGATGTGCGCTTTTGGAGATGCTCTGACCTAGTCATCTACTTGTTACAATCTGACTCTTGTCAAACTTGCTCAGATGTATAAGCTTGCTCATTTTTCAGCTTTCAACACCTTAAAGAATTGACTGTCCAACGAATATATTCCGCTTTTTGACAGGTGCCATGGTAATAAAATAATAGATGATATGTACATAAAGCATATATACACACACATATAGAGAGAGAGCTCTTCCTTATTAACAATATGAATCGTGTGGCAGCAAAAAAACGACCTCAGACGCAGGACAAAATGTACAGCCTAGAAAAAAAAATTGCAGCGCTCATCGATTGGAAAAAAATGAATGAAGCTTTATTCCATATCCAAGGGCGATGTTTCGGCTCCTAATAGAGCCTTTATCTATTAGGAGCTTAAACATCGCCCTTGGATATGGAATAAAGCTCCATTCAAATTTTTCCAATCAGAAGAGTTTGCAATATATTTCCAAGGTCTAGCTTATATTATCTATCTAAATAAATAAATAATATATAGCAAAAAATAACAAAATAATATATATATAAAAATCTAAAAAATAAGAATATAAAAATAACAAAATAATACATACAAATATAAATATATATATATATATACCACACACCCACCACACATCTGACATTGAATACACACACAACAGGTTGCTTGCTTACCTATGACATCAAAAAGAGCTTGCTGCTAGACAGACATCACTTTCTACGGTGAGGGCAGGAGTTTCTTTGGGTCATGTACTTTATACACAATGTACCAGAAAGAAAGAGAATGCTCCCACCTGCTGCCCAAAGGAGCCACTAATCCTGGCACAGTTAAGTGCAGTACAGGAAATGTATATAATATCAATATATATATATATATATTATATATATATAAACGATAATATCAAAACAAGAAAAATGCACAGCACCACTCCATTAAAAAAAAAATAAATAAATAAAAAAAAAAAAATGTTGAACTGTGACACCCAAACCGAGAAAGCATTGAATAATGCATAAGAATGACACTAAAGAATGTGGCAACCGCAGGAATGGATTACCATGGCGTATACCCCCCGGCCAGTGACCTTGCAGCACCTTCAGAAGTCCCCAAATCCCATGCCCCCAAGGTAAGATAGCCTTGGGGGAATGAACGACCAAAGGTTAGATGGATGACGACAGTATAACTGTCGACATATGTTTCACTACATTTAAAGGTTAGTAATAGCTTCAGCCTGTCCTGGTAACGGCCATACATTGGGCGTTGAGCAAAGAGCAGGGTGGGTGCTCACTCCCCATGGATCCACACCGGTGTTTACCTGGAGTAAAAAAGACCAGCATGTAAGCAGACTATGTGTTACAAACCCTGGCAACCTTAAAGCCTTGGTTGGAACCTAGCAGGAAAACCCTCCAGGGAAAACATTTCAGACATTCAGAAAGTTGTCCTCTGTTATTAGAGCCCGACACGGGCGAGGCTAATTTGTTTTTTGTTTAGTTTGTGCATGCCTATGCACTGGATTTCTGTTGGCTCTATTAAAATACATAGGGCCCCAGTATTTTAACACCAGGAGTACGTCCCTGTCTTCTGCATGAAAACCACGTAGTGACGATCCCAGAGAGCCGCTAAAGTCTCACACAACATCTACTATCCTATAATATCTAAATATATAACACAAAGCTTGCATGGACATGGTTAGAATAAAATACAACAAATATTTATCTATTTATTGGAAGGATACTGTGATTTTCTTTATAATATATATAAAATCAATAAAAAACTATAAAAAAATATCTAAACTATAAATATTATCAAAATAACACCAAACTGTAAAGCCAAGTTTCACACAGCATATAATATAGACAAACGGTATTGTACAAGGTATTTTCAGGAGCGTTTCCTCGCCCAAAACCTCGTCCACAATGCTTCCAAAACACCCCCAGTTCATTCAATTTATTCCTATGTAATTGATTCCTATGTTCACACACAACGAGGTTTTTACGCGCTTCTTTGGAGGCGCTGAATGAGAAGTGTCATGTTAATTCTTGAAGCGTGCTTTCGGCGTGGTTTTTGTCCTGGCTATTAATTTGTATGGGTGAAAACCTCGTCCAAAACCTCATCCAAAACTTTGCCGAGAAACACCTCTAAAACTTCGTCTGAAGAAGCGTGTTACAGGCAAAAATGCTCTGAAAACCTCATCGAAAAAGAAGTCAAAATAAGCCGTGCGAACATACCCTAAGGGTGCGTTCACACAGCAAGGGACAAATACCGGTCGGTTTATCCGGTCGGCCGCGGGGGGGCGGCTTTTCTCCGCGATGAGCGTAGAAAAGCCCTCCCCCTTCACAATCACAGACTCCGTCCAAAAACCAGATAGAAGAATGTGCTTGTAGAATGTTTTGCGGGCGGCCCGCAGGTGGAAAAACCGCCGGGCGGAAAACCTGTGCGGTGGGCACTGCTGCACAGGTTTTCCATAGAGCCCCGTTCTGCTCATTTTTGGCCGGTTTCTCAGACGGTCTGCAAAACCGCAAACCGTCTGAAAAACTGTCTGAAAACCTGTGCAGTGGGGCCATGCCCTAAGAGTTAGCAGATAATTACACCAAACTGGTTCCTGAGTTGCAGAAATGATTGGAGACTTTGTAATCATCATTTAAACAATAAAAAATAGTGCTACATAATGAAATCCATATAGTATAGGCTGGCATCCGACAACAGGTTACGCTGTGCATGATTGATAATGCAGTGTCCAACACCAATGTGTAGTAAAGTGTATAAGAAGTAGTCCTGAAACAATATCATCATGGTTTCTGTAAAACTATTTATATTGTTGCTTCCCAAACTGGTCGCTTGTTTCACAACTGCTGCAATACTCCTGTGATGAAGAGCTCTTATACGGTCTCGTACATCACTGTCTTTTTAGTCAGGGAATCAGATGGGTTCCTGTGTTACTTTCTGAAATGTCTCTATGAAGTCTAAAAACAACTAAGGGTGGGTAATCAGGAGATGGCAAAAATTCACATTAAAAAATACCTCCTGTACAAGGAAAAAGTATTTTTTGTCTTAAGAGACGTTCAATGTACACACTTATTATGCAACAAGTAAATTGTATGTTTAGAGAGAAGTTTAAAAGGGGGTTGTCTCACACTAGATTTTTTTTTTCATTTTTAAAGATCTTCAAAAACAACTCACTTTGAAATAGTGCCCATTAACAGCCCAACCTATTCTGAGTTTCCCCCCTTTGTATGGGTGCATCGCCCCTCGGTCCTATACTAAGACCTGTTTGATCCCCTGATAGGCCACACGGGCACTATAGCGACAGACCTGGCTTCTACTGCAGCCTACAGCCTAGTAGAAGATAGTAAACACGCCCCTGAATTCAAAATGAAACCAAGAAAACAGGACAAATCAATGTAGTGAGACAAATCCTTTAAGCCATCAGCAAGTATAAAGTCACTGTTTTATATAAACCAACCGTTTTTGGTGAAAAACACACGGGGCCCCGCAGTCCTGTCTGAAGATTTAGAAGCCCCACCATATTTTATGCTTGCACTCTCTCCCTGCCGTCATATGCCGTCTTCTCCAGGCTGTCTCTTTATTGCCTGCTCAGTGTAATCTTGCTAATTATATTTAGTGCTGAAGCCTTTGGTTTCCATCCATTGCCCATCTGCTTGGCTTCCTCCCTAGAAGTAGGCTGCCGTTTGTGAACGATCTCCCTATGATGTACAACAGCTCCCTGGCCCAGGTCATGTTTGCTGACTCGAAATGAAATGCGCACGTGGATAGTCACAAAACATTCCCATAAAACAAAGCGACTCCTAATAACTATTTATGAGCCTACAAAGCTTTCTGAGTCACACAGGTCTCCTGTAACCTAGAGTGACAAACTTACCATATCTCCTGAATATGTATCACATTTTCTATCATCCTATAAAACTAGAAATGACATTTTTTCCATAAGCTCTTAAACTCAAAACACGTTACCCTTAAAAGCCATGCACTTCCCATAAAATAAGAGAGACCAATAACTCCGCGCTGCGCCATGGCAAAGTGAACACAATATGCAAGCATTGTCACTAGTTACCCGAAAATTGAAATGAGACGGTATTCAAACCTCGTTTGAAGGCCTAAAATTAGCTGTATCAGCCGAGTGCCTCGTGAATGAAGAGAATCTTTTTAAGAGACCTTGAGCACTTCACAATAGTTCAGAGAAATGTATTAGATAGAATTATTCTTTGAAAAGGTTGCTTAGTTTAGTAACATCTGTTCGTTAGGACAGAATATTTGTCACACTGTATACAGTATAATGCTTCATTTCCTCTGTGATGGGGCTACAAGAGAATGAAACGTGTGCCGTCAAACTCCTCCAAAGATTACACATGATCGCTGGGTGCCCCAAGTAGTGGGACAACCTTGATAAGCTCGTTATCAGAGTGCCACGTCAAAAAGAAAAAAAAAAAAAGTATATTAGCTTATCTTTTAACAATTTGAGGAGCAAGGCTGCCATGTCTACTTTCTTAGAACATATGAGCTGTATCCATATTGACGGCACTGCTCTACTGCCTAAAATTTGATTTCCTCATTAGGCCATGTGTCATCAAAAAATTAGTCATTGTTTAAGTCCCATTTTTATGTTAAACACTTTTTTAGGAATTTTTAGTTTGTTTTTTTTTAATTTTTCATATCACTTTCAATATTTTTTTATAATTCTTAAGTCTTGCAGTTTTCACTTTGGCCACTAGGCCTTGTTATCACGGCTTTAACAGCAGTCAGAGAGATGCTTTACAGTAGCTTCATGCACATAGGAGACTTGAGACTGACTCAGTCCCATTCACTTCTATAGGAGAGTTTTCTAGTCATGCTCTGTGACCTGGGAAGAAATCAGTGTGCAGGGAGGTGAGAGGGGGGGGGGGGGGCTGTGACCATCTCCTCTTGTGACTGGTGGATCCTGTGTTATCTATTCACAATGGTGTCTCCTTTCAGTTTGACCCTCTTTGTGCTGATAATGAGCAGACTACTGAGAATCTTTCTCTATAGAACAGGAAGTGTCAGACGATTATTAGGCCTAGTGGCCAAAGTGAAAACTGCAGGACTTAAGAATTATTAAAGACTATTGAAAGTGATATGGAAATAAAAAAAAATAAAATATAACCAAAAATTCTTAAAAAATGTGTTGAACATAAAAATGTGAGTTAAACAATAAGTCATTTTTGATGACACATTCCCTTTAAAGGGGTTGTCCCACCATAGACAATAAAGGCATATCTGTAGGATATGCCATCAATGTCTGATCGGTGCGGGTCCGACCTCTGGAACCTGAAACTATCTCGAGAATGAGCCCTAAAACCTCCCCGTTGGAGTTATAGAGGTGGGTGGGTTTCTCCTCTCGAAAACAATCGGAGTTTCAAACTTGCCTGTACTCATAATTCCCACTGATTTCAACAGGAGAATGCGAACCAGTTCTCCGTTCAAAACAGAGAGGTTTTAGGGCCCAATCTTGAGATATTCATAGAAGGAAAAAACACAGGAAGTGTTAAATCAGCTCATCCGCCTCCGAAGTGGATAGTCCCAGCTGAAGCACAGTAATGGTGGAGCCAACGCCTGGCAAAGTCCAAAGGAAAAAGTAGGAACTAATTGTGTGCTTGGTAGAATCCTGGTTCCTACTTTTTCCATTCTTGAGATAGCTGCGGTATCCAGAGGTGGCAGACATTTAGTGGCATATCCTATCAATGTCTATGGTGGGAATACCCCTTTAACACATAATGGAGATGCTGCAGACTTTTCATGCATGTGGATGAGATTTCAACAAATCCACATCATCCACACATAGCTGAATGTATATGCACAGAAAGCAGCGAAGTGGAATTTCACATCAATAGCATGTTACTTTCTGTCATGGGAATGCATACATTTTGTTGCGAAGTACTAAAAACTTAATAGGTTGTTCCCATTAGCGCTTTTCAGCGTTGCAGGAGTTCTGAATATAGCAAAGTTCACTCACATTCGGAACTCCCATAGAAATGAGGAGGGTGGCTGCAAGTGGTCAGCTTGGAAAGCGCTATAAGCCGACCAACAGTGCTAAAAAGCAGGAATACACCTCCAAGATGAAAAAAAAATACTCTCAAGTTACAATATTAATTGGTTCCGGAACGTCCATTGTAAGATAAAAGTATTATAACTGGAGACCAACCTGAAACACTGTGGAAAACTGGTAATTGTTTCCAAAGCCCCAAAATCTCACCAACATAATGCAAAATAAAGACTAAAAAAAATGAAGCAAATAATCCAGACAAAGCGCGTCCTTCCTTATAACATCAGAGAGAGCTGCTGGGAGCTGGAAATCACTTTCTATGTTGAAGACAGGAGCTTCTTTGGCTCATGGAATTTACACACAATGTACCAGAGAAAAGAAAATGCCCTCACCTGGTGCCCAAAGCAGCATTAATCCTGGTACATATAAGAGCAGTACAGGACATGTAGTACTGCACTGTACTGTAGAGAGGCACTACTAGAACGCCAATTGCTGCATGCACCTCACTAATACATGTAAGAGCAGTACAGGACATGTAGTACCGCACTGTACTGTAGAGAGTTGCTATAGACCGCCAATCACTGCCTGCACCTCACTAATACATGTAAGAGCAGTACAGGACATGTAGTACCACACTGTACTGTAGAGAGGTGCTACTAGACCACCAATCACTGCATGCACCTCACTAATACATGTGTAAAAGCCACGCAAGGTTTAAACATGGACATGTACTTAAGTACGCGAGCACTGTACTGTAGAGAGGCGCTACTAGACCACCAATCACTGCATGCACATCAATACTACATGTAAGAGCAGTACATGACATGTATTTCTGCACTGTGCTGTAGAGAGGCGCTACTAGACCACCAATCACTGCATGCACCTCATTAATACATGTAAGAGCAGTACAGGACATGTAGTACCGCACTGTACTGTAGAGAGTTGCTATAGACTGCCAATCATTGCATGCACTGCATTAATACAGAGGCTTCCAATCACATCTGTCACAGATCACCTGTGTCCATGACATTATATGGTGAATGCAGTTTCAAGATAAAATGGGGCACATTTCCTATGGCAGAATTCTTGTGAAATCTGTAGTAAAATACTGGTGTACATACTTTTACATAAAATTTATTGTTTTAGACCGTCTCTAGACACTTCTGTGGCGTGTCCAACAAACATGCAGTGACCTCATAAGAATAGGCGTGGGTTTGTGTCTTACCACATGATGCCAACATTTTGGCACCCCTACTGGCATGGACTAAGCCATCTAATAGATAACTAGACTGGACGGTCATAACATGCACCAGATTTATCGTACAGCTAAGCCACTATAAGAAATCTGGTACATTTTTGGATGGTCCAGTCTGAGTTCATACTGTCTCTGTATTAAATGATATTCGTAATTGTGCCCCAATGTCCAAGGAAAGACTCTTGTAGTGTAAAATGATGGTATCCGTGGCCATTGTAGCTCGAGGAACCACTGTGCTCACCTTACCAGTTCCTGAGCTCTTGTGACATCTCCCTGGCCCCTTGCAGGTCTCTATCTTCCTCCAGCGATGACAGGCATTGACACATGACTGCTACAACCAATCACAGGCTGCTGCAGTCACACGGGTCAACATAACACTGCTGGAGGCCGGTAAATAGTGACCTGCAGGGGCCCAGAGAAATATTGGGAATCCACATGGTGAGCATACTACCTTATTCATTATTGCTGCAGATGCATTTACTTTTCTGTGGATGTCAAACCTGCTGCTAAAATTTTATTGGACAATTGTGACCCATGTAAACCAATCCTTAGGCCAAAAGTTAAAGGGGTTGTCTCACTAAATTGATTTATCTTACCTCAGTCCTTTTTTCTTGGTTTCACTTTTACTTCAGGGGCCTGTTTACTGGCTTCTACTAGGCTGCCCTAGAAGCCAGGTCTGTAGCTATGGCAACCACTACTGGCAGCCTCTCCGGAGAGATTGAACAGGTCGGTAGCTATAGCGACCGCAGGAGCTGATGCAACCCATACAAGAGGGGAAATCTCAGAATAGGTAGGACACTGTTAATGGAGATATACTGCAAAGTGACTTGTTTTTGCAAGATCTTTAACATAAAAAGCAGCAAATCTTTGTAGTGAGACAACCCCTTTAAGAAGTTTCTGCAAATAGGTTTTCCTCCAATATCAGCAAAGCTGGAAATTGCTTAAATGAGACCAACAAGAAATGCTTGACTCACTGAAATGAGACTGACTATAAAACATAAAAGAAAGTAAGAATTAAAAGATTTGAAATTTTGGCAGATTTCCTCACTGTTCATAGCATGGAAAGCCACAAATGCTTATTATGTGCTCCCTCCTCGTGTAACCTGCACACAGCAAATTGCATTTCAATAACGCTATACAATGCGGCTCCGTACAAAATTGATATTCTTTATGTGCAATCAACAAATGACAACAGACCCATCTTGTCCTGTTAAGTCTGAAAGAAAGAAGATCAATGTTCTCCTGCGAAAATCAGGATGCAACAGATCAAAGAGGTGAGAAACAGGCTCCAGGAATCAGGTGTCACTCGTCACCGCGCTGGCTCTGTGCCTGCAACACATTGTGAACTTGGCAAACTCCAGCGTGATCATCAGTGATCTGTAGTGCCCCACTGCCGCACCGTCATATGTAAATAAAGATGAGCTATGTGATAAAAGAAATAAAAGTTCTGCAACTTAATTAAAAAAAAAAAAAACTTTGTTTTTCATCTCTTCATCACGGTCAAGAACTTTGCTATCCGTCAGCAGATGATCAAACTGGCAAGGCTGTATTAATCCCATTCACAGTGCAAGGCTCAGTGAGTCGGATGTGACATGAGGAATGCTGTATCTAATAGGTGGAACTGCAGAAGTCCAAGTTCTTTTCCCATGAGCCTTTTAGAAATGTTTTATTTAATTGGAGCATTCAAGGCAGTAAGTCCTTAATGAGGGAGTGTTGTACTCTGCACTGATGAGGGGCAACACCCCAAAACACCTATCTGCAGATAAATATCTGGTTGGCATTAATCCCATTCACACTGCAAGGCTCAGTGAGTTGGATGTCACTTGTGGAACGCTACATCCAATAACTGGTGCTGTAAGTGTTCCAGCTCTTTTCCCATGACCCTTTTTTTTAGAAAATGTTAATCTAATTGGAGTGTTCAAGGCAATAAGTTTAAACACACTGACATGATGCCTCTCCCTAATGAGAAACTTCAACCCTTTTGAGCTATGCTCATTGCTTCTCGCCTAGCTAGCCAGTGTTCTACTCTGCACTGATGAGGGGCAAACCCCAAAGCACCTATCTGCAGATAAATATCTGGTTGGCATTCATTTCATTCACATTACAAGGCTCAGTGAGTCAGATGTGATTTGAGGAATGCTACATCCAATAGGTGGTGCTACAAGTGTCCTGGCCCTTTTCCCATGAGCCTTTTAGAATATTTGAATTTCGATCAAGGCAACAAGTCTCAACATACCAACATTGTGTCCCTTCCTAAAGAAAAGCCTTACCCCTTTTAAGTATCTTTTTTTTTTTAACATACAAGGGTTGAAAAGTAGACTTGATCCACCTCTGCTCGCAGCCGATTTGTTTTCGTTATGTACGGTCTCCACCAGTACAGGGCGCAATACCACAGTAAGACCATATGTTATTGATGTAGCCACAATGCAGTTGATAAACCATAGCCACCACATTGATTATTAAATATCGATGCAGAAGTGCAGGTAAACAGTCTTACCCAGATAATAAATTCCCTTAAAGGGGTTTTGCCACGATGTAATGTTGACGTGGGATCCTCCAAAATTGGTATTTAATCACTTTTCTAAATATATGTGATTACAAAAAGTGAAGCCTGTTAGAGCTACAGCATTGCTCAGTCCCCCTTAGTTACCTGAAAGTTTACATTAGACAAGACCAGAGGAGCTGATCTGGCCGCGCTTGCACATTTGCACTTCTTATCTGATGACAGCGAACATGAATGAGCTTTCAAGGGACTGTTGAGAAAGTGCAGTGTATGAGTCTGTCTGCTGTATAGAGAATCCACTGTTGTAATATTATTTGAGTAAACTTTTGAGATGCTCCCTTCTTCCTCACTCTCTGCTAACCCCCTCCTTCTCACCCCTGCAGCGTTCATGACTCAGCATGATTTGTTTATATTCTCCCCTGAGCTGATAAGGAGGTAAGGAACTCACTTCGTGGCAAAACCCCTTTAACATTGATGTGGCTAAAACTGATGCTAACCAGCTGCATGTTGCCAGGGTTTTTCGCCTGCATTGTGACCATGGCAATATTGCCATGTGTTCTTACCACTAGGGTGGTAAACAGCGGTAGTCTTTGTCACCTGTGTGTGAAGAGAACTAAAAATCTCAGCTATGAGGACATAGTCCCAGATAGCGATAGGCTGCATGTGGCAGGAAACGCAATCCATAGACAGTGGATGTGGTTTTAAAACAGATTAATCAGCAGCAGTTTTACCTACAAAACTGAGCGGTGATCACCAAAGACTGGCAACATTGCATTTTTGGCCACACACAGCCCACGGCTCCCTGTGTTCATACCCTCACAGCAAGTCCACACTTCTTAGTCAAATGGTGTAACCTCTATGCAGAGGATGGGAAAACATGCACTGATCTTGAGAATCAAGTTTGGCCACTACTGCTGTAATAATCCCTTGTGAACTTGGCAGAAAAGTCCTGTACAGACAACACTTTTACACATTTACTAACACCTTTCCTTTCATTGACATCTTTCCCCAATGTTGGTTGAACTTGATGGACATGTGTCCTTTTTCAACCGTACTATATAACAAGCACAGATATTTTCTACATGATATAAAGCTATATTTAAAGAGGACCTGTGTTATCTTCGTAAAAACCTGTTGTGCTGTTCTAAAAATGTATTATGAATCTGTCAGCTGGGCGTTACCAATTGGAGGTGTGTCTCTGCACAGTCTGACATTGTCCAATCAGTGGTGGCCTAGTCAATGTGTGCAGAGACGCTCCCCTTTAAAAACCGGAACGGTAAAACCCACCAGACAGATTCAGTCATACATTTCTAGGAGGAATAACAGAGGAACAGCACAACACAGAGATAAGAGAAGAGGCTGCAGAATTGGTATTTACTAACACCATGTCAGACCAGATTTTGAAGCAGAAGCACCATAAAAATCAGACAATGGATTATGATTATGAATCAAAATCTACGTAAAATCAGAAGACTGTACAACTTGGTTAAGTAGTTTCCCCTGTAAGCCACACAATGTCATAAAAACTGCTAGACAAAGTGCTGTCTCAGACTCCTCACACCCTGCTTAAACATTTGGCACATTAGCGCTCTCACACGTGGGGTTCAGTAGGATGACAAACTGGCTTTCCATGGGTCTTGCAAAATAGTAGTATCATTAGCTGCTATTTTTGCAAGTCCATTTTAGCATTTATTTAGGTGTCATGTTGGTTGAGAGTCACAAGTAAGAATGAAATCATCGGGAAGGAGGCTGTAAAGCTCCATAAATATTGTTCCTTCTGCAGACATCTAATGTCTTCCAATCGTATGGTACGTATTATACCACATCTGACTGTAATGCTGCCATACAGTACAAAGCTTGTCTGACACAAACTATGTGACATTACATGAACGTCAATTTGTGGCTACACTCCGTCATACATCTACACCATCACTATCAGCAATGGCTCATTACAGGATTTCAACACCTATTTGGGAAATGTTATAGAATATTAAAGGGGTTGTCTTACTACATGGATCGCTGCTTTTTATGTTAAAGATCTTGCAAAAACAAGTCACTTTGCAATATGTGTCCATTATCAGTGTCCTACCTATTCCTAGATATCCCCTCTTGTATGGGCTGCATCATCTCCTCAGGTCACTATAGTTACAGACCTGTATGATCTCTCCTGATAGGCTGCCAGTACTGGTTGCTATAGCTACAGACCTGGCTTCTACTGCAGCCTAGTAGAAGCCAATAAACACGCCCCTGAAGGTAAGATGAATCAATGTAGTGAGACAACCCCTTTAACTTACTACAGATCACCTGTACTCTTCCAGACCTGGTTCCATCTAGTCTTAGAGAGTAGATCACTGGGGAGCGAAAAGGCATAGGCGACGACTAAACAAGCCTCTTTTTTCCCTAAAAGTTTAGTATACAATTAAACTTAAGTGGATAGTCAAAGTTGCTCTTTAAGGGTACGTTCACATGGCTTATTTTGCGCTTGATACGCGGCGAAATGCACCCCGCAATTACGGTAATCCATAACTCTCAGAGAACTATAGTTTGTGCCTCGTCCCCCCGCGCGTACAATACGATCATATTGTACACGCGGGGAGATAAGTGACGTCAATTATACAAGGCGATTACGCGCAGCGAGTAATGCATGTCTAAGGGGCCGGCGGGCTGCTGGACCCCCCGTGCCTAGGGAGTACGCGCTGATTAGCACGAGCTACCGAAACACACGGTGTATTGCGCAACGTACTGTACGCGCCGCAATACACCATGTGAACATACCCTAACAGAAGACATAGCACAGTATGAAAGCTTGCATTACATACAAATCAAGTTTAAAGAAGCATTCAGATTGCCGCTAACTTAATAAAGTAAATTATTAAACGCAGCACAAACACATGACCATTTGTACTTTTCTTTGTCTGTGAGGCATACAGTCTGAAAAACACTTTTAATAGATGAGACTGGTGTAAGAGAATAAGTGATAGCACTTACAGTGGAGAAATTGTGTGGGCCACAGGCCTCTCCCCGATATCTACAAGAAAGCAGCATGTCGTCAAGCTGGTGACCCAGTCTGTCCATGAACCCAACACTGATGCCATCAAAGTCCCGAGGTGGCAGAAAAAGCCGGAAGTCGGCGAGTTTGTGGAACCACTTCTGCTTGTCCTCGGGCAGTAACTCTGATAGAAGTGGACGAGCTGTACGGTTGGCCAAGAGGAGCCCCAGCCAATAACCCGCAAAGTAGAGATCGCTCTTGCTGAGACGGTGAAATCGCACAGGGTTGTTGTTGCAAAGGGTGACAGCCGGAAAGGCCAGTTCCTTGCTCCATTCGAGTTGCACCCGTGTATGAGACGGAAAGGATAACCAGTAAAGCAGCCTGTTGGATGACCAAGACAGTAAGAGTCCCAGCGACGTGAAGAAGGCAAGGAACCAAAATGCCCTTCTTTGAAATGCCAGCCTTGGCGAGCATATGTATTTTAGGCCATGCAGCTTGGTGTGCTCTAAAGAGGGCAGCAATAAGGCACGGCGTCGTTGTGTCCGGGAATAGCATTTGGGTGGCACCGTCTGGGCATTTCTTCTGGCTGCAACAGAGGGGCAGCTGCCAGCTGGAGCCCGGATCCTCTCTTCTCGAGTCATGACACACCCCCAGGGACTCACCAGCAGGGGGGCATCTCGCACTGGGCATCGGCAGCACAGCTGGGTACCACCACCCCCTCATTCATTCAGTCAAAGGAATGCCCAGACTGCTAGCTAAAATGCAAGATCAAGACTGGCTGCTAGACCAGAGGCAAAGTTGGCATGGCAGGATAGTCCGTATCACTGTCAGGACCCTAAATTAAACCTCCCCCCCCCCCCACTGCACCCTACACACAATTGTCCCCGTACCAAATGTTCAGTCTTCTTTACAGATGTCAATCTCTTGGGCAGACGTGCAAAACAGTAATGACAGTCATTTCATCCGTCCACAACCGCGCTTTGTAAATCAGCAATAGAAACCTCCTAAAATGAACGCGCTATAACAACACACAAGCAACTAGTTGTCTCCCACACACTTCAGATCGGGAAAGGCATTACTCCTTTTCTGGGAAGCCAGATTGCCATGACAGTGGGAAGCATTTAGAGAACAAGTGAAGGGGTAGAAAGATCTCTGTTCGCTTCTGCCAACTCCCAGCCTTCGGAGCAGGTAGCAGGTAAGTAATTAAAAAAAATAAACCCTTGACTGATTATCCTGGCACTAAAAACACATGGGTGTCATCTCCCACCCCCAGCTTCTCCTGTTCATTTACGGATCCCCCTTAGAGGCTTTCCAGACATAAAGTAATACAGGCTATAGACTCCTCCGGTCCATTTTGCAGGTCAAGAGTGAACATCTGAAGAACATCATTCTCCATGGTATTATTTCCTTTTTTTTTTTTATTTGTTCCCCCAAGGATAAGTCACCAGGTACAGAATTTCGGAAGATCAGCCATGACATCGGGGCATCCTAATTTTTCGATAATACTCTCTCACAAGGAGGCTTTGCAGCGTGAAGCTGCTACTGCTAATGTCAAGACTCCAAAGGTTGGAAACTTGGCAACGAACGTCTCTGCTCTCAGGTTGATTACCCAAGACACATCGCCTATCTCTGTGCGCTCAGTCACTGGACGCGAGAGATACGGCCGCACAAATAGCCATCCGTTTCATCCAAATCACTCGCAGCACTTCAGATCCAACAAAACTTTGAAATCCAAAGCAGAGATGGGTTGGGCGAGTTCAGCACTGCGGACAGCTCCGTCAGCATCAGGTCCCCAGCACCAGCAGATGCAGAGCTCCTGCCTTCCCAGTATGAGCTGTGTTCACCAGACAGACAGACAGCGCTCAAACCTTCTGTCTTCGTACAAAAGACATTGCAGTTAGCGCTTGCTGTTATTTACGTGCAGCGATGCTCATCTCGCCTGCAGGGGAGCAATCCAGTGCCAGGGTCAGTCCTGCTAAGTTGTTCCAAAGAGCTGGCACATCATGTGTCCCTCTCTCGCCGTCGCTGCTGCACACAGGCATCTCTATTTGTGCACCAGTGCAATCCTGCATTACCGTATTTCTCTGAGTACCACAGTGAGGTCTGAATTACCAAGAAGCCTAGAATAGAAGCACTTTTACATGATTCAGAGCTCCAGACAGCACCACATAGCAAGCACAACAAATACCATCAATCTTTGCCTATCTAGGTGTTGTAAATATTGCTAAAACCACTGAATCCTGAAATCCAGCAGTTAATTATTACTGATATGCAGAGCAGAAAGCGTGCGTCTTTCATAAAAGAAGAGTAAAGCTTGCATAAAATGACAACAATAACAGCAATACCAAAAGCAACAACAGCAATAATAACCATATAAAAATCACAACAGCAATAATAACCATAGAAAAATCACAACAAACAGCAATAATAACCATAGAAAAATCACAACAAACAGCAATAATAACCATAGAAAAATCACAACAAACAGCAATAATAACCATAGAAAAATCACAACAGACATAACGGCAATAACAACAGCAATAATGATATCACAACAATAAAAAACAACAATAACAATGCTGTCTGCTCATTTCTAACCAGACAATTCACACCGTAATGTGGATAGTTGTCACCTGGGTATGGGGAGCCAGGAGTCTAATTCAAGATCAACCTCTGCTTACCATATACTGAGAAATTTTGTAGATGTAAATTAGCACATAGGGCTCACCTATATTTAAAGGGATCGTTAATTAAAAAAAATAAAAATAAAAATTGTATATCAATTTATGTTGCTGCTATGACAGTAAAAATACGTATACTCACATCACCACTCACGACCCTGTTGTCTCTGCCAGCTAGTGACCACAACAGTCACCGATTGGCTGCAGCAGCCATATGCCAATCAGTGACTGCAGTGGTCACGATCCACCGCCGGCAGCCAAATAAAAAGAAGAGAAGAACAGGAGAGACCGCTGGCAGCATCACAGCTGAACCAATAGTGAGTGGTAAGACTATTATGATCTTTTTTAACACAGTAGCTTAAATATATATATATATATATAAATATATATATATATACACACACACACACACATATATATTGGTTGATATTGGGGTTTTTTTTATATATATATATATATATATATATACACACACACATATATATTATATATATATATATATATATTATATATATATATATATATATATATATATATATATATATATATATATATATATATATATACATACACACACTCACTGGCCACTTTATTAGGTACACCTGTCCAACTACTCGTTAACACTTAATTTCTAATCAGCCAATCACATAGCGGCAACTCAGTGCATTTAGGCATGTAGACATGGTCAAGACAATCTCCTGCAGTTCAAACCGAGCATCAGTATGGGGAAGAAAGGTGATTTGAGTGCCTTTGAACGTGGCATGGTTGTTGGTGCCAGAAGGGCTGGTCTGAGTATTTCAGAAACTGCTGATCTCCTGGGATTTTCACGCACAACCATCCTAGGGTTTACAGAGAATGGTCCGAAAAAGAAAAAACATCCAGTGAGCGGCAGTCCTGTGGGCGGAAATGCCTTGTTGATGCCAGAGGTCAAAGGAGAATGGGCAGACTGGTTCGAGCTGATAGAAAGGCAACAGTGACTCAAAATAGCCACCCGTTACAACCAAGGTAGGCAGAAGAGCATCTCTGAACGCACAGTACGGCGAACTTTGAGGCAGAAGGGCTACAGCAGCAGAAGACCACACCGGGTGCCACTCCTTTCAGCTAAGAACAGGAAACTGAGGCTCCAATTTGCCCAAGCTCATCAAAATTGGACAGTAGAAGATTGGAAAAACGTTGCCTGGTCTGATGAGTCTCGATTTCTGCTGCGACATTCGGATGGTAGGGTCAGAATTTGGCGTCAACAACATGAAAGCATGGATCCATCCTGCCTTGTATCAATGGTTCAGGCTGGTGGTGGTGGTGTCATGGTGTGGGGAATATTTTCTTGGCACTCTTTGGGCCCCTTGGTACCAATTGAGCATCGTTGCAACACCTTGTTGAATCTATGCCACGAAGAATTGAGGCAGTTCTGAAAGCAAAACCCGTTACTAGCATAGTGTACCTAATAAAGTGGCCGGTGAGTGTATATATGACATGGACAACCCCTTTATTAATTTTATGAGAAGGAACAAAGGTATATTCTCAAGCCTTTAACACAACTCCAAAAGTAGCAGATCCCACCTTGTGACATCTTCAATGACATGTATACTACTAAGAGGACTTTTGTCTCCCTCAGGCACAAGCACCAGGGTAAATCTACAACCTCTGCCTCCATATTTATAACCCTAAGATGAAGCCCTATGGGAGGCTTTAATTTATCAAATTTCCTGATGTCAGAGATTATGGTATCACATGAGAGAACAGTCAGCTGTAGAGAGAAAGCTGATAATACATATAACTAAATACATAATACAATCATATCATCCATAAATACAGATAGAAATATATAAAGAAAGATATTTATGTGTCTATATAAATGTGTATGTAGATAATATGTATTTACATTATATATATATATATATAAATAAAAAGCAGCACATCCCTGGACTTGCCAATTTGAAAGAAAAAGAGACCGGGTGCCAGCGGCGACAGCCCTGATATAGGGACTCCAATAAATACAATAGAAAAATCCACGGCACTCCACACAGGTATTTCAGGCAAAGAAGTTGTTTATTCCACCATGCCACAGAACAGCGACGTTTCAGCTCTCTCACAGAGCTTGACAAAGGCTCTGTGAGAGCTGAAACGTCGCTGTTCTGTGGCATGGTGGAATAAACAACTTCTTTGCCTGAAATACCTGTGTGGAGTGCCGTGGATTTTTCTATATATATATATATATATATATATATATATATATATATATATATATATATATATATATATTAATATACACTCACCGGCCACTTTATTAGGTACACCTGTCCAACTGCTTGTTAACACTTAATTTCTAATCAGCCAATCACATGGCGCGCAACTCAGTGCATTTAGGCATGTAGACATGGTCAAGACAATCTCCTGCAGTTCAAACCGAGCATCAGTATGGGGAAGAAAGGTGATTTGAGTGCCTTTGAACGTGGCATGGTTGTTGGTGCCAGAAGGGCTGGTCTGAGTATTTCAGAAACTGCTGATCTCCTGGGATTTTCACGCACAACCATCTCTAGGGTTTACAGAGAATGGTCCGAAAAAGAAAAAACATCCAGTGAGCGGCAGTCCTGTGGGCGGAAATGCCTTGTTGATGCCAGAGGTCAAAGGAGAATGGGCAGACTGGTTCGAGCTGATAGAAAGGCAACAGTGACTCAAATAGCCACCCGTTACAACCAAGGTAGGCAGAAGAGCATCTCTGAACGCACAGTACGGCGAACTTTGAGGCAGATGGGCTACAGCAGCAGAAGACCACACCGGGTGCCACTCCTTTCAGCGAAGAACAGGAAACTGAGGCTCCAATTTGCCCAAGCTCATCGAAATTGGACAGTAGAAGATTGGAAAAAACATTTGCCATGGTCTGATGAGTCTCGATTTCTGCTGCGACATTCGGATGGTAGGGTCAGAATTTGGCGTCAACAACATGAAAGCATGGATCCATCCTGCCTTGTGTCAACGGTTCAGGCTGGTGGTGGTGGTGGTGTCATGGTGTGGGGAATATTTTCTTGGCACTCTTTGGGCCCCTTGGTACCAATTGAGCATCGTTGCAACGCCACAGCCTACCTGAGTATTGTTGCTGACCATGTCCATCCCTTTATGACCACAATGTACCCAACATCTGATGGCTACTTTCAGCAGGATAATGCGCCATGTCATAAAGCTGGAATCATCTCAGACTGGTTTCTTGAACATGACAATAAGTTCACTGTACTCAAATGGCCTCCACAGTCACCAGTTCTCAATCCAGTAGAGCATCTTTGGGATGTGGTGGAACGGGAGATTCACATCATGGATGTGCAGCCGACAAATCTGCGGCAACTGTGTGATGCCATCATGTCAATATGGACCAAAATCTCTGAGGAATGCTTCCAGCACCTTGTTGAATCTATGCCACGAAGAATTGAGGCAGTTCTGAAGGCAAAAGGGGGTCCAACCTGTTACTAGCATGGTGTACCTAATAAAGTGGCCGGTGAGTGTATATATATATATATATATATATATATATACACACACACACACAAACATATACAGTAAATATAAGGGAAATATATATATTCCCTTACAAATAAGACCTAGTACACATCTGTTTTGAAGCTTCTGTTAAAATGATGGCGAGATGGAAAGTGCAGCTTGCTTTGCTGTTTTTTCAGGTGACAGACGCCATTGTAACTAATTAGGTCTATTTGGTGCCGCTGGTGTCTGTCGTGAGGTGGATCCAGTTACGAACGGGACCTCGGACGCAGATGTGAACCAAACTCAAGAAAAAAAAAAAGATTTCAAGTCTCTCCTAATTAAATGAGCCCCGTTTTTGGGGAATAAATGTGCTGATGAAAATACAGGGCAAATTCACTCATCTACACTGCCATATTGCCGGCCTAAAAGGGCTGGTTGCCTGTGGGACTCCTAATAAATATTAATTTTTTCACTGATTTATTATTTAAAGCAGTCAGTCCTCATAGTGCACAGAATGTATTGATTTTATTCATTTTTTTAGTCGCTGCAAAATAATTTTTTTTTAGCAAAAAACCAGTATCATTATTATGACATATCCTAAAATGAGCGCTCTGGCGCCCCGAGACAAACCCAACCGTCACCCTCATCCTTTAGAAAGCAGCTTCTAAAAATGTTGTGACTTTTAGCATCAGCCAGTGGGACTACAGCATTCCTAAAAGTACTGCGGTTATGATAAATAAGAAGTGAAAAGCAGCCGTTAGATTTTAGCACTTAATAAATCAAGACAGCCATGAGAAGTTTACGACACGCATGCATAAAAACTGGACAGGCAGTAGGCCCTGAAGTACGAAATGTGACATACTGCACAGGGAGGAACGCGAGACTCGCTGCTAAACAGAATCACTATTTGGGGAAGACCTGTATTTCTCCCCATCTCCCTCTAGTTAACTGTGGTGCTCGTGTATGATGTGCAGAGAGCAGCATCGCATACAAATGTGTGACTCCGAGTGTAATGTGCACTAGGCATGTGTCGCTGCTCCTCCTCGTGGACAGACAGAGATCTGCAGTCACATCTTAAGTTTCACAAGATCCGAACGACTGATAAAGGGAAATAAAATTGGAAGTAATCAACACGCGACGACCGTATTAGGTTTATGGGTATTCTGTAAAATATACCATATAATGCCAATCACAAGGGCATTAAACAGAGATTTTAAATGCTGTTCGTGCCCACACGGCGAATAGATAGTCGTACAGAGATCATTTTTAAATGATTCTGTATTGATCTAGACCTGTGGTCTCCATCGGGTCAATCTCCCAAGTGTCCAAAACTACAACTCCCAGCAGTTTATTTTTGTTTCCACAAATTCTGAACAAGTAGGTTAGTGATATTTCAGAGACGTGGCTCGAGGCTCTCACTAAGTAAACAGGTTGACTTTTCGGCATAGTGGTCCCTAGTGAGGCTAGAGAATGATTTTGAAAGCACTGCCCTTTAAATGCCAGGACTTCAGTGTTGAGCAAATGATGTTCAGTCCTGACCTGTGCAAACAATGAGAAGGTGGCACTAACGTGAACAATTCTGGAGCTTTTTTTTTCTCCATTTCTCTATGTAGTGTAGTTCTCCTGTTGCTCCTCCTAGAAACGTCTTTCTAAATCTGTCAGCTGGGTGTTACCAATTGGAGGCGTGTCCCTGATAGTGTCCAATCAGTGCTGACAGTCAGAGTATGCTCCTTTGAAGACTGGAGTGGTAAGACCCATCTGATGGATTCAGTCATACATTTCTAGGAGACATAACAGAGGAACCATACAACTCAGTTATATGAGAAGATGTTCCAGGACTGTAATTTCATGGAAAACAAAAGGATTTACTAAGTGTCAGACCTGTCAGGAGATGTCACAAAAGAGAAAAATGAATGATTTGGTCGGCTTTAAAACGGTTCTCGAAATAGGAAAATACCTACTCGTTGGATAGGTCTCTTGACAATAGCTGATCACAAAGGGTTTCCCCCGCTGGGATCACCAGCAGTCGGCTGTATATTTGTGAGGAGACTTGACCAACATCGTGAAAATTAAGCATTATACAGTGTCCATTTACGTGAACAGGAGGTCTGTGTAATGCAGGACAGGAGGACACAGGACAGGTCCTTGGACCGGTGACCATGGATATTACATATACATGAAATCACTGACATACTGAAGAGGCATCAGGGCTTGGAGAAGGGAGGATCTCAAGTGCAAATCCATTGTAGTGGAAAAGGCATGTATTTTATTATCAGATTACCTTAAAGGGAACCTGTCACATAGGTTATGCCCCCCTTGCTGAGGGCAGCACAAGCCAGTGTCAGACCTGCTGTTCCCAGCACTGTGTCCCTTATTCTGCAAGATGCTGCAGTTTTAGAGCATTTACCCTTCAAATCTTATTCAGGAGCAGGTGTTAGCTCCACCTACAAAAGGCTAGGTGGGCGGGGCTAGCCTCCGATTGGCCAGGTTTGAAAAAAACTGACTCTCTGAAGGACTCTGCGAATGACTTTTCTGGCTGAAAACTGCAGATTTGAGCATTAAATACACGAAAACTCCAGCATCTTACAGAATAAGGCCATGTTCACACGGCTTAAAACTGGACTTATTTCAGTCCGTATTTACGCGCCGGAGTGCACAAATTACGGGCTAAAAACATCCCAGTCATTATGGTAATCCACAGTTCTCATAGAAAACTATGGATTACGCCTCCTCTCCCCGCTCGGCGAATACGCTGAGGTGGGAGATAATTGACATGTGAATTACCAGCGGCGTATACGCGCCGCTGGTAATGCAAGTCTATGGGCCGGCGAGGTGCCAGGCCCCCGCACCTGCCCCCACGGCGTAATTGCGGGGCGTAATTACGTCCCACAATTAAGCTGTGTGAACCTGGCCTAAGGGACCCAGCGCTGGAAACAGCAGGTCTGACACTGGCTTGTTCTGTCCTCAGCCAGCGGGCAAAAACTATGTGACAGGTTCTCTTTAAAGCTGTTTTCCAATATGTCTGTTTCACAGAGTCGGCTCTTAACAGCCAGCTTCAGGCTCACACTTCCTGTTCAAGCTGTGGGCGGGTTTACAACAGTGACTGACATTTCAGCTCTGCTATTCCTAGATAAGCCTGTTAGAGGGACATTGGTGATTGAGGGGTCAAAACAGCAGGGCAGAAGGCTACATAGGATAAGGGAATGTTCATACGGCGTATTGCAGGACATATTATACGCGCCACACTACGTCAGGTGGTTTAGAAGTACGCGCTGGCCATCATGTACGGGGGTGTGGGCATTGACTTTTAGCTTCCCCGGCACCTAAACACTGGGAAGAAGTGACATGTCACTTTTTTCACCCGGCGTTCAATACACGTCAGGGAAAACTGACATAATTCATAGCTCTCTATGCATTACCGTAATTGCATTTCGTGCATATTGCAGCACAATTACTTTCCAAAATATGCCCTGCAATATGCCGTGTGAACATAACGTTTGTTACTAAGAAAGATAAACACGCTCCTATGCTGTTGATAAGACACGGCAGAGAGTGACATCATCATCCTAACAGGGCTGGTAGAGCAGATAAAGATCACCAGCCTAGGAAACCTTTTGTAAACAAGCAGGAGATAACTACTCTAACTCTGAAAAGAAGCAAAATCAGAACACCAATGTATTTGGTAATTGTCTTTATTTACCTTTGACTATATGTTTAAAGCTAATCAATGTGGTGAGAAAACCCCTTGTAGATAGGCCTTTACTGTATGCCACCTTTTTCATATTACCATATTAAACATATATTATACAGCAATTACCTCATTGAGTCCTATCACCTACGCCACTTAATTTATGAGTCGCAGCAATTAATAATGAAAGGCGACTTCATATAAATCAGATTCCTGATGGTTGCGCTCTTCAGAGGTGTCATTATGACTTACTACATCCCAGCTTTCTTTGAATGGGGCTCAATATTCATTGACTGATCGGCTGCTGCATGTTGTTCTCAGCAGGACTGCTCTCTCCTACTACCCGAAATGCTCCGGGTCACAAAGGGTAAGGAGAAGTATATTAGGGATTTTCATAAATTAGCAGGTATAAGGTATTTAATTGTAGACTTAGGTATATACACTCACCGGCCCCGTTATTAGGTACACCATGCTAGTAACGGGTTGGACCCCCTTTTGCCTTCAGAACTGCCTCAATTCTTCTTGGCATAGATTCCACAAGGTGTTGCAACGATGCTCAATTGGTACCAAGGGGCGCAAAGAGTGCCAAGAAAATATTCCCCACACCATGACACCACCACCACCAGCCTGAACCGTTGATACAAGGCAGGATGGATCCATGCTTTCATGTTGTTGACGCCAAATTCTGACCCTACCATCCGAATGTCGCAGCAGAAATCGAGACTCATCAGACCAGGCAACGTTTTTCCAATCTTCTACTGTCCAATTTCGATGAGCTTGGGCAAATTGGAGCCTCAGTTTCCTGTTCTTAGCTGAAAGGAGTGGCACCCGGTGTGGTCTTCTGCTGCTGTAGCCCATCTGCCTCAAAGTTCGCCGTACTGTGCGTTCAGAGATGCTCTTCTGCCTACCTTGGTTGTAACGGGTGGCTATTTGAGTCACTGTTGCCTTTCTATCAGCTCGAACCAGTCTGCCCATTCTCCTTTGACCTCTGGCATCAACAAGGCATTTCCGCCCACAGGACTACCGCTCACTGGATGTTTTTTCTTTTTCGGACCATTCTCTGTAAACCCTAGAGATGGTTGTGCGTGAAAATCCCAGGAGATCAGCAGTTTCTGAAATACTCAGACCAGCCCTTCTGGCACCAACAACCATGCCACGTTCAAAGGCACTCAAATCACCTTTCTTCCCCATACTGATGCTCGGTTTGAACTGCAGGAGATTGTCTTGACCATGTCTACATGCCTAAATGCACTGAGTTGCCGCCATGTGATTGGCTGATTAGAAATTAAGTGTTAACGAGCAGTTGGACAGGTGTACCTAATAAAGTGGCCGGTGAGTGTATGTGGTGTATTGTAACCCCCATGTGAATCATCGCAGCTCCATAGCATATTTATTGAGGGAGCTTTCCTGTGAAAAGTCAAATCTATAATAGCAAACGTAATGGCTACGCGTAAACCTAGAAGAATGGTAGAATATTATATTAGGCAAAAAGCAAAAGATTTAGAGAAAATTGTGGGAGTGCAGCTCACTTGTCAAAATCGTTTCCATACTATAGTATGAATGCCTGACCTTGTTATACACATTGTGATAGGTGTAGGCGATTACACTAAGAAACCCAAGGTACGTTTCTTAGAATTTTCTGTTTTTTGAGGAATACAGCGATGTTTTACAAAAATACTAACTAAAGGCGCGTGGAATTAAAAGGCTGCGTCCTCACGGCAAGAGACAAATACTTGTCGGATTCTAATTCAGAATCCGATGAGTATTTGAAAAGTATTTTACACTTGGATTTCCCTTTTTTTTTTTTTTTTGGGACAATTTTTGGATTCCACCTTCCCATTGACTTGAACTATTATGAAGTAGGGAATTCTCATACATTAAAAAATAACTTTAATAGTACAGTTAACATGTATCCACCAAAGACCAAAACCTACATACTAAATAACACTATACAAAAAGTGTCCAAATTGGTCCTGGGGGAGACAAAACCTTGCCCTGGCAATCCCTAAAAAGGGCAACACTACCTACTGTCTATAAACAACAGGGTGGCTGCCCCGACAAGGGCGTCACCGATAGGAACCTCACCTAGTTAATTTGACCCTTGTCTTCCTTTACGTCCTTATCCCAACATGTTTAGACCCCCACAGTAATAGATAAATGGGACCAAATGGACAATAGAGGTGTCATTGGGAATACTCAAGAGGTTATTGTTCACAGATTGGTCAACAATAGTAATATAAGTTATTTATAGGAAGGGAGACAAAATCATGGGGACACATGTAATGCCAAGATGTGGATACATTGTAGCTGTACTAATAAAAGTTATTTTTTAATGTAGGACAATTGCCTCCTTTATGATGGTTCAATTTAAAGTTAGGGATTTTTCTCAGTTGAGTATTTGCCATTATACTTGTACCTTTACTTTCATCCCATTGACTTGAATAGTCAATTTTCTGCTTTTGGCGGAAGGTTAAACATATTTCGGTTTTGAAATTCAACCTCAGAAAATCCAAATTGTGTAGACTACAACTCAGATTTTCTACTGAGGTCTGTGAGATGGTTTTACAGTTGTTTTTTTTTTTTTTTTGACGGTTTTCAAAATCTGAATCTACATAAAAAAACAACAAAAACCACTGTTCAACCCTGCCGTGTAGACGTACCCATAGATCTAACATAGACATTTTTTGGTTCCATTTTCTTTCTCCAGTAGCAATTGTTTACGTAGGAACTCCAATAGCAGTATGTCAAACTCATGGCCTGTGGGCAGATGATAGCCCACCACTTCAATTTATGTAGACACAGTGAGCAGGGATGGACAAGGTGACACAGAAGGACTGGCTCTCTACTTTTCCTGGAGGGCATAGCCAGCATTTGGCAGAGGCTTCAGTACCAGCATAGGAAGCATCTTGGATTTGGCATTGTGATACGCACCTACACACTTATAGGTAGTGACACAGCTCTGACAGCCCTACCTAGGCACCCTAGCCACCCTCCAAGGCCCTCGTATGGCCCATTAAGAGTAACCATAATGCTGATATCACCCTCTGTGATGAGTTTGACAACCCCACCTTACTTTGAACTCCCAAAAGTCGGTCTACACTTGCACTTTGATAACTGACCCAATCTAAAACATCTTTTCTTATAACTCTATGTTATGCTGTTCTTTCTTGCACTAATCAGGAGGAATAAGGGGGTATTCTTTTTTAGGAAGAGTACAGTAGGACCTGCAGATCATGACAAGATGTCAGAAGAGCTGTAAAGGAAAAAGCGCCTTTTTCCCTGAAAAACAGTAGCACTCTTGTTTAAAGGGGTTGTCTCACTACAAGGATTGCTTTTTATGTTAAAGATCTTGCAAAAACAAGTCACTTTGCAATATCTGTCCATTACCAGTGTCCTACCTATTCCTAGATATCCCCTCTTGTATGGGCTGCATCAGCTCCTCAGGTCGCTATAGCTAAAGACCTGTTTGATCTCTCATGATAGACTGCCAGCACTGGTTGCTATAGCTACAGACCTGGCTTCTACTGCAGCCTAGAAGAAGCCAGTAAACACACCCCTGAATTCAAAGTGAAACCAAGAAAACAGGACTGAGGTGAGATGAATCAATGTAGCGAGACAACCCCTTTAAGTAAATGGTGCAGAGCTGCAATACCAGTCACAGCCTAAAGTGCTGCTATTTCTAGAGGAAAAAGTAGCAAGACCCTTTTTCTACATCCAAGTTATTCCTTTATTCTGTGCACCTGTAAAATGGTGATCTACTTTAAGAAACTTATAAAAGCATTCAATAAAAAAAAAAAAAAAAGTAGAAATAGGTTTCTTGGATTTAAATGGACAAAAATATACAAATACTAAATCACACAAAGTTTCGTTACTGACAAAGCCAGCACCGCATTACCTGGAAGCCAAGTAGCTTTTTAATGACACTAAAACCTGTATTTATGGGAATCACAGTGCAGCAGTTTTGTTGCCTGCAGAGGATATCATTTTTAATCGCCAAATATTTCTTATAAATATTTTATTTCCTTCTCTTCATAGGTCTGTTAATCTCAGCACTTTTTCTTGGACTTGCAGTCAGGCACACCCATTGGTACATAACACGGCCTCCCCTTTACAGAGCTGTAGCTCATCTCTGTATGTGAGAGAGTCTGTAAATCACTGCTGTACACACACATCCCATTTATGTATGGTGTATATCAGAGGTGGAGATGTTCCAGCCTCTATCAGCCTGTGCCGGGCTCACATCCAAATCTCAAATACAAAAGGGTGATCTCTGCAGAGCTATAACATAGCCGAAACGATAGAGGACCATGCTGGTCTGAGCACCATGCTGCTGCAACTGTAAAATCACACCTGTTGCCTTCACTTTGTTGCAACAGAGCAACCTAGAAATGAATCAGCAAATTCAGCTATTTCTCCCTTTGGAGCCACAAGCTGCTCTCGGGCCCCCTGAGGGTGGCTCCATTGCTTCAGGCAGCTATATGTACTATTACATACTGGGGAAACAAGGGATGAGCAGAATTACTAAACTTTGGTTCTAATAAAAAAGCCACATCAGTGACAGGGTAATATTAAAGGGAATGTGTCATCAAAAATGACTTATTGTTTAACTCACATTTTTATGTTCAACACATTTTTTTAAGAATTTTTGGTTATTTTTTTTAAAATTTTCCATATCACTTTCAATATTTTTTAATAATTCTTAAGGGCTGCAGTTTTCACTCTGGCCACTAAGCCTAATAATAGTCTGCCACTTCTTGTTCTGTACAGAAAGATTCTCAGTTGTCTGCTCATTATCAGCACAAAGTGGGTCAAACTGAAAGGAGACACCAGTATGAATAGATAACACAGGATCCACCAGTCACAAGAGGAGATAGTCACAATTCACCCTTTCACCTCCCTGCACAATGATTTCTTCCCAGGTCACAGAGCATGACCTATAGAAGTGAATGGGACGGAGTCAGTCTTAAGTCTCCTATGTGCATGAAGCTACTGTAAAGCATCTCTCTGACTGCTGTTAAAGCAGTGCAAACAAGGCCTAGTGGCCAAAGTGAAAACTGCAAAACTTAAGAATTATTAAAAAATATTGAAAGTTATATGAAAAATTAAAAAAAAAAAAACAACCAAAAAATTCCTAAAAACGTGTTTAACATAAATATGGGACTTAAACAATGACTAGTTATTTGATGACACATTACCTTTAAGGTAAAAGCCAAATAACTCCTCTATATCCTTAAAGGGGTTTTCTCACTATAAAGATTAGCTTTCAACATGGAGACAGATAAAGGAAGACTTTTTCTAAATACATTCAGATATTTTACTTAATGAGTTTAGTCATGAGATAACAGACATTTTGTGTGCTCTAAGTGCTCACAGGTTTCTATGTTAACCTGTCCTACTAGACCATAATTAGTTATCTGATTAGATAAGAGCTTAGAGCAGGGAGTGAGGTCACCCCATGGATGGACAGAACTCACTTCCTCACTCCAGAGAAAAACTAATTATCTCTAACAAGATTACAGAACAGCCATTGTATTCAGTACATGTACCTTCAGCTTACTTAAGGGATTCCATCTCCTGTGCTTCTCAGTGTAAGCTTCTTAGAGATAATATAGTAAAAATCACATACGTTCTAGCTTTATGTACTAATAAACTGTACATATAATGCTATGTCTACACTGCATAGCTTTACAAAAATACGATAGTTCCTGCAGCCCCATAGACTAGAATAGAAAAGACAAGCTGTAGTCTCCACAGCTCGTCTTCTCTACAATCGTCTTTCGGTGCTGGTGTATTATGCAACATATTAGGACTCTAGTACATGAATATTTAGAGTGGCTCAATACGATCTCCTATATTTAAAGGAGAATTTTATAGCTTTTTTTTTGGTCTAAAAAACACCAGCACTTTTTGGGGAATTTTGATGTGTTCCTGTCCTCTTTAGGATTGTTCACGCCATTCTTTCCAAATTGTCGGTTTAGAGCCTGTGTGTTTTTGGTGGTGATTTTTCTGTGGCATTTTTTCTCATAACAGATAGTGGACTTCAACAACTTTTCTTTGAATCACACATCATGCATTAAAATTGTCTATGGGGGGAAATATAGCCAGAAACGGAATTGGAAAAAAAACAACAAAAAGCTCATAGAGTCTGTTGCATTTACAAAAAAATTGCCTATGAACCCCTCCTCCCCCTGAAAAAAAAAGCTGCTAATGTGTGAAACTTTCATTGAAATAAATGAAGACTAACTGCGCAAGTGCGGACACTTCTCCATGGATGTATTGTTTCAGGTGCCGGTTTCTGAAAAAAGTGTGGTCCCAGAGGTGGGATCTGCACCTATTAGACATTAATAGCATATCCTAATGGTATACCATACATGTCAAATGGGAAAACCCCTTTAAACAAACATCTATTCAAGAAAAATGCACTAAGAGAAACACAGTAAAAAATGTTGCAGTGTTTTTTCTTTCAAAAATCCCTCTGTGCAAAAAATCACCTTAATACACGTGTTTTGTATGCAGGCAATGCAAGTATATAATTACAATTTATACAGTACAAGATCCCTGTAGCAGTCACCTGTAGAGAAACACTTCCTCAGTCGTCCATTAATGTTACGCACTAGTTGAGCATATTTTTATTGTGCAGAAAATTAGTTTTGTTATCGTATGTAGATGAATTCTTGTTCCTAAAAACTGGCAGTATCTTCTGCACACTGGCAAAGAAACATTTGTGCTGCAATGCATATAAAAACTCTGCAAACAGTCTTGATTAAAAATTCAAAAAGTCCAATCGTTTGAAGTACACAGCTTCTATGCTGCTCAATGCGTCTCCATAGTTACCAATTGCAAAAAAGCCCTTTGTGCAGTCTTATTCTGTAGACATCTACTACTATCTTGCTTCCTAATCATCTGTGGTCAAAACAGGTTGGCATTACTCACACACATTGGGGCATATTCATTATGGCAATGGCACCAGAATTCTGGCACAATTTACACCAAAAATACTGGCATACAGGTTTTACACCACATTTATTATATGTTTTAGTCAGTTTCTAAGAGATGTTCCCCTTTCTCAGCCACTCATTGCCTCCCACCCAGCCAGCCAGTATCACTCTGCTCTACACTGATGAGGGGCAAATACCCCGAAACGGCGCTCTATACAGATCGGTGATACTGGCTTGGCTAATATTCTTTTTGCTTCTTAAAGATTCGGTGAATCAGAAGCAAATAGAGGATTTGTTACATCCAATAGAGGGCGCTTGAGCTTCTCAGCTCCTTTCCCATAATGCTTTATGTTATGCAGATGCTTAGTAGAGGGCAAAAAGGCAATCTCAACTCTACACACCTTAACTGGTGCTCTCCTCAAGGAGAGATGTTCCTCTTTCTCAGCCACTCATTGCCTCCCACCCAGCCAAGCCAGTATCACTCTGCTCTAAATACCCCGAAACAGCTGTATGCAGATGGGCGATACTGGCTTGGCTATTATTCCTTTTGCTTCTTAAAGATTCGGTGAATCAGAAGCAAATTCAGGATTTGTTACATCCAATAGAGGGCGCATGAGCTTCCCAGGTCCTTTCCCATAATGCCTTGTAATTAGTCAGTTTCTAGACATATTTGTGTCTCCTCCGACTAAAGGGCTGTGGCTTAGTTGGAGGAGACATGGCCGTGCCATGTTGTGCACCAAAATTTGGGTGAAATTAGTGACAAAGTAAGCCAATTTATAGAAGGTGTAAACTTTGACTAGACAGTGTAAACTATTGTACATGTGTTGTATTTTAAGACTGTTAATTCTAAATCTAACTATTAGACAGGATTAATAAATCTGCCCCAGTATGTAGGAAGTTTCTAAGCTGCATTTTCTGACAACAGTCCCAGCTACGAGAGCCATGTCCGTTTAAGGATTTCACACAACGAATTTTGGCAAGGGATTGGAATCCTCATTTAAATCCTTGTGCATTTGGATGGCCATTCACACAGTGAACTACAGCGTGGATTATCCACACCACTGATTTCAAATCCGTGCTGTAGGAAAAAAAAATATGTTCATTCTTTTGAGTGGATCCTAGTCGGCTCCCACTCCAGCAGGATCAACATGAGTTCCCCCTTTAAGAGTCCAAATGAGAAGCAAATACAACCTCTGTTCAAGAGGTTTTACCACCAAGTAAAATTGATGTTGGAAGCTTGCAAATAAAACAAACATTTTCAACATTCATCATTATTAAAAAATGTGTAAGATTTTTACTTTAGCTGACCCCTTAGTGATCCATTGTGTACAGCTCGTCACCAGGGGATTCGACCAGTGATGAGCACTCCTGCATGGATTTGAACCTGGAACCCCTATGCTGAAAGGCAGAAGTGCTAACCACTCAGCTATGTTGTAACTACTTGTATTTTAGTTTACTTGACTTTATATAAACAGACCTTTGTAAGCACACTATGGGAAAAGGCATGGTGATGTCAAGCCCGCCGGGTCACATGCTATGCAGTTCAAACTAATTATACACGACCCATTTTGAAGACACAGAAAGCTGAAGAGAGAATAAAAGGATGTTAAATTCTATAGGTGAATAAACTCCTTTAGGTAAAAGTCCTCAGCAGGAATCTGAGGTGTAATCTCCAATTTCTGCTGAGGATTACACTTTGGATTTTTGTGATCGGAAAAATCCAATGTTTGAACCTCATTGATTCATCTTACCTCAGTCCTGTTTTCTTGGTTTCACTTTGAATTCAGAGGCATGTTTACTGGCTTCTACTAGGCTGCCGCAGAAGACAGGTCTGTAGCTATAGCAACCAGTGCTGGCAGCCTATCAGGAGAGATGGAACAGGCCTATAGCTATAGTGACCTGAGGCGCTGATGCAGCCCATACAAGAGGGGATATATAGGAATAGGTAGGACACTGTTCATGGACAAATATTGCAAAGTGACTTATTTTTGCAAGATCTTTAACATAAAAAGCAATCCTTGTAGTGTGACAACCCCTTTAAGGAAAGAAACGACTGACACAGGGAATGCCCACGGAGATCTGAAGTTGTAGCAGTACAATCAGTAAAATCAGGTAATGAAACTTGATTGTATATGGATACATACTTCATTAAAATCAATGCTTCCTAGACTGTGAAATCAGGGCACCAGTGAGGCGCCCCATAATTGTTCGTTAGGCTCATCTTGGGCGGTAAAGAGTTATCACAAAAGTTATTATAAGCTGCAAAGTCCTTTATTTGACTGCAGCAACCTCTGGTTTATCCTCATTTTCGGTTTATCTTGTATTTATTTTAATGATAAATTGACTTTAGGAGACAAATGAAATATACATTGATCAAAACTTTTAATTTTGGCACAAGAGAGGGAGAGAGAGAGAGCGAGCGACTTATGTAACCCCGCTTTAAAAGATCAGATGCCAGCAGATTTTGCAGGTACTTTTTGGACTCCTGTGTAGTACATGTTCAGTACATGCCACCACTTCAGCTCAGTTCTTCATACATCATTCTAAATGCTTCTGCTTCCAGCATTTGTACGTTACTATTATGTTATTGAACACAGAGAAACATACGGAAAGTGCCCGGAATTTAAAAGTTCACAATAAAAAGAAAAAAGTTACCCAATGTAACCTTTCATACCACTTAGTTGTTTCTGCTCCTGCTGGTTAGTCCACTGCGACGGACGTCACTGCCACCAGCACTATAATTGATGGTCATATGAATTATATACAGTAGCCACAAGTGCCTGAATGGTGGGACAGAAAGTGGTCAACCCCTTAGTGCTTCTGCATGGATTTCTCAGTACTCATGGCTGTAATACAAGAAATCTTTGGTGGGACGCTGCTGCCATTGCAGTTTCTTATTTGATCATTAAATGGCTCAAATTTGTAGGTGAGCATTAGTTTTGCTAGCAAAACTATGTGGCCATTAACTGTCAATGTCTACAAATTCATGCACCCATTTAACTTTTTATGTAAAAATCGTAACAGCAGCAACCCGCTACAGTATGCAGCTGCATTACAATCATTCCATGTCCGCAACATGTGGCCTTCCACATAATCTGTATTATTACTACTTTAAATACGCACATTTTGTGGGTGGATGGGATTCTAGTTGTCCAGGGACAATGAGCAGACACGCACTGCGGCAGATTGCTAATACCTACGAAGTGTAAGATTCTGAAGATAAGCGACATTTATCAAATTTTTTCTGCCTTTTGCTTCGGAAAGTTTATATCAATACTGTAACTACACAAAAATTGCGCATTTTGGGTTCATGATATCGTATGTCAAACCATGCCCAATTTTGCAAAAGTATCTAAAAAGTGTCCAAAACACACAATAAATGTGGTGCAGCTCTTAGGCACAAACTGCACAAGAATTCTGGTGTAATTGCCATAGTAAACTGCCCCATTGTGTTCAGAGTCTGATCTTACTGATTACCATCATGTTGCTAGATATTTCACTTGTAGTTATCAAGACTTAATTCTAGGACAGGTAAACCAACTTCTTGTTATTTAAGATATTTTGGATGTATTGCTGAAAGCTGGTTGGGGTTCAGCATACCCACGGGTTAGCCATATCCTTTGCCTGATTGATTTTTGTTTACTTTATTCACTTTTGTGTTACTTCATGTTATAATAAAGTTTATCTAACAGTCCTTCTTATGGCTAGTATTTTAATAAGGTTTGATTAGGGTAATTTTTGTGGGGTTGCCCTTATCGGGACGGTTACTCCACATAGAGAGAGTATAGGTTTGTAATAGGACGAGATTAGGGTTGTGGAAATAATTTTTTGTTCCACGATTCTCCTTTACACTATTAAAAGATGTGGTGTTGTATATTGAATAGTATGAAATGGTGGCGCAATATATGTTGCGCTGCCCTATAATGATTTGAAATCATGTACTTTGAAAGTGCATTTCCACATGATGAAGACCAAGCACAGCAAAAAAGGCATTCCATAAAACCTGCCACGTGCAAGTCATATGAAAGGGCCTAGGTGACTTTTAACGCGATACTCTACACCAGGGGTCCGCAACTCCAGTCCTCACGCCCCACCAACAGGTCATGTTTTCTGGTTTTTCCTCAGTGTTGCACAGGTGATGTAATTATTGTCAGTGCATTCTGTGGGAGATCCTGAAAACATGATGACCTGTTGGTGGGGCGTGAGGACTGGAGTTGGTGAACACTGCTCAACACTGAAAAGTTCTTTTTTTCCCCTTAGATTACTGTACAGTCCCTATATAGAGATTAGAGATCCCAGGATAAAGACCACACGGTTCAGAATACAAGTCACCAGAAATAGATCTGTGCAGACCCAATTTACAGGTAATAATCAACAGCCAACGCAATACACAACGCAGCTGTGGATGAGCTTAGACTGTTAACTATTACGGGGCAAAATGGTACAAGCTTACAAGGTTACTGAACTGGCAATTATATCTAATCTGGAAGCTACATACCATACCGGCAGCCCAAGTAGTTGCCATGGGGCCCTTGAGGATGCCCATTCCAGATTAAGGGCCTATTATATGTGCTGATTATTGGCCAATCAATCTCAGGAATGTTCATTCCTGATACATTCCCTATGTAAAATGCCCTGTGATCAGCTGACGAACAAGGAAATGCTGATTGCAAATTTTATGCAACACTAAAAATAAAATAAAAATATAAAGATCATTCTTTGTTGTCCGCATATTTCTCCAAGTAAACAGGGAATGTGCTATCAAAAATAGTAAAATTGAATGGCTGCACACATGATCGCATATTATGACAGATGATCATTTGTGAGGCTGTTACCCAACAATTGGGCAATATAAAAGGAGCCTTCATCTCAAATCTCATGCCCACTTTAATTGGCGGTGAGATCCAATACAAGGATGTGGTCTCCAAATCAGCTAAGTGTCAAATTTGTCACAGAAATAAGATTAGGGCTCCAAGACCTGCTGCTGTTTAAGGTTGTAAAATTAAGTTTACTATAAGGAATCCTGGTCTCCTCATCCGTCACTAGTAGAAAATCACAAACCCCACTAAAAATATTTTGTTTTGTAGCCATAGTTCAGAAAAATCTAAAAAGCCCTTATGGTAAAGTCTAACAGTAATGGGCTAATACCTAATTCATTGAGTCAACCTGCACTCTGCTCTACACTGATAAGAAGCAAACACCCCAAAACAGCTGTCTGCAGATAAGTATATGGTATGGTTTTAGTCCCAGTCACATTGCAAGTCTCAGGGAGTCATATATGACTTGAAGAACGCTGTATCCAATAGGTGGTGCGAGTCCTAACTCATGTCCCTTGAGTTTATTTGAATACATGTAAATTACAGTGGTGCAAAAATGAAGTATAAGTCTTCACACCCCTTTATCGTGCCTCTCTCTCAAATGAGGAACATTACCCCTTTTGAGCCCTATATAGTGCTGTGTGCTGAAAAAGTTCAGATGAACATGAATAAAGTCAGAGGTATGGTCAGGTCAGACTGTCTGAAAGGGAATATTACAAGTATCTAGTTCGTTAAAAATAATAACGCAACTGTCCTAATATAATTAACAAGGGAAGTCCAGATAGCGCATTGTTATTGACAGGCAATTAAAACAGATGTGATAAGTGATGGATGTTGGAGTACTGTACTTATGAGATGCGCATGTTTAGGTCATTGAGATCAAGCTCCTGTCACCTGCACCTCAAGAACATCTCCAGAATCCGTCCTTTTCTCACTGTGGAAACAACTCAAACTCTCATTACTGCTCTTATTCTTTCTCGTCTTGACTACTGCAACTCCTTGCTTATCGGTCTCCCTCTCTGCAAACTCTCCCCTCTTCAATCGGTCCTGAATGCAGCAGCCGGGCTCAGTTTCCCTCCAGCCGCTATACTGATGCCTCTACCCTGTGTCAGTCACTGGTTGCCCATTCAGTACAGGATACAATATAAACTCATCACACTCACCCATAAAGCTCTCCACAGCGCTGCACCCCCCTACATCTCCTCCCTCATCTCGGTCTACCAACCTACCCACTCTCTCCGCTCGGCAGATAATCTTAGACTACATGCCTCAGTCATCTGAACCTCCCATGCCCACCTCCATAATTTTTCACGGGCGGCACCAGTTCTCTGGAACATACTAACGCGGGCGATCAGGCACATTCAAAACCCTCAGTTTTAAGAGGGCCCTGAGAATACATTTTCTCAGTCTGACCTACCAGAGTCCCTAATTGCTAACCTCCCCTCCCCACTCTCTAACGTACCCATTTTCTGTCAATCTCTACAATTCAGCACTTATCTGCATTTAGATGTACTGTCAGGGTGGCAGGTCCGTCTGAATTCTACATAAACCACCCCATATTTATGTCACATGGCTGGACCATTGTAAACCTAGCACTTCTCACCCTTCATCTCACCCGTACACCCTTATAGATTGTAAGCTCTTGCGAGCAGGGCCCTCACACCTTGCGTCTCATCTGTAAGTAGCTTTTCATTGTGTAATGTATGTATTTTTGTCTGTACCTACACCTTCCAAATTGTAAAGTGCTGCAGATTATGTTGGCGCTATATAAATAAAGATTATTATTAGGCGACTGATCCCAAACTATGTTTCTATTAGGTCTATTTAAAATGAATCATCTTCCTCCCTGGGAACTGCAAGTGACGAGTGTTCGGTAACACTACTACATAAGGACCTGATTATACCGCTAGAACATGACCACAAAGTGACTGAATAATACCCCTACACTATTACTGATCAGTACACAAAGAACAATAGTACCGCCATATAGTGACCATATAGTGGTATATACCAGTGTACACAGGTGCTCTACAGACTGTATATTACCTCCATACAGTGAATATTTGGTGGTAGACACCAGTGTACACAGACTCTGCAGACTGTATATTACCTCCATACAGTGACCATCTAGTGGTAGACACCAGTATACACAGGCGCTGCAGACATATAAGTGATTAAAGGGTAGTTACATCTTGTGACTCACAGGTAACGTTTCTCTGACGAGTCGTTGACTTCCCTTTTGCTCTGCATCCGGTCCAGACCGCCATGATGACATCTCTCGACCACGTGTCCCTGGAGATTTAGACACAAATATCTTAGAATCCTCACTTTTCCAGCACCTCTCTCCCTGCCCCCCTGGCTATAAGCGGTCCATTTAGGCAGGCAGGGTTTAGATAGGCTATATGGGGCCCCAGATAGGCCAAGTTTAGGTAGGCAATAGGGTCCCCATATAGGCAGGCAGGGTTTAGGTAGCTATAGGACCTCATATAGGCAGTCAAGCAGAGTTTAGGTAGCTATATGTCCCCATATAGATAGGCAGGCAGGGTATAGGGGCCATATAGGAAGGAAGGCAGAGTTTAGGTAGCTATAGGGGCCAAATATGTAGGCAGCAAGGGCTTAGGGTAGGCTATAGGGCCCCATACAGGTAGGCAGGGCACAGGGTAGGCTATAGGGGCCCCATACAGACAGGCAGGCAGGGCATAGGGTAGGCTATGGGGGGCATATATATAGGCAGGGCTTAGGAAAGTCTATAGGGCCATATATAGGCAGGCAGGGCTTTGGGGAGGCTATATATAGGCAAGCAGGGCTATAGGGGCCAATATATAGGCAGGCAGGGGGCTTCATTAATATTAAAAAAAATAAGAAAGCACTTACTTGCCCGTCTCTCGCAGCTCTGCTCCCGGGCAGTCTGTGCTCGGCGCGGGCCGTGCGATGATGTGACTTCATCGCACAGCTCACTTCAGCACTGTGGGCCGGCGCAGGCTGGTTAGCAGAGCGGAGCCGCTCTGCTAATACCGGCCAGTCCTGCCTTTGAGCGCTCGGGCCGGAGGGCCCGTGCGTTCAGAGGTAGGAAGCACCGGGCCACGCAGCTCCGCGTCCGCCGGCAGTGAACTAGTATGCTCACTGCCGGCGGGCGCAGGAGCCGAACTACCGGGGTAGCAGACGTGTTATCTGCTGCCCTGGGGTATGGGCCCCATAAGAGCACGGGCCCCGGGGCAGCTGCTATGTCTGCTACCCTGGTAGTTACGCCTCTGCCAGGGATTAGGGTCTTTAGACCTTTTTAGAATTATCTTACCTCTCCCTGGCCCTCCTGGGTCCAGCAGCATTGTCACACAGATGTCACGTCTGGTCCCATGGCACATTAGAACGGATGTTGGATGTTATGTTGGAGCAACAATGCAGGTGGACCTAGAAGTGCTGTGGACAGGCAAGTTAACCCTATAATCCCTAATCTCGATTTACGGTAAAGGATAGAGTAAAAAAATTCAGGTTCAGAATGTACCCAACTCAAATTTTCTTCTACAATTTCGGTCGAACCAAATGAACAGGATTTGTGCAAAACTACTAACTAGTGAGCCATAAGCTGCCCTGGTGGCTCCTTATGATAGTGGTGTCCTTATATACTCCTCATGATCACTGACTGTGTCCTCTTATGTTCAGGACAAGAGCTGTTAAACTGGTTATGGACAAGAGTGATGCTGTTTCCAAAAGGAAAAAAAACAGATCAATTTATCTGATCCCTAAAAAAATCCCATAATTTATGGTCTTTTTGTGATTTATAAGGGTACATTCACATGGTGTGTTGGGTCCAAGTGAACATACGTTTTTAGATGCATGTTTGGGTCCATCCAGACGGACCTAAACCGGCATCTAGCAATGAGCAGTGTAATTTTACATTGCTTACAATGTAAAACACGCATCGGCGTTCAGACGAGTGATCACTGATGCGTGTTTACTTGCGTCTTTCGGATCCGATCCAAGAATTAACCTGTCAACTCTTGATCCGTTTGATGCAGCAGGAGCCCTATAGAGTGCGATCCTGCTGCAGTCAAAATGCATCCAAACACGCAGCTGGGTGTTGGATGCATTTTGGATCCAATTGATGCTGTGTTTTTGGCATTTGTTTTTGTGGGACGTACACAGATGACTAAGGGCGATGTCCCAACATGCCAACGCCAGTTTTTTGCTCTATTTTGCACCAAAACCACTTGTGACACCATATTCTCAATGGAAATGAACTGTCATACACCAAAACTAGGTGCATTATACGCCGGGCACGACACATTGTCATGCGCCTAAAAATGATACGCTGTGCGCCTCCACAACGCAATGCGCCTATTGAGACAAATTACATATATTAGTAATGAATCGTTATGCGCCTCCGTTGTGCAATGCGCCTCGAGAGGCGCATTACATACACTACCGATGATACACTATCCGCCGCGATTTGCGCAGTGCGCCTTTTAAGGAACAATAAGTTTACCTGACGCAAGATTTTTGAGAGGATCGGACTTTCTGGCGCACTTTACACTGATTTAATGCGCCTAAGAACAGCCGCGGCGATGCCATTTTTCGGACATGTCACCTAAAGTATCCTACAACAGGGCCCCAACGATGCAGAACGAGTTAAAAGGTGTCTTCCTACATGAATGCACTGCTGCCTAGCAACTGCAGTAGGTCACCGATGCCACGGCAACAAGATTAAGGTGGCACTATACTGGCACAGGATGACCAGATAAAGAGTTATTTGGGACCTGTGTAGAGGCAGAAGCAGGATGTGCACTTCATGTATACTACACACTTTAAATACATAATTGAACAAATCATTAATAATAAAATAGGCATACTATAGCTGGCAGTCCTTATTATGCAGCAAATACTAAAACCATTTTTGGCTTATAAGTAGCAGTCTGATGTCACACTGTGCATCATACAAGGCTTTTCTCGTTTCAGACCTTTAGGGTATGTTCACACGATGTACTGTGGCATGTCTTTCAGGAGCTCACGCTGATACGCGCGTACCCCCGTGGCGTGGGGGGGCCGGCAGCCCGCCAGCCCCAAAGACATTACTCGCGGCGCATATTCGCTGTGAATAATTGACGTCACTTATCTCCCCGCGCGTACAGTACGATCGTATTGTACGAGCGGGGAGGGGAGGCGTAATCCATAGTTCTCTATGAGAGCTATGGATTACTGTAATTTCGGCGGTGAAATGCGCGCCGAAATTTCACCGTGTGAACATACCCTTAGGTTATATCGATATGCCCAATAA
Source organism: Phyllomedusa bahiana (assembly GCA_025379985.1). Lineage (NCBI taxonomy): Eukaryota > Metazoa > Chordata > Amphibia > Anura > Hylidae > Phyllomedusa > Phyllomedusa bahiana. Next base: position 87,925 of record JAODAL010000124.1, on the reverse strand, counting down.
TCGCAGGTCCCGGAGGTGAGACCCTCGTCTATTTAGAGATTGGAGTCCACTCACCCCCAGTCCATGTTGTGGCTGCACACACAGGGCAAGATCTATAAATTGTCTAATATTTAGAAAGCATAAACCTAGATCAGGGGAGTCTAAGTTTGAACGAAACTTTTTAGAGAGTTTCGTGCGAACTTTTAATAACATAGTGAAAAATAAATCCCCGGCACTCAGTAAATAGCATTAAGTGTTGAATGTATATTTACAGTGATAAATATACAGATACAAAGTTCATAACTTTCAGAGGAAAGATTGACATCCCTTGTATGGAAACTTGTGAAGGTTGGGTGACTTTAAGGGGGCTCTCCGGGATTAGCTTTTTATTTGTTTTAAGGCTCACAACTGTATTATATTAAACTTTGTAATTCATACTTATTAAAAATTATTTACCTGTCCTGCTGTGCAGAACCAGGCAAAGAGCCATGTCCTCCCTTCCCCTACCTCCTGCAAACCATGTGATGTTCATTGATCACATGGCCTCAATGAACGTTTTGTCAGCGGAGAATGATCTGACTCCGTTTACTCTTCCAACCAGTAGTTTGCAAGTGAATAGGAGTAATTTCATTAGAGTAATAACAGGGAAGGGGGAACTGTTTATCTGCTGGCAGGACTTACTAACAGTAATGGGAGCAGAGGACAGCAGTTCAGAGCTGAGGGGCTGTGTACTGCTATCATAAAAATGACAACTGCAACTCTGTACAGATTACACAGTGACTCATGAATCCTAGCTATCATCATTATCATGATAGCAAGTACAGAGCTGGGGGAGATTACACATCAATTTCAGCACAATACCTAGCAGTGATAACTGTGGAGGGGAGTCCGAGATTGCAATGCAGTCTGGGACATGTAGGGAAGAGCTGCTGGAGAACTACTGACATTCCTAGAAGCAGCAAGCTTCACTGCAAAAAGTGGATATTATTATAGATGAATAAGGAGGCAAAAGAAAAGAAGCACGTGAAGGCAGTGGAATATCTCTAATTTTCCATATAAATGCTGTTTATGATGTTCTATAAAATCTATAAACTCCTGGATAACCCTTTTAAAGTTGTGACGTTTTGAATGCCGTAGCTATCTTAATCGTACTAAGTCACACTATGGAAAACCGTATGAGATGTACATAGGTAGAGCCATAGTATCCACCAGGAGTACAGATAATGGTGGAGCACATGAAGGAGCGGGAGAAAACTGTAGTGCAGTAATAATGGATTAAGAGTAGTAGTACAGCAGTGGGCATAAGGTATGAAGCAGACGAGGTGCCAACTACTGGTTGGTTTACTTAGCACCAAGTTCTATATCAAAATATAGGAGCATTTTGATGCACTTGAAGCCACATCTCTTTTTATCTAAGTCGCAATCTGCGTCCAGTGAGGCTTAAAAAGTAACTACAACACATAATAAACATCTAAAATTGAGATTTACCAAATTTTGGCACAATTTTCTACATATTCTAAGTGCAAACACTTTATGAAAGGGGTTGTGCAGCAGAGAAAAATAAATTTTTAATAGGGCCACGGTGCAGAAAAAGCAAAAAAGGTATATTTACCTCCCAGTAACCTCCCACCACTGCTGCTAAACAGCTTCTGGATTCTTGTCCTGGCACAGAGAAGAGACTCCTGCTCCATTCACTTCAGCAGTGGGGGACAACTAAGTAATTATAATTTATTTTTTCTCCCAACCCTGGCCCCATTTCTCTCTGCTGGAAAAACCCCTTAAATCTTCAGCAGAATTTTCCAAGCAAGAGGTACCGATTCCATCTATTAAGGGACTATTGCAGTCTGCAGCATTGCACTAAGTCTTAAAGATCATAATGAGCTTACATCATTTTTATAATTCTTTTGTAAAGTGCGTGTGGTTTTATTTGTATTTTATAGATGTTGCAGTCCTGTGCATATATGGTACCTGTTTTGCAATGTTGATTGACAGGTGTGATGAGATTTAAATACGGACTTCTGTAATCCTCCATGAGGTCTTGAGAAAAAGTCAGTGGACGTGGAATGGCCATAGGCCAGTACCTGTATGTATCTTCTCCGACCTGTACCTGTGCAAATAAAGGGCAACATGTCAGAAAAGTGGCGCCTCCATCCCAGTTTTAAGGCGCACTAAATGAATGTATAGTGCCCCTGAATGAAAGAACCTGCCAAAAATCTGGCATGTGGTATACCTTGCATAATATAATTGATGAGCCTTATCTAGGCGCATAGCACAACATTGCTAGCATATTTGATGCGCCTACTTTAGGTGCATAATGCGCCTAGTTTTGGTGTACTACAGTTCATTTATATAGAGAATAGTGCGTCAACAGTTTTTTGGCACAAAATACACCAAAAAATGGCGCTTCCCTAATAGGACATGTTGCCCAAAGACTCATTTGGTGAATGCCACAGAATTACCTTCTTTGCCCTAGTTGGATTACCTACTTCTTACTGCTTTACTCTGCTGAGCACCACCACTGCCGTGTATTTAAGTGCTGTACACCTGTCTGTGCTCCTATCACCTGGTAGCAATTAAATGGATGTATTCTCTTAAGGAAGGTAGTGCCAGTCACTTTCTCTTTTTACCTGGAGTATTGCTCTAAGCCCAAAGCAAGTGAAAGTGTTCCTGACAGGAGCTGTAGCTCAATGGTTAAAATGAAAAAAATCTCACTATAAAAAGTCTGTGTATATCCTCAGGCTAAAATGGCCAAGCATATTAGAAATCTGTAGGCTAATCCTGCTTCAAGAGGATTCGCTGACAATCTAATTTACAAGCGACAGGTCGAATGTCCCTCAACAGTTCCAGCTGGAGGAAGAAAACAATATGTAGGTTGAAATAGATCATGTCCAATCCTTTGCTTCCGTGGGAGATATCAGCAACCACACGTCTCATCACCCCCATTGAAACAACAACACATTTGACAGACAGTCATGTTTATGGGGGCTTACTGAAGAAAATTACTGTTGGTTGAATGATCGCTGTGTATTACGTTTGCATCGTTTCACTTATTTGGTGGGTGGGTGAGTTGTGATTTCATGTAATAAAGTTTCCACACCACATACCAAAGTGTCCTACGACTTTGTAATAATATATCTGGCTTAGATGTCTACTTTTAATTTCTCTGCTTTCTGTGAGTCAGTGACCAAATCAGTTTACACCTAAAACTGAAAAAAATTCAGGTCCATTCCTGCTCACAGTTTTGGATCAGTATAATACATGTATATACACACACTATCTTAATATATATATATATATATATATATATATAATATATATATATATATATATATATATATATATATAATATACACACACTATATATGTCTATATATTTTATTCTAGGACAGAGACTGCAATCTATATATTAATATTCATCCTCTACACTGCTAAGTGGAGGGCACAGTGGAGTGAGTTTGAATGAGATGGCCATTTGGTACTGCACACATCACGCTGTACATAATTGTACAGTGCTTTGAATGTACCATAAGCTGCTCTCCGCTACACTGGGAGTGGACGGTGGAGCATTGTGTTCCCTCAACACCGTCCCTAGCTGGTGAGTGCGGGCCACAGTGCCCCCTACAATATAAACCATTAGGTGAAAAGTCCTACTTTATTGCCACAAATATATAAATGCCTTAGCGTGTCATCCAACATCTTGGCAGTACTGTGGTCACAAATTGACACAGAACACATACATAATTGTCACTCTGCAAATGTCTTGGGTTGTCACGTGGTCATCCAACAACATGGTGACAGTATTTTGGTTACAAACCAACAAAGGACATGCCCATGGCATATACACATAGAATACAATTACAAAGCCTATTAAGAATATTAAGAAGCCCATAAGAATATTATACATGATGTAAGTTAGAGATCTCTACATTTGTTAATTAGTACATTAAACAATCATTGCAGGTTTTTATCCTTTTGAGGAATGACTCATGTGCCAATATATTTCGTAGTTTGTTAATGACTCTGGGAATGTAGGTGGCGAAGTCTTCATTTAATTGGCAAAGATAAGTCCAGTTTGATTACTTATTTTTATAGTCTCCATTAAAAAATGTACACCTGTCCTATCAGAGACATATAAGTGTTCTATGTTTATAATCCATCATAAATTGTGCTAGGTTTCTTTGCTTATTTTATTATTCTATATAACTTATGTTCACAAAATACCCAATCACTTTATGTACTAGACTTCAATGGCTGCCCTAACATTGGGCATCTCTTACTCTGACAAGACCAACCCAACTTATCAGTAGACTACCTTCAATTTAGGAGGTATTGTCTTAATGAGACAACCCCTATAAATCTCTATTCACATTGCTTTTAGAGGCAATCTCAGCAGATTTTATGGAAACAGCGCTGTATGTAGCACTATCCAACAATTAGTCTTGCAGAGCATTGCGGCGTCTGTTTATAGTGTGAACAGAACCTAAGTGCATTGATTTGTTTCTGTTTTTTTGGAGGTCTATACACTATTGTAACGAACCATGCTGTAACTTGTCTCTAAGGTCATCGTCATGGGCAGGTACCCATTTGCAGCTGCATAAGGCTTCCCGCAATGTCCACTCTGGCGGCCAGTCTGTTCTTTTCTGTAGTATAAGGTGCATGTGCGCGGGTCCTTTTAGAATTAAAGCGCCCAAGTGCAGTGTGTTACTGCCTTGGCCAACTGCTGTTCTGATGCAGCTATTTAAAGGGACTCCACCTCATTGCCAAATCCTTGGTATCCTTCTTAGTGTCTGTGTGATTTCTGTGCATTTACTCCTAGTTCTTGACATTGCTGGTTTCTGACTTTGCTATTGGTCTGCTGCCTGTCTGACACCAGCCTATCTTGAACTTCGAAATAACTCTGCCTGCCCTGATCTTTGACTACTCTTCTCGTCTGCTCCTACGATTCCTAACCTGCACATCAGCTATCGCCGTTGCTGACTGCATCAAGAGTAACGACATGGGAGTTCCCTACAGCAAAGTCCAAGCCCTCTTTGGGTTGAGTGTGTAGACTAGGGGGCTCCTTAAAGGGGTTGTCTCATTTCACTGTTTCATAGAACAAGGCAACATTATTTCATTCATGTATCCTGTCACTTCCTGGTCAAGCTGTCTGTAATTAGCATATGAGCTCTGTGTATTCAGATTTCTGCTAACTAGATAAACAATCTCCTTCTCTGAGGTCCAGAGAACCTTGAGAGCTAAAGTTAACCGTAGCAATTCCTGTCTTTTGTCTGAAAGATCAGATAACACACAAGCTCTCAGGCTGATGGCAGTTCTGTGGCAGTGACCTGTGTGATGACCTCACTTCCTGCTATCAGATAAGACAAACAGCAGGAGAGAACAAGCAAACAAGTCAGTAACTAGAGACACCTGAAAGCCCTTGGAAGTTGATAAAATCATTTTAGCTCCTCAACAAAAAAAAAAAATAAAAAATAAGCAAAGAAATATATTTGGAAAACATCTTCATTTAGTGTTCCCTACATGTTGAAAGCTAATCTTTGTAGTGAGACAACCCCTTTAAACTCTGTTCCTAGGCGTGGCTATGCCAAGATTCATAAGCGATTCAGTGAATCCACCTCCTGACTCCGACAAGTCATTACAATTATAAATCTACACCGATAAAAAGGAACTAAGAATTTTTATAACAATTTTTTTTAGAGCATATGCAGGCTATATGAAAAGTGATAGTTGTGGTTGTAGCTGCCTGGTCCCAAGGCTGAATGTTGGAAAATTATCCTAACATCAAAAGCAACATAGAATACAGAAAACATAAGTCAAAAGTGATAAAGCAAATATCCAATCACTACAACTGAAAATAAAAGGTCCACTTTATGCTATTACACATAAAAAATGACTGTATACTTTTACATTGTTTAAGCAATAAAGTTAATCTCCAGGATCCTCCCTTTATTGATACTCAATTGCTGCTGTACTATATAAGTGACAAAAGCACCCAGGTTCCTGATAAATCTGTACTTGTACACAAAAGTTAATTTGAAATGGAAAAGCTGCAATATAAAGCACAGAAGCGGGACAAAACTTCAGCCTGAGCCACTCGTGAGACAAGTGATGGATTTCAGTTTACTTAAACATATTGCACAATATATCAAAGTGGCAGTCAATGATCAGCGCTGTGCCCTAGTAGAGTAGTGTATGCAGGATTTTGTATTTTCATTGCTATAGATGCAAATATTTACAATTGCAGAGTGCATGAATCTACGCCCAAAAAAAACACATATGCAGATACTTATATACACACTGTGACCCACACATATACACAAGAGTGCGTAGACACCTCACATTTTTGTAAATATTGTATTATATCTTTTCATGGGATAACACTGAAAATATGAAACTTTAATACAATGTAAAGTAGTCAGTGTACAGCTTGTATAATGGTGTAAGTTTGGTGTACCCTAAAAATAACTCAACATAGAGCCATCAATGTCTAAACTGTTGGCAACACAAGTGAGTACACACCTAAGTGAAAATGGATAAATTGTGCCGAATTTTCTATTTTCTCTCCCCAGTGTCATGTGACTCTTTAGTGTTTAAATTTGATGTTATCGCTCTCACATTCTCTCATACTGGTCACTGGAAGCTCAACATGGCACTTTATGGTAAAAGAACTGTCTGAGGAACTGAAAAAATTTTTGTTGCTCCACATAAAGATGGCTTAGGCTGTAAGAAGATTGCCAACACCCTGAAACTGAGCTGCAGCGCGGTGGCCAAGACCATACAGCGGTTTAACAAGACCGGTTACACTCAGAACAGGCCTCGCCATGGTTGACTAGAGAAGTTGAGTTCACGTGCTTAGCATCATATCCAGGAGATTGTCTTTTCAAAATAGACATATGAGTGCTGCCAGCATTGCTGCAGAGGTTAAAGATGTAAGGGGTCAGCCTGTCAGTGCTCAGCCCATACGCCGCACACTGTATCAAATTGGTCTGCATGGCTGTCATCCCAGGAAGCCTCTTCTAAAGATGATGCACAAGAAAGCCCGCAAAAAGTCTGCTGAAGAAAAGCAGACTAAGGACATGGATTACTGGAGCCATATCATGTGGCCTGATGAGACCAAGATATTTTTTTGGGGTTCAGATGGTATCAAACATGTGTGCCACCAACCAGGTGAGGAGTACATAGACAAGTGTGTCTTGCCTACAGTCAATTACGGTCATGGGAGTGTCATGGTTTAGGGCAGTATGAGTGCTGCCAGCTGTGGGGACCTACAGTTCATTGGGGGAACAATAAATGCCAAAATGAACTGTGACATACTTAAGCAGAGCATGATCCCCTCCCTTCAAAAACTAGGCCGCAGGGCAATATTCCAACATAATGACCCCAAACACACCTCCAAGACGACGACTGCCTTGCTAAAGAAAATGAGGGTAATGGTGCTGAACTGGCTAAGCAAGTCTCTAGAAACCCTATTGAGCAACTGTGGGGTATCCTCATAAATAAGGTGGAGGAGGACAAGGTCTCAAACATCCACAAGCTATATGATGTCACTATGGAGAAGTAGAGAGGATTCCAGTGGCAACCTGTGAAGCTCTAGTGAACTCCATGCCCAAGATAGTTAAGGTAGTGCTAAAAATAATGGTGCCCATACAAAATATCGACACTTTGGGCAAAATTTGTCCATTTTCACTTATGGGTGTACTCACTTATGTTGCCAGCATTTTAGACATTGATGGCTGTGTGTTGAGTTTTTTTTGAGGGCACGCCAAATTTACACGGTTATACAAGCAGTACACTGACTACTTTACATTGTATCAAAGTGTCATATCTCCAGTGTTGTCCCATGAAAAGATATTATACAATATTTACTAAAATGTGAAGGGTGAATTCACTTGTGAGATAATGCATATTCACACACATATTTACAATGTAACACTCAAAAAACTTTTTCTGAGTGGGTGGATGAGGGTGTAGACACGGAAGGACAGGCTGATACAGCCAGCACTGATGTAAATTCTTCCTCTCCCTCTCAAACTCCCTTGTCTGGATATAGTAATGTCTGCAATCACATAGGGGAAGGCATACAGAATTATATATGGACTGTAAATGTAAAAGAAGCCATTAAGAGAGCGGCAGTGAGGAGCCAGGAGAAAAGAGGGCACATAATAGAAGTTTTCAGTGTTACCTCAACACCATTGGGACTTCCCTATGGCCCTAAAAGAATAATTAAGAATAAGGGTATGGTCACACGACTTTAAAGTGAACGTATTTCAGTCCGTAATTACGCGCCAGAGTGCGCAAATTACGGGCTGAATACCGTCCTAGTAACTACGGTAATCCACAGTTCTCATAGAGTGAAAACAACTGATTAGCTGTAAACAAAAGCTAATCTTGTTAGGAGATAAAGAGTCTGCACCAAAGTGACCATGGCGACATCGTTCCCTGCTCTTCTGTCTTATCAGGAAGGGAGAGCAGGATAGTAACCAGAGAAACCTGTGTGCACTCAGAGCAGATAAAATCTCTAATATCTCATGATCAAATCAATAAAGCAATGTTTTTAGAAAAAGTTTCCATTTACCATTCCCTACATGTTGAAAGCTAATCTTTGTAGTGAGAAAACCAATTTAAGAAGCATCTGGGAACGAAGAAAATAAATAGCAGATAGCTGATACATAATTATTTTCATATGTTTAAGACCACACATGGAATTCTGCTATAAAACTGATCGAGAGAATATCTACTGACTGTGGATAATGCCAAGCATATGTTTTGGAAACGCTCTAAACATGCCACTGACCACCTCAAAGAGGTACAACTCGTTCCACCAATAAAAAGGCTTCAAACAACTACATAAAACTAAAAAAAAACATTTCTTCCACTAGTATTCACAAAGGTTAAATATCAAAAAGATTTTCATGTCTGAGCCAAAATGGCCTGGTCTTGAGATAATCTTTATCAATGTCCTAAAACATTGTTGCCAGCCACGATTTTTAAGTCAATATATATAAAGAATTTAGAGGCTCTCATCCAATCAAATGTAATTTCTTTATTCTTCACTTAGTAAACACATCCTTTTTGGTTACATTAAAAAAACAGCATTTCCGGCTTCATAGAATTTTACATTATAGGTTCCTTTATAGCACAAAATTACCATTGTGGATTCCTTCCTATGTTGGACATTTCGGTCCATAATGAACCTTTGTCAACGTAATTCCTCTTTAACTGTTGTTTCCTGATAAATTTATGATACTAATATTCCGTGTCCCATCTGTGTATTCCGGTTATATGCAATACACAGGTGGAACGCGGAACACTGGTATCAGGAAACAACAATTAAAGAGCAATTACGTTGACAAAGGTTCATTATGGACTGAAACATCCAACGTTGGAATCCACAATAGTAATTTTGTGTGATAAAGGAACCTATCATGGAAAATTTAGTGAAGTCGGAAATAGTTTTTTTTTTTTTTTTTTTTTTTTAATGTAACCAAAATGGATTATTTTTACTAAGTGAAGAATAAAGAAATTGCATGTAAATGTGCCACCAACTTCTCTATAGATATGGTCTCCAGATAATAACTATAATATCTATTTAAGGAGTTGCAAGAAATCTTAAACAACTTCTTTCAAAATAAAATTTTAAAGGTCAAAATAAATATTGTATATTCTACTGCAGTTACATAACATGCAGTTACATTCACAATTTCATGAGAGTATACTAAAAAGTCCATTTGAATCACTGGACCACCTCCGTGCTCTTCGCTCCAGCCACGTCTTGGGGATCACACCCAGCTTTAATCAAGTGCTAAGGAGACCTACATCGAGGGTGAAGCGGTGCTGTTTGTTTGCTTGTATATGAGGTTACATAAGGTCTGAGTTCATCGATAATTGTTTCATTCTTGTATTTGTAAGGGGCAGGGTGCATTAAAGATAGTTATTGCTAGCATCCAAAGACTTTAGGGCAGCTACTTAGTGCTCCTTGGTTGCTATGCCAACTCCCTGCCCATATTATCTATACTGCAGATGCCCCATTTGTATCTGTACGGCAGTCACCATAGCAACCTCAGACACCCAAATGACCAGAGATAATAGATAATGGGTCATAGAACACATAATGATACTGATCAAAGGCCTCCATGGTCCATAATGTACATATATCCACAACTGCACTGCTTTCTGTAGAGAACACTTGTTTCTAATAATTACAAAGCGCCTGTAAATGCTCAAACACTCTAGTTTTCACGTGATGTTAACAGCACAGCCACAACTGCTTGTATCTAATACCGAACTACAATGCTAACATTTTATAACATCTAAACTCCTGCAAAACATTTTTTGTTGAACAAGTCTGTGAATTAGTGCCGATTATATCACAAAAAGCAGGACTACAGTACAAGCAGGTCAATAGTACCACCGCACAAACACACAAAAATGTATAGTAGGTGAAATTATAAGACTTTTCTCAAATACATGTCATTAGAAAATCGGAGGAGTATTACATGGAAACAGGTTTTACTTTTTACTTTGAACATGGTCAGAGAGAGCTCACAATCTGCTAAGATTCCCTCCATGGGAGATACCAACTGTGTAGGGGGAGCTGAGGACATAGCTGCTTGAACAGGGTTAATCTGAGTCTCTCACTGTACATACACTGCAGCAGGCACAGCGAAGGGTTTTGTTTTGCAACAACTAAAAACTTAGTGTTTGAAAAGTGTCAGTGACACTTCTATGTCCATATTGTATGTCACATTGTTTTTATCTTTCAGATCTAATAATTTTTTTTCTTTTATATATTCTTTGTTGCTGCTGGATTTTTGCTATAGATTGTTGTTTAGTTGCCTTTATCCAGAGAGAGTTTCTTCCGTGCAGCATGTCTTATCTTTGGAATGGTGAGCTGGCTTAATTCTTCTCCTGTTTGGTACATAGCACAGGGTTTACCTGTTGCCTTCAGCCTCCTCCTCTATAGCTTGCACATATCCATATTACACTACTGATGGTGTAAGAACACCCAGCATGAATATGGCAGCATAGTTTCCATGTAGTGTATACTTACAGGCTTCCCCTGCACAGTGGACTCTCCCAATTTAGAAGCAGGAAGTTTCACAGAGCTGTCAACATAGTGATCCATCAAGCTGTCAGGCTCAAACTTGGCCGACTTCAGTTCTGTCTGTCTCAGCACTTTTTTTTTTATTGTAAAAATAAAAAATAAAAAAAACTGAACTACAGATGAAATGCTTTCATTTCCCTAACTAAAAATATTTGAGAAAGTGTATATATTGTATTATTTTATAGCTTCATAGGGTTCTCTGGAGGTGATAGTATAACACACTGCAGTACCAGGCAAAGCCACATGTATGGGCTGCAGCATTCTGATGATAGGTGAGGGTCTGACCAAAGAATAAATCTTCAATGCATTTTAATTAAGCCCCTTTAAAGTGCAATTCTGCTTTGAATGAGATTTTCACTTTATTTTCTGCAAATAATTGCATGACATAAATATTTTATCACCTACCAACCAGCAAGAATTTTGGCACTTGCAGACCTGTTCATTTTTCTTTAAGAAGTCCTCCTACTCTGCACTCATTACCTGTATTAACTGCACCTGTTTGAACTTGTTACCTGTATAAAAGACACCTGTCCACACAATCAATCACACTCCAACCTCTCCACCATGGCCAAGACCAAATAGCTGTTTAAGGACACCCAAGACAAAATTGTAGACCTGCACAAGGTTGGTATGGGCTACAGCACAGTAGGCAAGCACCTTGGTGAGAAGGCAACATCTGTTGGCGCAATTATTAGGAAATGGAAGAAACACAAGATGACTGTCAATCTTCTGTGGTTGTAGGCTCCATGCAAGATCTTTCTTAAGGGGGGTAAGGATGATTCAGATAAAGGTCAGGAATCAGCCCAGAACTACATGGGAGGACCTGGTCAATGACCTGAATAGAGTTGGGACCACAGTCTCAAAGATTACCATTAAAAACACACTATGGCATCATGGATTAAAATCCTGCAGGGTATGCAAAGTCCCTCAGCTCACGCCAGTACATGTCCAGTCCTGATTGAAATTCGCCAGCTGTGAAGCATGGAGGTGCTTTTTTGCAAAGGGGACTGGATGACTACATCATATTGAAGGAAGGATGGATGGGGCATATATCGCAAGATTTTGGCCAACAACCTTCTTCCGTCAGCATTGAAGATGGGCCGTGGATGGATCTTCCAGCAGGATAATGACAGACAGCCAGGACAGCTAAACAGTGGCTGTGTAAGAAGTATTTCAAGGTCCCGGAGTGGCCTAGCCAGTCTCCAGAACTGAACCTAATCGAAAATTTTTGAAGGGAGATGAAATTCAATTTAGTCTAGCGACAGTCCAAAACCGGAAAGATTCGGGCGAGATCTGTAAGGAAGAATGGGACAAAATCCCTGCTTCAAACTTGGTTAAGAACTACAGGAAATGTCTGACCTCTGTAATTACAAACAAAGGTTTCTGTACCAAATATTAAGCTCTGTGTTTCTGTAGTATGAAATACTTATTTCATGCAATGCAATGCAAATGTATTATTTAAAAAACATACAATGTGATTTTCTGGATTTTTTATTTAGATTCTGTCATTCATAGTTGACATGTACCTGCGATAAAAATTACAGACCTCTCCATTCTTTGTAGGTGGGAAAACTTGAAAAAAATTGCCAGTTTATCAAATACTTATTTTCAGAGTGTGAGTGACCATCAGTATTTTGCACCTGTGTAACATTGTGACTTTTTGTTTTCTGCTGGGAATGGATTTTTGACCTGCCTCTGTAGAGTAAGTATGGCTTTTTTTGTGATTAGAGTTCCTACAATGCAAATGTCTTTGTTAAATGGACAACAGCAGAATTTCAAATTTAGCTTTGAATATGAATGGAGAAGAAATCATCCAACTTTAAATTCAGTACAAGATACATTCAATAAAATATTTGCAAAGCTGTCCAACATCTTATGTGCATTTTTACTGCCAAGCTTGTTTTCTTAGTGCTGTGGTCATAGTATTACAACATCAGCGAAAATGTTATAGTCTACAATAGTTGCCTCTAACCTGTAGCTTTCCAACACCTGTCAAATGATAATTCCTAGAACACCACAAACTGGCAGGCTTGCTGGAAGTTGTAGTTGCACCATAACTGAACGATTACAAAATGAAGTCTGCTGTCATATACTAACACAAGTTCCATTAATTGACATACTTCCTGTGCTTGCAATACACAATGTATACCACCTTTGTGCCATTATTAAGACCCTTAAAAGACTAAAACAGCAGCCGTCATGCACACTGGTAAAAGCAGTGTCGGACTGGCCAACCGGAGGATCGGAGAATCCTCCGGGGGGCCCCAGTCCCGACACATACACTCAGCAGCGTGAAGTTGCAGTCATTTAGGTTATTCCCGACACTGATCAAAAGGTATATGGTTCTCTGGTTGTATTAGATAAAACGGATTAATGTAAGTAACCCAATGGGGTGTGTGTCACATACAGCTTGCTCGAGACTGATCTGAAGCCCTGCTCTTGCAGACTGGCAAACCCTCAAGCAGCACGCCAGTCTTAATACATGCATCCATTTGTTCATAAGCTTGGTTTTACTAGTCCCTAATATCCAATAAGCCACCCTACATGTTTATGAGGTCTTCCTCAAGCAGAAGATTTCACACATTATGGGAGTTGTGTGGTTCTCATGCTGTCTTTGTGCAGTCTGCTTTGAAGAATCCTATTAGTCTTTAAACAACTGCCCTGTGGCCCTATGGATCATCTAGCAGGTTTTCTTGGGGGCCTGATTAATGCTGATTGCTTTCAGCTACTATAGAGCACTGTAATGAAAGCCTTTGATATCTCTCCTCCCGGAATTATCTTCAGGATCGTTTTCCTGCAATCACTCTTCGCTCGTCCCCCCCTGGTGTTGTTACACCTTGTCTGCCTACGCAGTGCTCCAAGCACTGGTCCCTGGGTGGCTCTGCAATTTGTTTCTTTATACCAAAGCGGGGGCTTAACAACTGTCTAGCAGACAGCTCTGCAAGTAGGGTTAATACAAAGAAATATATAGCCATTTAGTTACACTCCCGTTCCCCGGTATGTTCGGGTTATGAATGCCTCATTTGTCCAATATATTCATTTCTGCAGCTTTTTATGCCTGACGACTTTTCAATGGACTCTTATTGCTCCTAAAACAATCTAAAACACAGTATTTATCAAGCACATTTCCTGTAAGTTAAAGACTTAGTAAAAAAATATGTATTCAAGTACAGCTGCCAATATCACATCTTCCTGCAGTAGAAAAGGCATAAAGCTGGGAAATGTGGATATTCTGCAGTTAGAAAACAGTCTTACTCTACTAGGGAAAAAAAATAGCAAGGTTTTTTGTAGTCTAGAATTTTAACTCCTTGTAGGTTTTTCTTCAGTGAAAGAAGCCAAAACTGTAAATGTTGTTCCCAATCACCAGAACAACACAGCGCGAACATGTTCCTATTTGTTACTGGAATGTAAAGAAAACTCTTCCCCAAAGCTCGCTTTTAATGCTACCTCCAGTTCCAGAGGTGCTTTGGCTCATATTATCTGTAATTCCCCAAAATATATATTTGTTTTGCAGTAGAATCAATCATGATGCCGCAGGCAGAAGCAATCCACAGCTAGAGAAGAGTCATCTGGAGGAAAGCAAATTCTCTGCAGTCCATATAAGGCACAGACTACAGGCAATTATAAAACAGTATGCAGCCTGTTGACGGGCCAGCACAAAAAAATCCTACTCCCCGCTGTACTGCAAGATGATATATTAGAGAACTAGAGTTTCCTGAAACAATGTAATAAATCCGATGACTCCAAAACTATAGGCACATGTTGGAGGAGGAAAGGGAACCATTGAAAATAAGCAAATCACAGAGCACCTGCTAATCTGCCGCATCAGTTATCTGTAGTGCCCCAAAAAACATCACAAAGGGTGACATGTCAGAAATGAGGCGCCGCCACGCCAGTTTTAAGGCGCATTAAATGAGTGTATAGTGGGTCTAAATGAATGAACCTGTCAAAAATCTGGCGTCAGGTATACCTTGCATAGTATACTTGATGCACCTATCCAGGCGCATTGCATAATTTAGGCACAAAGGGCGACATGTATGAAATTTGGCATTAAATGCCAAATTTCATGCGCATAATAATAGTCTAGAATGCACCTGATTTATGAACCCGCTCTGCAGCGGGTCATAAATCAGGCACATTCTAGCACTTGTTACGACATTTCTGGCTCAGGTAAACCACTTTGAAAATGCTCTACCTGTTCCAGCTGTAATGCGCCTAGAAATGCCATAACGAAGCTATAAATATGTAGCTTTGTATGGTTCTAATGCGCCCTGCCTCCCGCATGCCCCCGAAATCAGGCGTATTACCGCTTGCGCTCTGTAATGTGCCTGATTCTAGCATATGGGAGCGATCTGAGTGAAGTGAACGAGGCTGCGCTAGATGTCGGGCTGAAAAGATGCCAGATATCTGGCGCAGCCCCGTTCATACATGTGGCCCAAAGTGTATCATTACTAGCTTATTTGATGTGCCTACTTTAGGCCCATTCAAATGTATCGTGTCTGGAGTATAATGCGCCTAGTTATGATGTACCACAGTTCATTTATATAGAGAATAGGGCGTCAACAGTTTTTTTGGCGAAAAATACACCAAAACAATGCCGTAGTCGTATTGGGACATGTCGCCCTAAGTGCACATAAGGGTGCGTTTTTTCTGTTGTGTACTGCACAGCAGTGAATCCGGCTTTATTGAGAGCACACACCTTTCAGTTATCTAAATTGTTTGGAAAAGGGTTACAAGTAAATAAGCAAATATTGTGTTTACAGTCTTGTGGATTATAAACAGTCATTAAATACTTGTATTACCTTTCCAAACAATTTAGAAAAGGGTGAGTACATACTACGATATTGCAAATGTTGCAGGTACCTGTCAGGGTCCTGTGAAAAAAAGTACCCCGGCGGATACTGCAGTGCTGCCATGGCAGCCGCATAGAGGATAATAGAGCAGGCGTAGCCCAGCGTGGACTATGTTTGCTCTATTTCTCCGCGGCATACGCATTTCTCGCAGGACACAATAGCAGAGTAGATTACATTACTGAGCCACATAAAAGAAGTGTATGCGCCAGAAAACAGAGCAAACACAGCCCATGCTGGGCTTTTAAAAGTATACCAATACTTTATATTTTATATATTATATTGTCAGACGGATATCTGAAACGTATGCAATATCGTAGTGTGAACCCACCCTAACTGAAAATAGCTTGCCGTTAATAAAGGCAGTTTCATTGCAGTGCAGCAACAGAAAAACTGCACCAGGTGAAAGCACCCTTACACTGTAAGGCTAGGTTCACACAGCTTAATTGCGAGACGTAATTAACCCCCGCAATTACGCAAGGGGGCTGGCACCTCGCTGGCCCATAGACTTGTATTACCAGCGGCGCGTATACGTCGCTGGTAATTCACATGTCACTTATCTCCCCCCTCGGCGTATTCGCCGAGCAGGGAGAGGAGACGTAATCCATAGTTCGCTATGAGAACTGTGGATTACCGTAATGACTGGGACGTTTTCAGCCCATAATTTGCGCACTCCGGCACGTAATTACGGACTGAAATACGTCCAATTTTAAGCCGTGTGAACATAGCCTAAGGGTATATTCACACAGCGTTTTAGAATTACACGCTGGCACCTGGCATATAGCGGCGTGCACAGTACATGCCGCTATACGTCGGGAGAGCACCATGTAAACATACCCATAGGGTATGTTCACATGGTGGTGTTTGCAGGCCATACTTCGAGGAGTAATTGTGCTGCAATGCGCCCGAAGCACGGCCCACAAAAACGGTAAAATCATAGCAGTTATTGAGTGCTATGATAAGCCGACGTTTTCCCCAAAAGCTAAAGTGAATGGGGGCTAGGCCAGAGCGCTTTAGAAGTATGCGCTGGCTAGCGCATAATTATAAAATACCAGCCGTACCAAAAAATGCTTAAAAATTTTGGTGCAGTTCGGGTATGTTCACATGGCATATAGTGGCGCTTGCTGTGTGCGCTGCTATACGCCATGTGAATGTACCCGAACTGCACCAAAGTTTTGACGCATTTTTTGGTCCAGGGCATTGTACTGTAAGAGTATGTTCACACAACGTAATGTCGTTCCATACTTCAGCGCGTAATTGCACTTCAATACACCCAAAGTACGGGCCAACATTACGGTAATTCATAGCTCTCATTGGTAGCTATGATTACCTGTTCTTTCCCCCAGCGCAGAATACGCGCCCGGGGAAAGAACTTACATGTCAATTCTTCCTGGCAATTATGCCCTAGGGAGAATGAATGTCAGTGAAAGCCTCAGAGGGATGTGCTGGCCAGCGCATCTCTCTGAAGGTGTGGGTCTATAGTGGCCTACAGTACGCACCGCTATACGCCGATCAGTGGCGTAGCAATAGGGGTCACAGCGGTCGCAATTGCGACCGGGCCCCTGAGCCTGGGGGCCCACGAGCGATCTCTAGTTATTGCACAGGCCCAGCGGCTCTGCTGAGTGTCCGCAGGGGCCCGTGCTGCTCTGCGAGCGAGTGAGGAGGGGGGAGCCGTGCTCTTAACATCACTAGAGCTGCTGCAGCGGTGCCTCTCACCTCGATTCTTCTGCAGCCCGTGATCGGATCGGCTCCTCCCCTCTCTCTGTTGGCAGGAGTCACTGAAGCCCCGCCCACAGGCAGAGGGGAGGGGCTGACTTCAATCACAGGAGCTGCAGGAGAACTGAAAGGAGGTGAGAGGCGCCACTGCTGTAGCTATAGTGATGTATAGAGCCCTCACTCCTCACCTGCTGAGTTAAGGTGAGGCCCCACTGAAGCCCCCCCCCTTTGACCCAGCGACCCCCCCTGGTGAGGCTGGGGGGTGTATATAAGTCTTGGGGGGGTGTATATAAGGCTGGGGGGGTGTATATAAGGCTGGAGGGTGTATATAAGGCTGGAGGGAGGGTATATAAGGCTGAAAGGAGGGTATATAAGGCTGGAGGGAGGGTATATAAGGCTGGAGGGAGGGTATATAAGGCTGGAGGGAGGGTATATAAGGCTGGAGGGGTATTAAGTTGGAGGGGTATATAAGGGCTGGAGGGGGTGTATATAAATGGGGGGTGAAAAGGGGAGGCTGTATATAAGGCTGGGGGCTGTATATAAGGCTGGGGGCTGTATATGAGGATGGGGGTGTATATAAGGCTGGGGGGCTGTATATAAGGCTGGGGGCTGTATATAAGGCTGGGGGGCTGTATATAAGGTTAGGGGGCGTTATATAAGGCTAGGGGGAATGTATGTGAGGCTGGGGGCTGTATGTAGGCTGGGGGCTGTATTGAGGCTGGGTGCTGTATTAGCTGGGGGGGTGAGGCTGGGGGCTGTATGTGAGGCTGGGGGCTGTATGTGAGGCTGGGGGCTGTATGTGAGGCTGGGGGCTGTATGTGAGGCTGGGGGCTGTATGTGAGGCTGGGGGCTGTATGTGAGGCTGGGGGCTGTATGTGAGGCTGGGGGCTGTATGTGAGGCTGGGGTGTATGTGAGGCTGGGGTGTATGTGAGGCCGGGGGATGTATGTGAGGCCGGAGGATGTATGTGAGGCTGGGAGGTGTATGTGAGGCTGAGAGGTGTATGTGAGGCTGGGACGCTGTATGTAGTATATATACATGTGGGTGTGTATGCGTGTGTACACTGTATATGTGTGTGTAAATATGTGTTTCTACACTGTATATATGTGTGTATACACCATATATATCTGTGTGTATATACATTGTGTTAATACACTGTATAAATGTATGTAAGTGTGTATATTTGTGTGTGTATATACAGCTGTATATGTGTGTTTGTGTATATATGTGTGTGTGTGTGTATATATTTGTGTGTGTACAGTGGTGACCTAGCTATAGGGGTCACATCAGTCACACAGGCAGAGTGGCTGGTATACACTGCCATATCCTAATACTGCCCTCTTAGCCACTGAAGGCAGCAGTGCAATGCAATGATGTCATTGCGCCACTGCCTGTACTAGGTCCTAAGCATAGTAGATGCCGGAGTTGGCGTCTCAGAGCGGGCGGTGTGGTTACGTCACGCCGCACGCTCCGGATTCAAATTGCAGGGAAAGAGCAAGAGGGAACAGACACTTTGGCTGGTTAACTAGTTTTTTTGGCCCCATATCAAATTAATTTTCTTCTATTGGATGATACCTTTTAGTAGAAATAATTTTCTGCAGCGTGCTGCACCACGGATATCCGTCACGTCAAGTAGGGAATCTGTTGCGGAAAAGTATTGGTCTACAGACTGTGTCTGGCGGTAGGAGGGCCACAAGCTGAAGTTTTGCACCCGGGACCATGAGTCTTTAGCTACGCCCCTGACGCCGATACTATGTTCGTGTGAACATTCCCTAAGTCATACCGCTTTTCTGTGAAGCCACACCCATTTACAAAAGTCATGTAAATTTTGTTGGACGAGACAAGAAACAATCTGAAGCACTTAATAAATCTGATGTAAAGCATGCATGCCAGCAGCCAATCAGCAACTGCAGCGGTGACGGCCCCATCCAGAAGAACGCCAAAGAAAACAAGGAAGGTGAGCCTAAGTCTTTTTTTTGTTTGTTTTCTTTTTGTAGTGGGGCAATAGAAGCTATCTGTTGATTTTTTTTTTTTTTTTGAACCGGACAAACCCTTTAAAGGTGTTGTCTCATTCCAGCATTTGGCAGCTGTTTATACTGGTTGTTAAGCAGAGCTTGTGAAATGGAGGGGCGCGTTTCTCCTCCCAGCAGGGAGTATCTTCACTCTCTGCAGACACAGTGTGCTTGTGATGATTCATTCTGTGTGAGCTGGGGAAAGGAGAGGTCCAGCTGTCATGGAAATAACTGGAAGTGAAAAACTAAGTGTAACTCGATAGTGCATATCTCAATTTCTCGCTCTCTCTACATACTTTGGAACTAGAATGGGCATTTGACATTCAGGACTCTGGGAAAGATGGGTGTTTTTTTCTCTCTTTCTCTCACAGTAATATATCCTGCAGATTATAATACCTCTGACCTCTACAGACCTGCAGAACAAAACTATACACTTTATCGGTTTGTGTTTACATGGGACTGCACATATGAGTCACAAAAGTGATTTACATGGGACTGTACACTACAGTTGTGCTCTCTGTGACATCTGTCACAAAAATGTTTTACATGGCACTGAATACAGCAGTGCGTTCTCTCTATAATTTGCATGGGACTGCACATCTTACATGGGACTTCTGTGTACAGCTGTGTTCTATGTTTCACATGGGACTGCAAATCTGTGTACTAAAAATCTCTCTCTCAGTAATACGGTAGCGGGACGTAACCCGACCTGGGCTCAAACACTGCTGCTAAGCACACATAAAGCAGCCCATTCCCTTAAACCATAGCACTTTGCTAATGGTAACCAAGGACAGACATGCTTACATTTTTTGTCTCATTTTAAACTATGATCTTCGTAGTGAGACATCCCCTTTAAGCATACACTTCCACCGGTCAGATCCACTGCAGGGTTTCTACATTCAATAAAATCAGCGCCAGTTAGTAGCAATTTAATCGTAAATTTATGGCAAATAAAATTCTCAATAAATCCGCACCAATTTTTGTGGGCAGATTTCCTTCAACAAATTAACTGTTGAAAACCAGCAATGAACCTCTACTGCGAGAGACTACGCTCCCTACTTACGGTATTTTTTTTATTTAACCTTTATCACATCTCCAGAGTGTTCCATAATATTTGAGCTCTTATAATGAAACATTTTCCCTATGGAAGATGAAATCTTTGATATTGATAGGTAACAGTATTGCTATGTAAAATGTCTATAACTCAGAAGTGTTCAGATTTTCATTTACAAATCGAAGTACGGATGGTAATTTTTTTCCAAACACCGTTCAATATTTATGAACATAACGGCAGGATTTACAAAGAGCATGACAAGGTATTTTTGATAGCTCTGTATTAACTAACGAGGTCAGAAAGCAATCAGCAAGGATCTGCTCTTATAATATGGAGAAGTGTGATTACAGCTCAAACAGCAACAGAAATAAATTGCATTACCTGTGGAGGGAGGCGGAGGCGATCATTACAGCAGATATCTATTTGCCCTTTACCCATATAAATCATTTAAGTAGTCATATACAGCCATTCTTTTTTTTTTTTACTGCCAAAAGTTAAACATTTTTATATTCATGTCATCTTTCTAAATAACATTTATTGTTACAGATGAATCCTGGGCGCACGTCAGCATTGTTGGCAGCGATTTATAATGTGCCCCCTGGTTGCTGTCAAGAGCCCAATCATGTATCATGGTGTCACGTAACTTATGTTCTGGCAGAAGCCACAGGTACTTACAGTATCTCCCACCATCCCTTAACCTGTGAAGCTCTAGTGAGCTCCATGCCCAAAAGAGTTAAGGCAGTGCTGAAATATAATGGTGGCCACACAAAATATTGACACTTCGGGCACAATTTGTCCCTTGTCACTCAGGGGTGTACTCACTTTTGTCATCACTCAGGGGTGTACTCACTTTTGTTGTCACTCAGGGTGTACTCACTTTTGTTGTCTCTCAGGGGTGTACTCACTTTTGTTGTCACTTAGGGGTGTACTCACTTTTGGTGTCACTTAAGGGTGCACTCACGTTTGTTGTCCCTTAAGGGTGCACTCACTTTTGTTGCCAGCAGTTCTGACATTGTGTTGTGTTATTTTGAGGGTTTACCAAATTTACACTGTTATACAAGCTGTGCACTGACTACTTTACATTGTATCAAAGAGTCAGGTCTTCTGTGTTGTCCCATAAAAATATATAATACAATATTTACAAAGGTGTGAGGGGTGTACTTACTTCTGTGTCCATAAGTCCTACAGTGTGTATCTATGTTCATGATAATGTTTGAAGATCTACTAACCAACACATACCAAATACCACTGGACCAGACAGATGTTTAATTGACAACGCTGGTTGTATTAGGCTATGTTCACACGGCTTATTCACGCCGTAGTTGCAGGGCCGGATTTCGCCCGCAATTACGCCGTATGCCGTGCAGCGGGGCGGGGCGGGGGTGCTGCCCGCCGGCCTCATAGACATTCATTATCCACGGCGCGTATACTGCCGGGATAATTGATATGTCAACGGAATCCATAGTTCTCTATGAGACGGAATCCATAGTTCTCTATGAGACGGAATCCATAGTTCTCTATGAGACGGAATCCATAGTTCTCTATGAGACGGAATCCATAGTTCTCTATGAGAATTGTGGATTACCGTAATGACTGGGACGGATTACAGACATATTTCGCGCAGTACGGCGCGAAATACGGAACGAAATCCGTCCCAAAATAAGCCGTGTGAACATGGCCTTAGACTACTCAAATTTTTACATCATTCTTCCTCAACAGAGAGGGCAATCTTCAGTTGCAAAGAAAAGCAAATACCGTAGATTTTCTGGAATTACCTGGTTCTTTGCAGTGATCACTGCTAAAAATGTGTTGCATGTAAAAATTATAGACACTAGTAACACACAAACCAATTTCATTTTCATGTCTTTTATTGAATACAATGGGCCTCATTTCTGAAAAGCGACCAATCAGAGCTCAGATTTAATTTTTTAAACTGCTTAGGAAGAATAAAAGCCAAGATCTGATTGACTGTGATGCCCATAAAAGACAGTTTTAGGCTATGTTCACACGGCTAGAACTGGGACGTATTTCATGCCGTACTGCGCTAAATACGGGGCGAGATACGTCCCAGTCATTACGGCAATCCACAGTTCTCAGAGAACTATGGATTACGTCTCCTCTCCCTGCTCGGCGAATACGCCGAGGGGGGAGATAAGTGACATGTCAATTATTCACGGCGTATAAGAGCCGAGAAAAATAAATGTCTATGGGGCCGGCAGGCTGCTGCCCCCCCCCCCCACCCCGCTCCTGTACACACGGCGTAATTGCGGGGCGTAATACGTCCCGCAATTAAGCCATGTGAACATTGCCTTACTGTTAGGGTAAGTTCACACAATGTACTGCAGCGTGTACAGTATGCGACGCAGTACATTGTGTGTTTCGGGAGCTCACGCTAATACGCACAGGGGGGGCCAGCACTCCAACGGCCCCATTGACATTCATTACTCGCCACGAATAATTGACATGTCACATCTCCCCGCGCTTACAATACGATAGTATTGTACGAGCGGGGAGAGGAAGCGTAATCCATAGTTCTCATAGAGAACTATGGATTACCGTAATTTCGGCGCGCATCTCGCCCGTAGCACAAACACGCAGCGAAATACACGCCGAAATTTAGCCATGTGAACATTCCCTTAGACAGTTTTCATAAATTCGGCCCATTGCGTAGACCTTTACAGTGCAGGTAAGCAAACCTCTGTGTTAAAGACTTTTTCAAGAGCTACATGGCAAAAATGGGGTTGGACGTGAATGTTTTCACAAGGGCTCTGCCTATTAAATAAATGTCCACACAGTCCAATCTGTTTTTCTCAAGAAAGACTGGTTAGTGTGTACCACGACTTGACGCAAACAACTTTCAGAAGATGTGTTAGGGCATGTTCACACAGCATATTGCGGTGCGTACAGTACGTGGCCAGCGCGTAATTCTAAAGCGTGGGGACCAGCCCCATTCACTTCCATTATCCATGGCACATAAGCACCCCGAAGAAGTGACATGCTAAATCTCTCTTCCAGCGTACAATACCCGCGTAATGTACGCTAGGGGAGACGTACGTAATTCATAGCTCTCTGTGAGAGCTATGAATCACCTCAATTGCAGGGCGCATTTTGGGCGTAATAAAGCGCAAATACGCGGCAAAATGCGCCCCGCAATTACGCCATATGAACGTACCCTTATAGAGGAGCATGAAACTGAAATTGGCTACAAAAGCTTGAATGTACATCAAGTCACAGTTAAACTGTCGACAAACAGAAAATTTAGAACTGTTTGCACTCTCTGTAGGAATGGGGCATCCTTTTAAAATTACCTCAAAAGCACAACTGCAATCCTAAAAAGATGAGGATAACATCAAAATAACCTACAGCTACTGAACCACTTTATGTGTCCACAACTAGAAGACTGAACAATAATGGTGTTCATGAAAGGAGAGTATGCTGCTTTCCAAACAAATCATTGAGACCTATCTCAAGTTGGCCAAAAAAAAACCCGAACGTCTCACAATGCTTCCAGGAAAATGCTCAATGGACAGAAGACTATAGTGGAACAGTTTAGCACAAATCTATGAAGGCAAAAAAAAAAACACTGCACAACACCACCAAAACCTTATCCAAACTGTTAAGTCTGGTGGAGGGGACTTCATGATTTGGGGCTGCTTTGCTGCCTCATGGCCTGAAAGCCTTGCTATGATTGAGGTAACAACAAAATCAGAGGGGTATCAAAGCATTTTACAGGAAAATGTAAGGGCTGTAGTCCTTGACCTCAAGCTGAAGAGACATTGGGTAATGCCAGAAGGTTATTTGATTCACTTGTGTGCTTTGAGTCATTGTCTTGTAGCAAGACCCGAATAGGGTGGTGCACACAATAAATGACAGTAAAATGGATGATCTGAAACATCTACAGAGAAACAGCCCCAAATTCCTCCACAACTTTGTGCAGATCTAATCTTTTGCAGCTATAGGAAATGCTTGGCAGAGGTGATTGCTGCTAAATAGAAATCTACAGGGCATTAAAGGGGTTTTGCCACAAAGCAAAATTGATGTGGGAAACTTGCAAACTAAATAATAAACATTTTTTTTTTTTTATCATGATAATTTTTATTCTTTTATAAATTTTCTTTGAATACAAACATTAAACTATGACAATCAGGTACTGGCTGATACATGACAAGAGTAAAATTATACAGTGCCAAGTTAATAGACATTTAAAGTTGACTTGTTGCTTAAAAGGCATATAAAACCTATAATTCCATACAAGTTATATAACTTCTATAACATCAAACTAATTAGAACAAACTGGAGCCGAACTGTAAGTCTGATTATCTTAGGCAGAGTTGGCACAAGTTGATGAGCAGAACAAAGTTTTGCAAGCCATCAATAATAAACATTTTCACCATTCATCATAATTAAAAATTCTGGACCGTTTTTGTTTTAGCTGATCCATTGTTTACAGCTCGTCTCCAGGGGATACAACTATGGCGGAGAGCTTCTCAGTCCTGGTCGCACATGCTCAGACATCACCTCTCCTCTCAGGCAGCTACTGGGTGTTCAAACCTCAGTTGCTGTCACTCTACTTCCGTCCTCTGTACTCCTTAGTAATTAGTCAAACAGTGCAAATAAATAAAAAAAGAAACCTCAATGAGGTTTGTGCATTGATAAAGAGAAAAAAAATGCATAGGTTTGGTTCGAAGACCCTTGTACTGTGAGGCAAAACCTTGACCTCTGAGCTACTCACAGCTTTATACATAAACAGACCTTTCTTTGACTAGAGAGAGGAAAGGCCTGGTGATGTCATCCTGCTGGGTCACATGATATGCAATTCAAACAAATCACACACGCCCCCTTCTAAGCACACAGAGCTGAAGAGCTGGATGCAGGAGGTGTGAAATGAGATTGTGGCAAAACCCCTTTAAAGTGTTTGTCCTTTTCTCCCTGCACCGTGGATGTTTACTATATGTTCTCAATCAAAAAAAAGCATGAACATTACAACTATGTGTGTGTTATTGGCTAAGTTACATTAAGTCTGTCTATAATTGTGACTTAGATAACAAATCAGATCACTTAAGCAATCAGGCACTTATTCAAAAGTGTTCACTTGCAACACTAAATGACAGTTGTACAAATCACTAAATTATTGCAGTAGTAGGGTATGTTCACACGGCATTTTTGCGGGCCACATTTTGGGGCCTAATTGCACTGCAATACGCCCAAAATATGACCCGCAAATACGGTACATCATAGCTTACGCGTCGGGGAGAATAAAGTGAATGGGGGAGGGCCAAAGCGTTTTAGAAGTACGTGCTAGCAACCGGCATATAGACATGGTGTCTTTGCAGGCCGTATTTCGGGACATAATTGCGCTGCAATACGCCCGAAGTAGGCCAGCAAGTACGGTACTTCATAACTCATTGAGCTGGCCAGCACATACGTCTAAACCATCCAGCGTATATCGGTGCACACAGTACGCACCGATATACGCCGGAGAATGCTGTATGCACGTACCCTTGGTTGCGCAGTCAATTTTATAATGAGACAAAAAAGGCACCTCCAAATAAAGTCCTAAAAAATTGCTAGACACATAATTAAATGGTTAAGGTTGCAGACTCACCATGCTGTTTCACTGAGAAACAAGCAGTTTTAGATTCATACTCTTTCCAGTTAGGCTGTGGGTGGTTCCATAGCAGTAATTAGCATATCACAGATCTTCTAATTGCACTGACATGAGAGCAGGATATCTTATCTATACAACAGAGAGCTTCAGGGCTTAAAGTAAACAAGTAATTACTCTCCTTTGTTGGTTAGAGAAAACACAATCTGTACTCAAGCTGTTGGAGGTCCTGTGTGCCAACCTGGGGTGACATCATTCCCTAATCTCAGATAAGACAAAGATTTCTCCTCAGAAAAAGCAAAACAAAGCAATGTATTTGGAAAAAGTCTTCATTTATTGTTCCCTACATCTTGAAAGCTAATCTTTGAGAGACGACCCTTTTAAAGTACATCTGTTTTCTTTACTCAGTCGAGGTATTAGATTTCAGAATTTAACTTTACAATTCACTAAAGAGCAATGAAAGTCCAGAAACTTTCCTAAGAAGCTAATATTCTACATTCATTTTAACATTTCTTCGCTCCACAAAAAGGTCTCCAATACCTAATAAACATACAAGCTGAAGATAATGTCTGCAAACTCAAATTTCAATTTGTATTTTAAAACACCAAGAGGACCTGCAATTATTCTAAATGTCGACTCCCACTTAGGGGAATTTTTTAATACGTTGTATACATATTATAATGGCAGTAGTTTAACTATAGGAGGTACAGCCAGTGTCGGACTGGGGGGCATGGGGCCCACAGCGGAGTTGATCTTGGTGGCCCACCCTACAGCTACTATACTGTATATAAAAATATTACCTGCCTCTTGGACATAAATGCGACCATTTTAACCCAATACAGTGTACAAAACAGAACTGTATCGTGTAGTACACAATACCCAGTGAGTCACATATACAGTATGTCTGTCTCACACATTTGTCACAGTCTAACATATCAGCTCCATCCATACCCCCCTCCACCAGTCCACATACAATATCCCCCTCCACGTTTCCCTTGGTCACATACCTCACCACTTCCTAAAATAAACACCATTATAAAAACAGTCAAGAAAGTAGACGTTAAACCCTCTAATCACAGGGTCCGGGATAGATGAGCATTCGCTATTTCAACCAAGGACGAGTCTATGATGCCACTATACAAGCACAGATATAACCTACAATACCACCAGCTTAGGTCACATCACATTACAGTGACTACAGTACTGATCCAACACAGAAGCAAAATAACTCCCGACATGCAGAGACCCACAGGAGACGTCTTATCTGATGAGTTGTTCTCTTCTCTCATGAGTTGTTCTCCAGACCGCCATGACGACTTCTCCCCACCACCAACTGTCTCTGAAGAATTTACTAATAAATATCTTAGAATCCTAATTTTTCAGCACCTCTTTAGCTATTCCCACCTTTGTACAACTTACGCAGGGGTGAGAGAGCAGGTACAGGACATAGCTTAGAGGCAAAGTCTCTTGGGGGTTGGAGAGAAAAGAGGACTACACCTCCCCCCTCAGAATCATATTGCCTGGTAGGTAGGCAAGGCCCTAAGTAGGTAGGTAAATGAGCAAGGTCCCAAGCAGCTAGGTAGGCCCTATTTAGGTAGGAAGACCACCGCTGGCTAACTTGATAGACTGTAGGTAGGTAGGCCGGCTCCAGGTTAGGTAGATAAGTTGGCCCCAAATAGGTAGGTAGGTGGGCCACAGGTGGGTAGGCAGGTAGCACCCAGGTAGATAAGTAGGCCCCAATTAAGTAGGTTGACAGGATCCAGTTAGGTTGATGGGCCCCAGTTAAGTTAGTTGTAGGCAGGCCGCAGTTAGGTAGGTAGGCCCCAAGTAAGTAGGTGATAGGTGGGCCCCATGGAGGTAGGTGGTCCCCAGATAGGAAGGTGGTAGGGTGGCCCCAGATAGGTAGGTGGTAAGTATGTGTTGGTGGGCCCCAGTTAGGTAGGTAGGTGTGCCACAGTTGGTTAGGCAGGTAGCACCCAGGTAGATAAGTAGGCCCCAAGTAAGTAGGTTGACAGGATCCAGTTAGGTTGGTGGGCCCCAGTTAAGTTAGTTGTAGGCAGGCCCCAATTAGGTAGGTTGGCCCCAAGTAAGTAGGTGATAGGTGGGCCCCATGGAGGTAGGTGGTCCCCAGATAGGAAGGCGATAGGGGGGCCCCAGATAGGTAGGTGATAGGAGGCTCCAGTTAGGTAGGCGGTAAGTATGTGTTGGTGGGCCCCAGTTAGAAAGACTGGAGGTAGTTAGGACCCCAGTTACGTACCCTGTAGGTAATAAGGGTCCCTAATTAGGTACATTGTAGGTAGTTAGGACTCCTACTTAGGTACACTGTAGGTAGTTATATATATATATATATATATATATACACACACACATTAGCGCCACATTGGCTGGTGTCCAGGGAGGACAAGAACGGAAGGCCTGTGTGTGATTGTGTCCTCTATGTAATCTGTACTGTAATGTTCATGTCTGGTATCTTCATGTAATGTATATTGTTTTGTCACTTTTATGCCACAAGTAAAGTATTGTCATATAAAAGCATCTGTGAATGTTTTATGTTACTCTCCTGTGGTGGTTGAAGGACTGGAGTGTCTATATATCAGAATAACACAAGGTAAATAGGCTGTATAAGTAACAATGGTAACGGACTAGGAAAAAAATAAGGGGATGACATCAAGTTTCCTTTATCAAATGGCACTACAGAATAAAAACAGCTTTTGACATCAAGTCACATCCTGAAATGGGTGTTGGATCGGACAGTTTGCCGGAGACTGGGGACGGCAGGGCTGGGAGCATGAATTCCCAGTAAAAAAGCCTTTCCTGAATGCAGTTCAGTGCCACAAACATCTGATCTGGGCTAAGGAGCATGTTAGATGGACTACAGAGCAATGGAGGAAGGTTATATGGAGTGATAAAACTTGAATCTCTATATTTAGTAGCGATGGTGTCCTCTATGTTCGTCAAAGACCTGGTGAGGGCTGTCTTCCAGATTGTACTACTGCCACCATGAAGCATCCTCTGAGCGTGATGGTGTTGCGCTGCATGGACAGAAATGCTGTGGGTCGATTGCAGGTGCTTGATGGACTGGTAAATACTCACAAATACATTTGGTGCTGGTCAACCATTTATTTTTCAGCAGGATAACACCCCATGCCACACAGCCAAGAAATGCCTCTAATGGTTTAAAGAGTTTCTGAACTGCCCAGGAAATAGCCCAGACCTCAACCCCATTGAGAACCTCTGGGCCAGACTGAAGAAAACAGTAGCGGCAAAGTGACCTTCCAACAAACAAGAGAAAATAGCAGCAATAATCAAATCCCGATGCCACATAATAACACCAGAGGATCTTCTGGACAGCATGCCAAGATGGGAGGCAGTGATCAAGGCTAAGGGATATCTAATGTGCTACTGACAAAGTCATTGGATAATTAGACGATGTGGGAAATACTAGCATATATGGCTTGAGTAGCCAATGAACAGTGTTTTTTGTGAAATTTGACAAATATAATGCCAGACTTGTCGTGTACCCAATTTCTTTCATGAGTTGCAAAAGTTTGCATTAAAAACAGTGTTTCAGTTGGGTTTGTTTGAAGCTTAAATGTTGAAAATTCTTAGGTTTTTTCTTAATTTTGACTAATAATGTAGAAGGAAACAAATATAAGTAACGTAAATATGAAAATACCTGTATCACAGAGCATGCAATAAATCTTTCCTTCCAAGTTCTCCTAAAATCAATTAGTAAGGAAACCTCCTTGTTCCTCCTGTAGAATAAAATGGACAAGAGATACAGTATGGGCCCATAGCTCTCTCAAGTTATTAGACACGTCTGTAGAAAATCTATCTGTCAAGAGGCTGTACATTATATGCTATGGAGCTACAGGCATGGTGAGCCATGTGTCCTTTGAATCATATATGAAG
This sequence comes from Phyllomedusa bahiana, assembly GCA_025379985.1. Classification (NCBI taxonomy): domain Eukaryota; kingdom Metazoa; phylum Chordata; class Amphibia; order Anura; family Hylidae; genus Phyllomedusa; species Phyllomedusa bahiana. The sequence continues at coordinate 57,697 of JAODAL010000124.1, read as the reverse complement.
CCTTAATGACAAATAGAAATTTGTAATATGACTTTTAATTGAACATTGCACAACTGTACTGTGGATCCACTTGGACAGTTATGGGTTAATGCTGGATAACCCAGGTGGTGTAGAGGACATTTTGGTAACACTAAATGTAATGATTTAGTTAATTACTACATTGTTTAGAGTGGTAAGAGAGTTACTGTTAGCAACTAAGGCAGGGGTCTGCAACGTCGGCTCTCCAGCTGTTGGGAAACCAACTCCCATCATGCATTTATATAATCTATATCAGTGTGCGTGATGGGAGATGTAGTTTCCTAACAGTTGGAGAGCTGATGTTGCAGATTCCTGATCTAAGGCATACAAATGCATCTAGAATGCAATCTAGATAATTCAAGTATTCTAGGGCCAGAGTTCTGTTTTCCTATGTTAGAAATTTTCAAATCTTCTCCATAGACTTTGATTGCATATCAATGGACCTGCACCTACAGTATCTCAGGTACGGGCCCCAGAAATTTTCAGCTCAGAATGGAGAGAGCCAAACAAACTTCTCACCTCTACTGGGAACTCCCTTAGAAAAGAATAGAGAGTCTGCGCAAATGTGATCAGCTCTCTATTCTGAGCCGATACTACTGGAGGCCCATTCTGGAGATCCGGGTCTAAGAGGTGGGACTCACATCTATCAGACATTGATGGCATATTCTATTCATATGCCCTCAGTGGAGGGAACACCCTTTAAAAAAAACAAAAACAATTATCTTCCTTCCTGCAACAGCTACTAGAGAAAGCTCAATGCACATGGAATCCTACAAACCACTATTATTAATACTTTTAGTTAGTATATTCCATTATGTTTACATTAAATGCTTCTTTTTACAGTGCAATAAAATCAAACGGGAGCAGCACTGACGAAATCCACCAAATGAAAAATGTGTGGACACTTCCAGTGCTGGACTCCAGGAAATCCAAATGACTGTATTAAGAACAAGGGGGCGTCCTCTATGTCTTGAGGAAAGAAAGTTTCTACATAAACATAGAAAGGGATTCTTTACTGTTAGAGCAGCGAGACTATGGAATTCTCTGCCAGAGGAAACTGTCATGGTGAATTCACTAACAGAGTTCAAGAAGGGCTTGGATGTATTTCTGGAGTGTAATAATATAACAAGTTATAGTGACCAGGATTCTGGAGAAGGGTCAGGATACATTTCTAGATGTGAAAATATAACAAGTTAATGACCAGATTCTGGAGAAGGGTCTGGATACATTTCTAGATGTAATAAATAACAAGTTATAGTGACCGGGATTCTGGAGAAGGGTCTGGATACATTTCTAGCTGTAATAATATAACAAGTTATTGTGACCAGAATTCTGGAGAAGGGTCGGGATACATTTCTAGTATGAAAATAAATATAACAAGTTATTGTACCAGAATCTGGAGAAGGGTCGGATACATTTCTAGATGTAATAATATAACAAGTTATAGTGACCGGGATTCTGGAGAAGGGTCTGGATACATTTCTAGATGTAATAATATAACAAGTTATAGTAACCAGGATTCTGGAGAAGGGTCTGGATACATTTCTAGATGTAATAATATAACAAGTTATAGTAACCAGGAATCTTGAGAAGGATCTGGATACATATCTAGATATGATATTATAACAAGTTACAGTGACGATTATTCTGGAGAAGGGTCTGGATTCATTTCAATAGTGTAATAATATAACAAGTTATAGTGACCAGGATTCTGGAGAAGGGTCTGGATACATTTCTAGATGTAATAATATAACAAGTTATAGTGACCAGGATTCTCTAGATGTAATAATAGAACAAGTTATAGTGACCAGGATTCTGGAGAAGGGTCTGGATACATTTCTAGATGTAATAATATAACAAGTTATAGTGGCCAGGATTCTGGAGAAGGGTCTGGATACATTTCTAGATGTAATAATATAACAAGTTATAGTGACCAGGATTTTGGAGAAGGGTCGTTGATCCATAGATTTATTCTGATTGCCAGATTGGAGTCGGGAAGGAATTTTTTTCCCTAAAATGCAGATAATTGGCTTCTACCTCATTGGGGTTTTTTGCCTTCCTCTGGATCACCACTTTAGCACAACAGGCTGAACTGGATGGCCGTCTTGTCTTTTTTCGGCCTTACAAACTATGTAACTATGTAATGAAATGGAAGTAGAAGCAGCACCACAGAAAAACCAAAAACATTGAAATGTATTCACCTATGCCAATACATGCAACATTTCAGCCCTTCTTCGGGGCCAAGACCAATTTTCAAGCCGTCATGAAGATGGCCTTAAGGAAGAGCTGAAACATTGCATAAATATTGCATAAATGTTAACATTTTTGGATCTTCTGTGGTGCTGCTTTTTCTTTTCTTTTTACAGTGCAGCAATGCCATTTCTATACTGGATACTTTTCATTATGAATATTTTATACAGTACTGTGTTCACAAAAATCTTCTCTCTTATGGGTTGCCCACCACCGATCTAATGTTGACAGACTTCAGATTGGTACGACAAACTTGATTTTATCTTTTTATTTCGCCTGTGGTGGTTTCATGTGTTTTAACTCTGCAGACGAGTCCCATTGGAAAATAAAAGCAGGCAGTTCCTGACTTATCTCAGGAGGTAGCTGCAATTGGTATTATTATACCGGCTTCTCCAAGTGGCTCCCCTGTGTTCTTGTTTATTTGCTCTTCCGGTAAAAGACTGGCTTTTGAAAGAGCAGAGAAATGGTGCGTTCTATTCCCAACAGTGAAATTGTCATCTTTTCGCTAATAGTGTCGGTCCCCACATGTACACCATTTTATTTTCCAATTCGTAAATATTGGAATTGTTGAGAGGTAACAGTGTCTGAATAATGGAAATCCATTTGTGCAATTTAAGATTAGGGGTTCACACTAATGTTACGGGTGCAAATATGGTTAAAATTATGGCCATAGGCAAAGGTCATTGGCCATTAGAATTTACTGGTAATACCCTTGCTTTACCAGTAAAATCATGCAGAATTGGTCACGACTTGCAAGGGTAGTTTCATCCACATTCAGCAGGTGCAACGTGGAATGTACCTTAAAGCTCCCGTGTAACACTCTTGCTCCCCGTCTTATCCACCTCTCTCCTCGCTCCCCTCTGTCAATCCCTTCACTGGCTTCCCAATACCCAGCGAATTCACTTCAAGTTGCTAACCTTGACCTACAAAGCTCTCCATAACCTCTCCCCTCCATACATCTCTGCCTTAATCTCCAGTTATCTCCCCTCACACAATCTCCGCTCATCACAGGACCATTTCTCCACTCTCCTCTCCTCAACTACTCACACAACCGTCTCCAAGACTTCTCCCGTGTTTCCCCCACACTCTGGAACTCACTGCCCCAACACATCAGACTCTCCCCCACTCTCATTAGCCTCAAACGTAACCTGAAAACCCATCTCCTCAGGATTGCCTATAACCTCCAATAACCCCGCTATCACTACACCCTCCACAAACATGTCTGCCCCTCACCTTCCTCGTAGATTGTAAGCCTTCCGCGGCATGTTTCTCTTTCCGCTTTTGCCATTTGATTGTCAACATACTGTCAACATTGTACTGTTTGACATATTTTATGTATGTAACCCCCCTTATGAATGTACAGCGCCCTGGAATCAATGGCGCTCTAAAATAAATAATAATAATAATAATAAAAAAGGCTGGGTCCAAGCAACAGTATTCCCGCTGCAACCTTCCATGCCCCACCACATTTTGAGGCTCTTAGAACTAACCGCTACATCGACCATGGAACCCCTTGTGGACCAAGTTTCAATACAGCAAATTGACCATTGGGTATTGTGCCTCTATTATAGGCAGATAAAACTGGCCTAATATAAAAAGAATACAAGGTGATTCAAAAAGTATTTTGCCAAATTCTAACCTCAATGTTCATCACCAACAGAACGTAACACAAATCTATTAACATGAAAAGACATGATCTATCCAAGTCTTATTTATACACCACAAGTGATTCCCATTGGCTGCACGGTAGATTTTTATGGCCATTTACAGCTGATGTTTTGCACCGTTCTTTGTGAATCACTCTGTATATGAACAAGGATTTTTGAAGTTCCTCTACTAGAATAGCATCTACTAGATCGATCAAATACATTGTAAGAGGGTATTTTCACTACGCGCATTGGGGACGCGTATGTGTATTTGTATGTCGGCACATTCACATGCAATGGGACATCGCCGTGTAACGCCTCGAAACAATTTGACCCAAGTCACACTTACTCTCTCCCCCAGTGTAACGATTGTATTGTAGCCCGGGGGAGATGAGGCGTAAATTCATGGTTCAACTAATAGAGCTATGAATACCCGTAATTGCGTTGCGGCACTATTACGCTCCCCCCGCATATAAAGTGCAAATGCGTGCTGCAATTACACCATGTGAACATACCCTAAAGGTGCTAGCAGCAAGCAGTTACCAAAACATAAAACACAACTGGTGAACAGATGCTGTGGCCGTCCCTCCTGAAGCTTCTAATGGAGGAACTATAAAGAAGGTACTTTTGAGTGTTCCTTAAAATAAGCCTGCTCACAGTATACCTCTACTATACCTTTGTGACTGCAAGAAATTTTGAGATTTTGTGTTGTTGCATTACCTCCCCCCAGTCAATGCTGCCATATAAAGGTGGGTTCACATGATGTTTTGTGATTTATATTTTACAGCAGTATCTGCAGGCCAAAAATAAGGAATAAAACCTACAGAGAGAAATATAAAGCAAAGGCTTGAAGCTTTTCTGCGTTGGACCCATCTCTGGTTTCTGCTTACAAACAACGCTGTAAAATATGTATGAAATAACATGTTGCGAACGTAGCCTTTGGGTTATTTCTTTGTAGGATAAGTCATATCTTTTAACAGGACCATGTAGGGGTTCATAAAAAGTATTGACTAATTTATTATTTGGGAGGCAGAAATGAAGAGAAAGGCATTTCAATCAGGGGCGTAGCTCTAGGGGGTGGAGAGGTAACGGTCGCTACCAGGCCCTGGAGTCTTAGGGGGCCCAAAAGCCCTTCTACTGCATGAGGAGACACCAATATTATAAATTGCACAAGGTTGGAGGGGGCCTTTTATGGATTTTGCTCTGGGGCCCCGGAGCTTTAAGTTAAGTTATTTCAGTGTTTTATGTCATCTACCACATAGTTAAAATAATCTCTTATGCTTATTATATAGCTTGTGACAACTGCGGTGATAATACAAATTTATTGTTTCACCTATACAAAATAAAAATTTGGTTTATGTTTTTTACTGTTCTTATTTTCTTTACATTATTTTTGGAAGCTACATAGTAAGATAGTTTGATCACTTCTTTAATACTTTGGTGTACTCTGTGTACTTAACGATTATTGCACGTAAAAACGAAATGTCATGCAACCATTAGGGTCGCGCGCCAAAATAAATAAAACCATTCAGGGACCTCCAGGAGCCTTTGGACGAACTCGAATTCCATGTAAAACCCATCAATACTTTTTAAACCTTATGTGGATACCACGGTGTGGATGGAGAAGAGCATCCCACTACTAACCACTGATTGTAACAAGACTGGTGGACTTCAAACAAGAAATAAGCTTAAAGTGATTTTCCAAGACATTAACACCTCCCTATCACATCCCACTAGGTTAAAACAGAAAACTAACCCATAGCTACCTCTCCCATCACCACAGTTTAAGCGTTGTCAGAGCTCCAGTGTCCCCCTGTCCCTCACTGATGACAACATGTTCATGGATCATATGATGCTGCAACCAATCTCTGGCCTCAGCATGTAACCACAGAGGTCATTAACTAGCTGCAGCAATATGTGAATGTGATGTCATCAGAAATGGACGGGGGGACACTGGTAAGGTAAGCATTAGTTCATTTTCTATTTTAGCACAGTCGGAGGTATTAGCGAGGTTTTGAAATATCTTGGCAATCCCTTTTAACAGGGAAGTTAAGGGTGTATTAATCAAAAGAATAAAGACTCACCGCTAGATGATTCAGCAAAATGGACAGCGGGTGGTTCTTGACACGATTGTTGAAGATTCCAGAAACAGAGACTAATAGTGACAACTGACCCTAAGTAACTGTCCCTGAATTTTCCCCTAAACTCTTCCTTATGGCTTTCTCTAAGGGGCCGTTCACACAGATTATTCGGAGACTGATTGGAGCCGTACTGCGCGCCGTATTTAGGCTGCAAAACGGCTCCAATCCGTCCCAGTAACTATGGTAATCCACAGTTCTCATAGAGAACTTTGGGATTCCATCTCTTCCACCCCCCAGGCGAATCCGCCGCGGGGGAGAAAAGTGACATGCCAGAACTTATCCAGCGGAATACGCGCCGTGGATATGCCCCTGTCTATGGGGCCGGCGAGCTTGCGGTCCCTGCCCCCATATTGTAAGACCGCCCCTTATTAAAGCCAGAATTATGGTTGCCGGGCGAAATCGTCCCGCAATTACGGCTAGAATAAGCCGTGTGAACCAGCCCTAATAATGGAACGGTGTACCCCTACAACTGACAAACTATTCCTCAAAAATGTCCCTATGGTGCAACTGACCTTAATGCAGAAACCAGCTACAACGACTCCCTGAGCATGCCGCAGTAGAAACTAAATAAGCACCAAACTAATATTCTCAAGGACTAAAAACTCTAGAAATTAGCCAAACCAAAAGGTAAGTAAGAAACAACAATATACTAGAACTTGATACAACTGAACTAGACAATAATTTAAAAAAAAACCACTAAATTATACATATCAGGACTAAACCAAACCTTACTGTATACTCTATAACCAGACTGCCAGATTCAAATGAGCTTTATAAAGACCAGACGTATGCAAACAATTTTCAGGTGCGTGACCAGATCAGCTCACATACAAGGATCCTGACCAGTTATGCTATGCAACCACTCCAAACACAGACAAAAGGACACAAATAACATAGAAAAACCCTGCTAATCTAATAATCAGGATAGAATAAAATAGCAGTAAAGTTCCTGTCATTTGCAACAACTATATACCATGGTTGCTATAGACTGGGGCATTTAAAGGACCAGGATTAATGGTAAGTTTGATCCTGGCCATTGTAGTGAAGTGTTGGCTGAATACTATATCCAGTGTGTGTGCCCTTGCTTCCACTGCACATAACTGCACTTCCATTTGCAGAAACGCGCCGCTAAAATATATCTACAGTTACGTCTATTTGTAGCAAAGGGTTAAAGGATATAACACTTGAATGTTTCTGGGGAGACATTTTCTCTCTTACATAACCGACACATTCAGCCAACACTTATAACACTTATTGTTAGCATAACTCTAAGCAGCTTTTGTTTGACACATATGACATATTATACAGTACACAGAGACTAGAAGAGAAATAAAATCTTTGCACAATGCTCAGACCTTCTACCTGTCACACAGTGGGAGCTGCCAAGTGGATAGGATTGGAAGGCAAAGAAAATATGCAGTAATTTAATGTATGCAGCGTGCTCTATAAATAAGACTACTTGGATTCCGGAGGCAGATGAGCAATTACCCTTAATAAAAGCTGTTGTGTTTAATTTGAATAATTCCAGTTTGATCACAGATCTTCAAGTCTTTGTATTTAAACATTATACAATATTCACAGTGAATGACTTCGGTCTGCTGGGGATTATATTCTTCATTCATGACCGCCGCGCTGTTAGGAGTTTAGTGGTAAAACGTATCCGAGAGACGACGGTTCTTGGTCACATGTTACAATTACGTTTTGAAACATCACATCTAATGCGGCCGCACTGACAAGATTTCCATCCAGAGGTAGATTAAGCTCAGACTGAGCATCATCTCTTCCGACATCAATTACAGAAATCCCCTCGAAGTGAAGCTGCAGATCTGGGAGACTTGTAACCACCCAGTGAAGCAAAAAAAAAAAAAAAAATAATAGAGGTATCTAACCCAGAAATGCCTATCTGGGTTTTGTTTTTTGTTCAATATAAAGACACCAGAAACCATTGATAGTTGGTTGATAGAATTAATATTCAATATATATATACTTGCGGCAATTAGTTGTTTTTTGTGCATAGACTAAAAGTGAGCAAGCGCTAATGCAGCTTAAAGAGAACCTGTCACATAGATTATGCCCCCCCCTCCCCTTGCTGACGGCAGTACAAGCTAGTGTCAGACCTGCTGTTTCCAGCGCTGTGCCCCTTATTCTGTAAGATGCTGGAGTTTTAGAGTATTTAATGCTTAAATCTGCAGTTTTCAGCCAGAAAAAGAGTCAAAGAGTCAGTATTTTTCAAACCCCGCCCACCTGAGGCTAGCCCCTCCCGTCTGTGGCTAGCCCCGCCCACCTCAACTGATAAACCTATTACTTTGAACAGGTAGCAACATGTGAATAACTGTCAGTGGGTGGGGCTAGCCTTTGGTGGGCAGGGCTAAAACCTGCTCATGAATAAGATTTGAGGGGTAAATGCTCTAAAACTCCAGCATCTTACAGAATAAGGGGCACAGCGCTGGGAACAGCAGGTCTGACACTAGCTTGTGCTGCCCTCAGCAAGGAGGGCATAATGGATGTGACAGGTTCTCTTTAAAGTCAAGACTACTGGACCGACCGTCCTCCAACATCAACAAGGTTTGATTTCAAAGTGAAAGCAGTTTTAAATGGCTTGCACTTTGATTGCATATGGATGGGATATGCCACCAATGTATGATGGGACCCACACCTAACTCAGGAACAGGAGCCTGAAAGTCTCGCTACGAGACAGCAAGTCAGTCACGTTTGTACACAACTCTCGATACTGTTCTATGGGAGTTCCCAGTACAGGGGAGCGCTGTGTTCTCTCCATTCTATTCTATGGGAGTTCCCTCTACAGGGGAGCGCTGTGTTCTCTCCATTCTGTTCTATGGGAGTTCCCTCTACAGGGGAGCGCTGTTTTCTCTCCATTCTCCTCTATGGGAGTTCCCAGTACAGTGGAGCACTGTGTTCGCTCCAATCTGCTCTATGGGAGTTCACAGTACAGGGGAGGCCGGTGTTCTCTCCATTCTGTTTCATGGGAGTTCCCAGTAAAGGGGAGCGTGTGTGTTCTTTCCAAATTTTTTCTATGGGAGTTCCCTTACAGGGGAGCGCTGTGTTCTCTCCAATTTGTTCTATGGGAGTTTCCCAGTACAGGGAGCGATGTGTTTCTCCATTCTGTTCTATGGGAGTTCCCCGTACAGGGAGCGATGTGTTCTCTACCCAAACTGTTCTATGGGAGTTTTCCCCTACAGGTGAGGATGTGTTCTTCAATCTGTTCTATGGTAGTTTCCTACAGGGGTGAGCGTGTGTTCTCTACCCAAACTGTTTTTAAATGGTTTTATTTCCAGTTTAGGAGGTGAAGCGGATGTGTTCTCTCCTATCTGCTTTTATGGGAGTTCCCAGTACAGGGGAGCGCTGTGTTCTCTCCATTCTGTTCTATGGGAGTTTCCAGTACAGGGGAGCACTGTGTTCTCTTCATTCTGTTCTTTGAGAGTTCCCAGTATAGGGTAGTGATGTGTTCTCCATTCTTTTCTATGGGAGTTCCCAGTATTGTACAGATGAGCAGTGTATTCATCTGTATTCAGAACTTCCATAGAGCAGAATGGAAAGTCGCGCACAAGCATGGCCTATCAAGACTTTCAGAGGCCCATTCCCGAGGTAGATACGAGTCCCATGCGTGGTACCCACACCTATCCCACTTTGTTGGCAAATTCTATTGATATGCCATGAAAGTGCAGGGTGGGAACAACCATCTAAGTGCCTCCACATTCCTAAATTCACAACTGGTATAATAAATGCTTTATGCTCCAAATTATTGCTCTGCCATAATTACATAGTTTGTAAGGGCGAAAAAAAAACCAGATGTCCAGCCAGTTCAGCCTATTGTGATCTAGTGTTGATCCAGAGGAAGGCAAAATCTCTAATTCCTTCCCAACTCCAATCTGAAAATCAGAATAAATAACTGGATCATCGCCCCTTCTCCAGAATCCCGGTCACTATAACTTGTTCTATTATTACATCTAGAAATGTATCCAGACCCTTCTCCAGAATCCTGGTCACTATAACTTGTTATATTATTACATCTAGAAATGATATTCAACCCTCACTAACTGTTCATCGTATCAGACCCTTCTCCAGAATCCTGGTCACTATAACTTGTTATATTATTACATCTAGAAATGTATCCAGACCCTTCCCCAGAATCCCGTTCACAATAACTTGTTCTATTATTACGCTCTAGAGATATATCCAGACCTTTTTTAAACTATGTTACTGAATTTACCATGACAGTTTCCTCTGGCAGAGCGTTCCACAGTCTCACTGCTCTTACAGTAAAGAATCCCTTTCTACGTTTATGTACAAATCTTCCTTCCTCTAGACAGAGGACGCCCCCTCATTCTAGATACAATCCGGGAATAAATTGATCTTGGGACAGATATCTATATTAACCTTTGATATATTTATACATATTTGTTATGTTCCCGAATCCATCTTTTCTCTAAACTAAATAATCCTAATCTTGCTTATCTTCTGGGTATTGCAGTCCACCCAGTCCTTTTATTACTTTCGTTGTCTGCCATAAAACCTGTTCAAGCTCTACAATGTCCTTCCTGTGCACTGGTGCCCAAAACTGTACACAACATTACTTGTGTGATCTGACCAGTGATTTGTATAATGGGAGGATGATGTTCTCATCATGTGCATTTATGCCCCTTTTTATGCACCCCATGATATTTGCCTTGGCAGCAGCTGCCTGACACTGGCTGCTACAATTAAGTTTCCATGATTGTGGAAACTGCTTTAAAATGGTTTCATTTTTCAAGGTTGTGAGCTCAGTCTGCACTTGGAACCTGTGCCCAGCGGTGACCACATGCTGTGCAGTTTAGGTGGAACTGCAGTCCCCTGCTCTGCAATGGTGACAGAAACTTTGTTCCTATTGGCCATTTTGACTCAGATAACCTTTTCATGGGTTAAAAGCTGGTAACAGGAGTCTTGTTTACATCACACTGTCACTGTTACATGTCACTTAATGTGATAGTTGTGAGTTGCTATGGTCACACGAGCTAGTTGGGAGGTCATAAAGAGCCTTGTGTTGGCATTCGTTCACTAACTTGCAATGGCAGAGCAGTATCAGAAACAGGTGAAGAGTCAGGAGGGCTGCAGAGAGTTTAGGCTTGGCCAGAATCTGGAGAGATGGCCGGTTCTAGGAGACTGAGCCCCAGGAAATAGGTGCACCATCTATTGTAGCACCACATTTACAGATGCCTAGAACCTATTGGACTTGTCAGCCAGGTCATTTTTGGGAAGAGTGAGCGATATTCACTATGGGAGGTCTGATCCCCAACTCCAAACGGAAGACAGAGTGTAATAAGGTAGAAAAAAGCAAAAAATGGGAACAGCACCAATGATCCACAATGGGCTAAATAGGACCCATGCAATGCACAGTACTAATATGGATGGAACCTCAAAGGGGCTTTACATCCTTGTGGGGTCTCCAAATTAGCCTAGGATGATAAAGGTGCACCGAGAAAGAAAATCACAACATGCCTTGATGGTGTGAAAACACTTTGTCTTTATTCCCAAAATGGCAGGTTTTTATACTTTTGAAGGTTAGCAAGATAAGAAAGCATCACATGGGCCTAGCTGTTAGTCTTGATTGGTTACATCCTTATTTGGGGTATACTCCCTATAGCTCAGGAATGTCCGAACATGGGGGTAACCTCAGAGAAGGCGCCATCTTGGATTATACAGCAGTGATCTCTATAAGCATGTTATGTGGCGGCCATTTTGTTAACACATTAGAGAGCGTAGAGTTATACAGGCAGCTTTTACGTGCCACAATATAAAGACATACGATCAAGGATCACACATATATATATTAATATATATACTATATACATATATATAATACATACATATATATATATATATATATATATATATATATATATATATATATAACCTTTGTTCCCATCCACTACAGTACGTCCTATGTGTGTGTAAGCCTTCTACTCACCACCGAATAGTCCAAAAAAATACATACAATGGATGACAGCATCTTAGAAAAAGCAGGAATATTCTTTATTCCATAGTGAGTACAAAAAACACAAAACTACAACGTTTCAGCCCATCCAAGTGTGGCCTTTTTCAAGCAGCCTTTTTCTCAGGGGACCACATAAAATGCTGGCAGACTGGCTGGCTTCGGCCCCCAGGTCTTCAGTGTGACATGTTTGGTGTAAATGATAAACCAAGACATTACTGTCACAATGAGGGAAAAAAACAAAACTGGCTGCTTGAATAAAGCAATATTGTCTACTAAGGTGGGAGTACCCTTTAAGTGTGACTTCACAAAAAAAAGATATCCTCTTGTAGTCAGCAAGTTCAGCTCTAAAACGTAAGAAGGTAGAACACCTTCTAGACTGAAATCTCAATGAAAGGCACCGTGTCTGTGGACCATCTGTGACTACTACAGAAAGCGTGCCAGTCCACTTCATACAAAGGCATCAGAATCCTTCATTAACCTGTGCAGTAGAACCTTTCATAATGAGTGGTCCTTCAGGAATCCTCGTCCGTCTGTCTGTTTCATTCCTATCCCCAGACCCCCATGTTTTTCTCTAAATGACCCCCAGAGAAGGTTGCTCGAGCATCTGTTTCTTTTTAAGCAGCTGATGGCCTCAGAATATGCATTCAATGGCTGGTTTCATCTCTAATAGGGGGGATTTCAAGGACTTGGATATTGTGTGGGCAAATGCTGTTCCAAATTTTAGGCTTGATGTGCTCTGTGTAGTCTTGCTTCCAAGATAATTTCAGCTTGGAAAACTGACAGCCTCCTACATGTTACCAGCTGATCTATGAGTATGAGCACAGTGCCTACATGCACTCCTTAAGACGTATGGGTATACGGAAATGTCAGCGTGAAATCAACATCAGGAGGAAGGAGGAGGATAGGGACAGTGATGTCAGCCAGCACCGAGCCAAACCTAGAATCCTGGGGCTCTTGTCACATCCTTTGAAGTGAAATTCTCTCACGCACAAGAGATCTACACGCAGCATTCACATCACACACATCCTGATTTAGGAATGGAAAATCTAGTTCATACATCCATCCTCAAATGAAATGATTACTACAATTCACCCATGCTTCACCCCATTAATGAACAGAAATTTAGAAACGCAATCTGTGCTTAGTACTGAACCCCATATTGTACATTCTACATGTGCAATCTTTGACTTAACCTATTTACTGTTACGATCATGCACAAGGGATGTGGATTCACAAGCTGTAACCCATATGACTGGGCGGACTGTGGTCCAGTTGATCAAGCTCATTTTCACTGAGGGCCACATCAGCATTATGGTTGTTCTTGCAGGGCCACTAGAGAGTAGTTAGGGTACCTGGGTAGGAATGTCAGTGCTGTGTCGTGACCTTTGAGTTGCTGTACAGCAGCATTCCCCAACTTCAGTCCTCAAGGCCCAGCAACAGGTCCTGTTTTCTGGATTTCCTCAGCATTGCACAGGTGATGTAATTACTGTCAGTGCATTCTGTGGGAGATCCTGAAAACATGACCTGTTGGTGGGCGCTGAGGACTGGAGATGGGGAACACTGCTGTACAGAGTGTTGTGGAGGTTCATTGCTGGAGCTCTGGATCCAAGATGGCACCCGCTCCCTGTGCTGACACCACTGCCTCTGTTAAGCATAGTCTTTATCCACTGGGTAAAGTGGAAAGTTGTGTCTAAGCTCTGGTAGACAAAATTACATGGAAGACCAGATTTGGCCCGCAGGTCTCGAGTTCGACGCGTGGTCTAAGGGCTCACCTGGTATCCGTAAAGGTGTTTTTTTTCACACACTCCTATTTAGGCTGGGACCTCAGTAAAATAAAATTATCTGTGCACCCAAATCAGTAGACTCAGCAGTGTCTACTCACATATGGCACCTGATGCCAGTAAGTGTCAGCACAATGTGAGCGATGTATATGGCATCAATGCTGAGGGTCTGGTTCAGGGATGGCAGAGGCTGTAGAGGTAAGAACAGGTTATATTTTTATTTTACTACTGTCCCGTCTTCGGAGCTTCTGACAATCTCAGACAATCCCTTTACACCTCGCAAAAGAGGAAGGACTTTGCTAAAGGAAGATCCACAGGTCATGGACCCCAGAACAGTCACGGATCAGTGGCAGTAAAGCTGATGCAGAAGTTGCACGGTCAGAATTCTGGTTTATCACCAGGAGAGTGGCCAAGGTGCCAAACCAGAAGATGAGATGACAGCATAGGCATGAATGGAGCAAACGGTCTGGGTGAAGAGTAGAACAAAAAATTCAGATGGGCAAGGTAGAGGCAAAATCTAGGAACAAAGCTGGTGCAATTATAAGGTCAATTAAAAGTCAACCCAAAAAAAACATAACACAAGAAAAGAGAGGCTGGATAGGGTATGGATCACAACCGTGGTAAGACCAGACCTGAAGTCTGAAATTCGGTTACTGGATGCTTTTGTGCAGTTAGGGTAGATGAGCCTTTGCTCAAACCAGCAGGGCTACAGAGTTGCCCAGCAACTAGGTTTGCCCATTGACAGGGACTGTGACCACTTTCTGAGAAGAGGTGCTGGAATCATGTGAGGTGAGCAACACTGATAAGGCATTGATTTTAGCAGGTAGAATGCAACACTACAGGACATCGGGCATCTCCGCTTTAGACAAAAAAACAGAGAATATGGAGTAGAATTTCTTTTGATAGGTTATTAAAGGGGTTGTATCGTTTGAACTGTTCGTGCTCTTCAGCTAATTCTCTGAGATTGAATTAGAAATCCAGGCGCGAGTCTCTCCTCTCAGCAGGCGTGTCCTCTCCTCCCAGGAAGTGGGTCTCCCCTCACTGAAGACCTGTGACATCATCATTCTGACTGTGCAGTGGAAGCAGAAGGGTATCTGCAAAGGACAGCTCCTCAGCCTCCTGCATGCTGCTCATGTGTCTGCAAAGCTTCAGGCTGACTCCACAAGCTCCTTGCTGTGCTATAAGCAGTTATACAGTCAGCCTGAACTGATGAAACACTTGTGAGGAATGCACACTAACTCCCCCCCCCCCCCTTCTGTTCCCAGACAGGAGACTGTATGACTGTGGTATATGGAGCAATGCACACTGCCCTCCTACCCTTCTCTCCCCCTGTTAAAAGACTCTGTTATATGAGGGGATCTGTGACTTAAACAGCCAGTAATTGCCCAGATCATTCACCCTAGAGCTGGGAGATCAGTAAAGAGACAGCAGCCCTTGGTTTCACTATCGATTTTAATTGCTCAGAGATGAGTAAACACATAGTGTGCAGGCAGCCAATCACAGCGCAGGGGGCGTGGCCGGGGCGTATCCCAAAAGGCTGAATGAACTGTCAGCCAGCTAATCACAGTGAAGGGGGCTTGTCTAGGGGGCGGGATCCGTCCAGGGGGCGTCCCGACCAGCAGCAGCAGAAAGAACACAGATGCATAGAAAAGCTCATATCTGCTAAACCAAGTGACTGAGGTAATGCAACCTAATTACAAAAGTGCTTATTTTTACTGTTCCCATAATCTGAGACATGATCTTTGTAACGATACAACCCCTTTAAATGTGAGTATAGAAAAGGGATTGGCATGTAAGCCTAATAGCTGCTCTTCTTGGTAAGAACAAAACGTCTTCGTCTGTGTCCTTTGGTGTGTACAGTGGAGCCATGGCACGTGGCAGCTCTGGAAGATCATCATTCTAAAAATCTGTCAAGCCTGAGTGCTGTCAGGGAGGATTTATAGCTTTATCATTAACACTTGGATAATTTTCAGTGCAGTCATCAAGAAGCTGTCCTGGACTTTATGTATTAAGTCTATATAACCCAGTAAGGTCAAAGTAAGGTATACAAGGCACAAGCGTGATAAATCTAGCACGTAACATATCACTGCACTCATACTGTGACATTCCCGGTGAAGAACATTTCCACAAATTCAAAGGTCTGTTTCACGATGACTATTACCACAACCCTCAGGCTCTGTATATCAGCCAAAGCAGTGACTGAGCTATGACAGTAAATGTAACAGATGACTGAACAAAATAAAATAGAATTATGGTAGCGGAATGAAGTCCACGGAGGTCGTAAATCGTAGTCCATTGCAAACTCAAAGTGCTGACTCAAATATGCTTTCTAATGGATATATATGTTCAGTCTACTGTATGTCATTATCTTCTTGATTTTATACTGTCCAAGTCTAACTAATCTTCATATTAAAAAAAAAAATCCAGTGATGATGATCTTCTAATGTGGAGTAAATACAATGAGAAAATCACATTTATCTCAGATCACTAGTGTCCTTAGAAAAGAAGGGCTCTATTAAACATCTAAACCCTTCTTGCATTGGTCAACCTTGTGAAGTAGAGGGAGTGCTGTTTGCCTGTAAGCCTGGGCTTGTAGATCGAAACATTGGTTTGCTACTCCTCTGCAGTAGAGACTGAAGGTTGTAAAGGTGCTGGTGTGCTAGAAGCCAGGAGATGTTATAGAAGCTAGAGTAAAGCTAACCAAAGGGGTCACCTGTACTAAAGAGGTGATCCTTCACTGGAGGAACAGAACTACTGCTCAAACAAGCAAAGTATGGATATTGTGGAGTAGATGGCAAGCTGGTACAAGGATTACTTCTATTGCCTTGGGGCAAGATTTGAACTGGCCACAAGCTCCTCACATAACCATCTCCAAGACCTCTCTCGTGCTTCCCCTTTACACTGGAACTCATTATCCCAACACATCAGACTCTCCGCCACTTTTACTAGCCTCAAAAGGAACCTGAAAACCCCTCTCTTAAGGATAGCTTATAACCTACAACAACCCCGCTGCCCCTACTCCACCTCGAATGTTCAGCACCCTGGAATTAATAGTGTTTGTAATAAGGAATAAGAATAAGGTAGCAGTGTGCTTTGGATTCAGAAATGATTAAATTCATTCCAAAATTAATTTTGTCAAAGAAAAGCATGCAGCCAATTAGCATTCTTTTTTTGAAGACAGGAGGAAAGTTACCAGTGAAGTGGCTTTGAAAGTTGCGCCTGTAATTTTGGCCTAGCTTGTGGGATTTGGATAGTAGTCACATCAGAAGTGAGCAGGACCCAGCAGACAGTGACAGAGGTAGTAAAATAAAATTGCATCCTTATGATTGCGGTCAAAATACGCCCATCTCCTCCAAATGTTGGGGGAGGGGAACGGTATGTAGACTACATAGTGGGGGCCTATAGGTGTCGGCAAAAAATAGAAACTTCCCACAAGTAAAAAACACAGGAATATAACCATCAAAAATGCAAAACAGAAAAAAATATTCCTTTAAAACATAACCTTTAATAAACTACAATCAAAATGTTATCTATCATACTACCTTAATAGGGACACACATAGATACAGTCTATCTACCCGTCTCCTATAATATCTGACGCTAATAATGATCCCTTAGCGAAGACTCCGCCCTGAAAAGGGCGACCCCACACTTCTCCTCTGATAATCCCTATAGCTCACCCTACCCTCTCTTAGATAGTCATAAAGGGGCAGGGATAAATCTCTCCAAAAGGATAACCAAAGGACTAATAACAGTAATAAGTATTATATAACAATGTTAAATGGAAATAAAGTGTCACAACACACGCCCCAAACACAGAGCTACCTTATGAGCATGAAATGATGAGAAGCTCTGTCTGGGTCAGTGCCCTTGAAATTATGGGCTGATAACATGCAGTATTCACCAGACTGAAGGTCGTAAGTGCTGAATGGGTGTGGTCCTGTGTGAAGCGACACAGTCCAGAAAAAAGCTCATGTGTTGATAACAGGGATGTGAACCTAAGGTAAAGTGCTGAACTTGTATTATTAATACTGTATTATTTTAAATTGCAAATGAGCTTACATTCATGATATGTTTTGAGCCCTCAATGGCTCTTACTACAGAAGTGGTGAAACTAATAGCTGTAAACCACTGCCTGGCCACCCATGTTTTGGTGCAATGACTTAATCTAGTCATGAAGCTCTGCAGACAAACCAAAGAGCAAGCCGGAAATGTGTGATCCTACAATAAGTGTAGAAACAAAGTGTTCATTTACATCATGGATTTTCCTGTTACCTATTGTCGGATGGAGGTTCCATGCATCAAACCTATTTCTAATACAGGCTATCAGACATTCGACCTTCAGGTGAGCTGTACTTATAGCATATATTGTTGTATCGTTTTGTTATGTTCAAGAAACCGTGTTACCCTGCGTGAAATATAACTGCTAAGTTGTTGTGCCTCTTTCAAGAAATGCAACCACCAAGGTTGTTGTACCACTGTGTGAAAAAGTTAACAATATTGTTTGCCTTTATTACTTTGGTAATTCCTTGTCTTCTTTTAAAAGTAAGCTAGCAAGAGAAAAGAGGTAGGAGTCCCCACATTACAAATTACTTTATACTATATGAGCAGCAATGTTTAAACAGGCATTGATATTCCCATACCTACACCCCATGTCGACTTCTCTATTTACTGACCGACCTCAATACGATGATATCAAGGACAGCTGGAAGAAAAGTAGCATGGTCAGTATAGGAGTATGTATGGAGCTTGGCTTCTCTATGCCAGCGGGTACCTCTGCTATGTCTAGCTGGGCGTAGCACAAGTAAATGCGTGGGTGCTCTAAACTATGCCAATGGACATGGGGAGGGATCAAAGACTGACAATTAAAGGGAAGTCCGATAAGAGCCGCTGTGCCACAGAGAACTGCTGTAGACCTAGGGTAAAGCTGAAAACATACCCACTATTTGGACAAAGGACTTCAGAAGTAGGATTTTGACAATGGAAAAGAGTGCCGTTTGTAGGCTTACTACATCATGACAGAAGTTTTGGAGATCTGTTGGTTTGCAGGAAAACCATTACAACAAACTTAAGGGGTTTTCCCACCACATTCATTAGATTTAAACATGTCAGCAAAGGTAAATACATACTATTACTGTCAAAAGGTAATTCGACAGTTATAATGCACAATAATCATGGTATACGATCAATAAATTGAATAATTAATACACACAGGGTTAAATAATACCAACTGCACGCACATGTACAAATGCTAGTTTAAAAGTTGCTTGCATTCTATTTTGGAAGCTAGTAGGTTGGTTTAAGCTGGTCACAGCTAGTTAGGGAGTTATTAGCCAATAACATCAGAAGGTGGAGTGTAATAGAGGCCGAGGCTGGTATATTTAGCTACAACGCCAATAAAAAAAACAAAAACAAAATAAAATTATAGGAAAAAACAAAAGCAACTACCGCCAAAAAACAACAACCAAAAAACCACCTATCTCATTAAAACAAAATTTATTGAAAAAGAATAATAAAATATATTCTAAATACAATTAAATAATATATAGCTAAAAAGGTGACATGCTAAGGACACAAAACTATCACCCAGGTACCCACATGCTAATAAATAGTACAAAAAGTATACATGACATAAGTGATATAACATATCAATAGTGACAAAGCATACAGACCCGGAGATAGCGCCGGGTCTGTATGCTTTGTCACTATTGATATGTTAATATCACTTATGTCATGTATACTTTTTGTACTATTAAGCATGTGGGTACCTGGGTGATAGTTTTGTGTCCTTAGCATGTCACCTTTTTAGCTATATATTATTTAATTGTGTTTAGAATATATTTTATTATTCTTTTTCAATAAATTTTGTTGTTTTAATGAAGATAGGTGGTTTTTTGGCAGTGGTATATTTAGCTGTATTCAACAAATGGTATTCTAATATTGCATCAGCCAGTTGAGAGTCACACCCACACAGAGAAAGGTATATGAGGTGGGGATGTAGGGAAGCCAAGGGTGGAACCCAGGGGCGGAGCCAACAGACCTTGGAGAAATGGCAGAGAGCCATGCGGTGGAGGCAGCCTTGAGGCTATCTCGGGTCTATGAATAAAAGAAGGGTTCCTATTCTACATCCAACAATTACCAAATACATTGCTGTTCTGATTTTGCTTCTTATCTTGTGCTTGTGTACACAAGTTTCTCTAGGTTAAAGACCATATTTCTCTGCTCTAACAGCCCTGTTCTGGATGTTAATATTATGTTTTTTACTCTCTAACTTTAACCCTTTAGAACTCTGTAGCCATGTGCCCTACTGTTTAAACCCTTCCATTACCAATGTCTCTTTAACAGGCTCCACTAGGAATAGCAGAGCCAAAATGTCAGTCACTACTATAGAACCACCCACAGCCTGAACTGGAAGTGGGAGCCTGAAGCTGGCTATGAAGAGAAAGCTCTGTGAAACAGTCTGATGATAAAATAACTTTAAAATGCTATTTCATTTGCAAGATCCTTCTTTATTTCCTAAAACACAACCTCATAGCTTCCCCGTGCGAACCGTCAAGTATGCAGGAGGTAGCTGTTCTAAAACAGGACCAGGTTGACTTGCCATCACTGAAGAAAGCATGATGAATCAGACAATTCTGTGGAGAATATCATGCCATCTGTCAGCAGCGCAGTTGGGTCATGCAGAAAGACAATAATCCTAAACATAATGACAAGGATGTATAGAAGAAAATGGTAAAAGTAAAATCATTCACTTGTATAAAATAGAAAAACTGCAGCAGGGGGGCATTCAAAATGCGGCGGGATTAACCTGCGACAGGTGCAAAATCTAGGCGGTCGCTGTGTGAAGCAGCACGGTGTGACATTTTTCTTCTTGCAAGAAAGAATAATTAGGAGCAGATTCTATTACCGTACCTTAAGTTTTCCTTTCCTACAGATTCATTCACATATACCGTAATTGAGCTGTATTACAGCTGTTTTTTTTTATTAATTAGAAAAAAATGTTGACAATACATGTAAATGGTTTTATATGCACTTGGCGTTTCGTTTTTTTAATAGCCATTATGTTTAAACATGTGTATTGGTCCCATATGTTGCCAAGAAAAGACAATGGGCGAACTCTCAGAGACGAACAGGTAGGACTGACAAAAGTGTTGAACTCATCATTCTCTGAGATGATTACGATCAGTCCTGCAGCACATCTGGGAAACACCCCTTTTAAGCTTAAAGGGGTTTTGCCAAGAAGTGAGTTCTTTACCTAACAGGCTGATACTCCCCTTGAGGCTTGAAAAAATGGACGTTGTGTTTTATGTGTTTAATAAAACAAGTACCTCCTCTGTGATGTCATCACTCCACCTCCCATGCACGTTCCTGACAGTCTCTGTAGTTGAACAAACATTGTTTTGCTAATCCACAGAGAACTGTATTGTGCACAAGGTATATGCGTTTTATTTCTCCCTCTTATTTGCTCAGGAGAGAAGATAAGCTCAGCAGACAGCCTTCTTTCATTCCTTCACGAACGGCTGCAAAGGAAGAGGGAGGGGGCTGAGCAGGGAGCGTCTGCTTGTTTACTCAGATAATTACATTACAACCAGTGGATTCTCTATACAAAAGACACAGGATCTTTCTACCCAGTCCCTTCAAAGCTCATTCATGTTCCCTGCCATCAGATAAGAAGTGCAAACAACGCAAGTGCGGCCAGATCAGCTCCTGGTCATGTCTAATGTAAACTGTCAGGAAACTATGGGCATCTTAGTCAGGCTGTAGCTCTCACAGGCTTCACTTTTTTTAATGACATATATTTAGAAAAGTGATTAAATACCCATTTTGGAGAATCCCATGTCAACATTACATCGTGGCAAAACCGCTTTAACAAGGGAGTACTTTCCCTAGTACACTCCACGGACCTAATACAACTCTCTGGTCCTTAGCCTACAAATACAGGTTAATCGCCCCAATAAGGGCGTCCCTGTCCTGAACCCGACCCTTAACACACTAAAAAAAAGCTCTGGTATACCCTCACAAAAATGTCCCATGGGTCTTCTAGGGAAAGTACTCCCTTGTTATTTCATATCTTATACAGTATTGCTTGTCTCTACTTTGTTTTGTTGGCCCTATGCAACTATGGTCTCTGTATCGGGTTTATGATATATAATTATTGTTCTATCATCATTTTTAAAGATATCAATTAAATGTCAAGTTTTAAGATTTTCCCTTCTTGTGAATTGTTCTGAGTATTCAGGGAATTGGTGTGGCCGTAGGTCCACAGTTCTTGTTGCGTTTCATGGACGGATGGACACATAGATAACCGGAAAGGATTTCATTTTAATTTGCCTAAGATGTTCACATAAGAAAGAAATCTATGTAGCTGTTTTCAGCACCTGAAGCTTCACATGGAGAAACATGTAACTATTTGTCCTGACGTAATTTGTTCCCAATGTCCCAGGCATCCCAGTTTACTTTAATCAACGCTAAAAAGAAGGCGCCTCACCCTCTAAACAAATTACCTCCAGTCATATTTCAGCTTAGAATTGTCTTCCTACTAATGCCTTTAGCTACAATATTTTTTCCAATTTTCTCATCTGTTCCCTAGTCCCATGTAAATGCGGTAATTTGCATCAGGACTCCTCCACCCTGCAAGAATGTCTTCAATTAGATAATTACATAATTATTGCGAGAGAAACATTGGAATAGAAAATGTACTAATGGAGATAATTTGTGGAAGGAAACAAAAAAACAAAACAAAATTAGTTGCTGGCATCAAACTTGCAGCACGGGTGCACTCTTTACCTGTGAGCATACACTGTTGGATATATTTTGAAGTAGTTGACGGTACATTTTATTTATTTGGTTGTGCATGTTGACAATCTGGTTATTTATAAACTTGAGTTCAGAATTAAACCTGAAACTGGATTTTCCATATGAAATCTCAGGACATGTCACCATATCTATTGATTGACCACGGTATAAGGCCTGGTGGACTTGTGGATTACAGTAAGTCTTTCCCTGTGGCTTGACACACAGCAGCTCTTATGATCATGTTGAAATTCTAATAATCAGAAGCTTCCTGGATTTCAAATCAATCCAAAAATAAAATTGATCAAATAAAAACTACACAAATAGAGAAGCTGAAATACAGCTATGAAACAGCAGATATATCATTATGGGTCCTATCAGTGTAAGGCTACGTTCACACGGCACTAATTGGGGGACGTATTTCGCCTGCAATTACGCCATGTGTACAGGAGCAGTGGGGGGGGGGGGGGAGGCAGCCCGTTGGCCCCCATAGACATTCATTATCCACGGCACGTAAACGCCGTGAATAATTGACTCGTTACTTCTCTCCCTGCTCGCCGTATTGTGCGAGCAGGGAGAGGAGACGTAACCCATAGTTCTCTATGAGAACTGTGGATTACCGTAATGACTGGGACGTATTCCAGCCGTAATTCGCGGCGTACTGCGCGAATTACAGGCTGAAATACGTCCCAAATAAGCCGTGTGAACATAGCCTAAGAGGCGTGTGCTCCTCTCACCTATAGATTTGGTCTATGGTACACTTGCCTGCTTAAAATAAGCAGTTTGCTTATTTTCATTCATAGTGATCAAGGTTCAGCCTATTATCCCACAGTGTTGATCCAGAGGAAGGCAAAAAAACAAAACATTAAAGTAGAAGCCAACTATCCTAGTCTTAGGAAGTAAAAATTCTTGAAGACTCCAAATCAGGCAAACAGAATAAATCAACACTTTTCTCCAGAAATCTAGTCACTATAACTAGTATCTAAAGAATCTAAATCACACGTGTTAAACTCAAGGCCTGTGGGTTGAATGCGGCCCGCCGCATCATTTTATGTCGACTTCAACAGCTTAGGCATAGCTAGAAGAGAAGGACAAGATCCGGAGGCAGGAGGACTGGCTTTCCACAGCTAGTGCTTAGCAGAGGTGATGGCCCTAGAACAGAGAGCAGGCGCCATCTTGGAGTCAGAGCTCCACCCAGCATCCCCCAACTGCTGGTTTTAGCAACTAACAGACAGTAGCTCACCTAAGACAGCCCTAGCCACACTACAAGATAGGAAGCCGCGACTAAAGAGGTATAATGGACTATTATACAACCTTGAAGGGGCTGTCTCACCATGCTGTTTCACAGAGCCACAAGCAGTTATAAATTCATGCTTCCAGTCTCTTCCTGGTCAGGCTGTGGGTGGCAGTGATTAGCATAGCAGCTCCATATTCACAGCTCTTTTTAATTGCACTGACATGAGAGCAGGAGATCTTATCTATAGAGCAGAGAGCTTTAGAAAGCAAAATAAACAAAAGTAATTAATCCCGTTTGTTTGTTAGAGATAACAGATCCTGTGTGCCGACCTGTGGTGTCACCACTCCCTGCTCCCAGCCGAGGGAATAGGGGAGAGCAAGTCAGTAACCCAGAGTAGATGAAATTCCCTCATCTTCTCAACAAAGCAATGTATTTAGAAAAAGTTTTCATTTAGCATTCCCTACATGTTGAAAGCTAATCTTTGTAGTGAGACAACCCCTTTAAAGGATATTTAGCTTTTTCCTTGACCAAGTTGTGCACCACAGCCCTCTGAGAACAATCATAATGTTGATGGGGCCCTCGGTGAAAATAAGTTTGACAGCCCTGATTTAAATGAATATGTTCCTATCAGCCTAAACACATATATGTGCCATAAAGATGAACAAATGTTATTTATATGTTTATACTGCCATCAGGGATTCAATTCACAACAGAGCCATGACTGCTATAATGGATCCCAACTAATCCATATGATCTAATAATGAGGTATATAGGTATCTATTTGATTTAATTTGTTACACCTAAATACATGAAAGGAATACTGCAGGCTATACTATTCCTGTCATCAACACCAGACCTCCAACATAATCCATATGTGAACAGAGCCCTAAAATTAGGATAAAAGATTAAAAAAAAAACACAAGCACCCTGAAATAGATACATGGGAAAGGGCTAACACCACAAGATATACACATACCCGGTAATACAATTAAATAAATAAAGAAATCTACATAAGGTATATAATCCCTAGGACCAGTGGCGTAACTACTGGGGTACCAGTTGCTCCGGGGCCCGTGCGCTTAGGTGGGCCCGCACCCCGGGGCAGTTGCTTCTGCGTCCACTACCCCGGTAGTTAAGCCCCTGTGCCCGCCAGCAGTGAACATACTAATTCACTGCGGCGGGCGCTGAGCTGCGGGGCCCGGCGCATGCTGCCTCTGAATGCCCGGGCCCCCCAGCCCCGAGCGTTCAGAGGCAGCGCTGCCCGGAGGTAGCAGAACGGAGCGACGATCACTCCGTCTGCTACTTCCCCTGCCGGCGCTCTGTGATCACGGGGGCGCCGTCCGGTGACGTCACATCCCCTCGCCGCCCTCGTGAGCCAGAGGGCTGCAGCGCGGCAGTGGTAGCGTGGACCGAGATAAGTAAGGGATTTCTTATTTTACCTGCCCCTAAGCCTCCCTGTTTACCCCCCTAAGCCTGCTGTATACCCCCTAAGTCTGCTGTATACCCCCCTAAGCCTGTTGTATACCCACTAAGCCTGCTGTTTACCCCCCTAAGCCTGCTGTATACCCCACTAAGCCTGCTGTATACCCCCAAAGGCTGCCTGTATACGCCCCCCTAAAGGCTGCCTGTATACGCCCCCCCTAAAGGCTGCCTATATAGCCCCGCAGCCTGCCTTTATACCTCGCAGCCTGCCTTTATACCCCCCAGCCTGCCTAATTTAAACCCCCCAAAGGCTGCCTATATAGCTCTAAGTTTTGCCTGCCTTTAATAGCCCTATAGCTACCCTGAAGCCTGTCTGCCTATATAGCCCCTATAGCCCCTAAAGCTTTTCCTACCTATATAGCCCCAAAACCTGCCTGTCTACTTATATAGGCCCCTTTAGCTACCTAAACCCTACCTAATGGCCCCTATAGCCCACTAACCCCTGTCTACCTGTATGGCTCCCTATAGCCCACCTAAACCCTGCCTGCCTATATGGGGACTCTATTGGCTACCTAAACCTTGCCTAAAGGACCCCCTATAGCCAGGGGGGCAGGTGCTGGAAAAGTCAGGATTCTAAAAATATTTTTGTGTCTAAATCTGCAGGGACAGTGGCCGGGAGATGGAATCATGGCGGTCTGGACCGGATGCAGAACAAAGGGGAAAGTCAATGACTCGTCAGAGAGAGACGTCACCTGTGAGTCACAAGATGTAACTGCACTGTAATCACTTATATGTCTACAGGCTGTGTACACTGGTGTCTACCACTATAGGTCACTGTATGGAGGTAATATACAGTCCTGCAGAGCCTGTTGACACTATTATTAACCACTATAGGGTCATATATGGCGGTTACCCATTTGGTCTTTGGTGTACTGGATCAGTAATAGGTAAAAGGGGTATTATTTCCAGTCACTTTGTGGTGGTAATTTGTGGTTGTGGTTTCTGGAGGTATAATCAGGTCTATTTAATGTAGTAAACGTTTATTGGTAATATTGGGTTTCGGATAGTGGATTTGTTTGGTATTTGATGATGGTGATATGTATGGTGAGGTATTTGCCCCTTGTATTATCTAGTAACTGCATGTTCTGGTAAATGTTCGCGGTCAGGGAGGTGGGCGAGGTGGGGGGGGGGGGGGGTTAGGGGGCCCCATCCAAAAGTTTGCTTTGGGGCCCTGGCTTCTCTAGTTACGCCCCTGCCTAGGACCAAATAAAATAAAACTTTTATTATACAAAGATAAAAAAGAAGAAAAGCCCTAACCACATAACCCTACGCAAAGCCCTTACAAAATCTAAGACTGCCTATTAAAAAAAAAAATGGGAGAACCGCCCCGATAAGGGCACCCCCAATCAGGAACCGAATACTCCCTAACAAACTATACTAAGTATATACTGAAATAGACAAAACATATAGTAGATATTGTAGAACAATATATAATTGATAGACGAAAATGCCCTATACAACAGGTAGATACAAAATAAGGGTATTTATGAACAATGCAATATTCCCATATCTAGAAACATCCAATATTTGCCAGGACATGAAAATATAACACAAAGGATTAAACATAACCAATCTTCAAGACTATCGGAGTGTATACCTAAAAGAATACATATCCCGGTATCCCTTCATATTTAATGGTTCCGGCGCGTTTCCCCCCAATTTTTGGGTTCATCAGTGACCAATAATATACATGGGAATGCTACAACCACAAAAGCAATAAGGTAGAAATAGCATATAGAACTTACGTCCCTTAGATGTGTAGACTGGAAGGTCCGTAATAACGAAAATAGGATCCCCACCCCCACCACACACAAAGTCAAGGCAGCATGATGGAATAGGCATTTTTTTGATAGGTAGTCTTAGATTTTGTAAGGGATTTTCATAGGGTTATTTGTTTAGGGCTTTTCTTATTTTTTATCTTTGTATAATAAAAGTTATATTTTATTTGGTTCTTGGGATTATACACCTTATGTAGTTTAACCAAAATTAGGCTACAAGACAACTCATATATGGATGTACTTCCCTTTTTTTAACTAATTTATTAATATAAGCATAAGCTTTGCCTGCCTTATGTTCAAATACTACATGGAATCTAAGTCATTCACCAGTTGTATGATGTTCCCTGTGATCTGTTTGTTATCTATTCCTTTTATCTCTTCATTTACGTTTTTCTTTTACGGTCTTGCTTGTTGGATTCCCTTTAACTATATCATTTGCATGTAAAAAAAAAAAAAAAAAGTAAGGGATTTAATAAGCACATTCACTTCATGTTGTGGGCAGAAGAATACAATTAAAGGGGTATTCCAGGATATGTCACCATCTTTTCAGTAGTATGGGTTAGAGCTTTTGGGTCTTCAATGACCCATTAAAGGTGCCCAGTGTGCAACTAGTGCTATCTTCTCTAGGAGCACCTGATGGAGTAGAATTGCATTTCCATCATACAATAGATGACCTAAGCACCCTCGTGCAAGGAAAAACTACTGTCGCCCCTTCATTTTAAGCATTGATGAGGTCTCATGGGTCCAAACCCCACCAGTTATAAAGCAATATGCTTTATAAGACAGGAATACCTTTTAAATTCTGTAAGGTCAATTTTACAATTAACACATTATTGTAAAAAAAAAAAAAAAAAAATTCTTTTAAAGGGAAGTTGTGATGTGACATGTCTGAGTAAATATTTGCATTTACTATTAAATAACAATTATGGAGATTCATCTCTTATAACTGTGTGTTTTGCTGTTCCTCTGTTATTCCACCAAAAATTGTATTACTGAAGTAGTCAAACCTATTGGTGAGGGTGTCCCTGTCTGCACAGTCTGACATTGTCCAAACAGCGCTGACACAGGGTATCTTCACACAGCACATTTGGGGGGCGTAATTCGGCGCGTAATTGCGCTGCAATACACCCAAATTATGCCCTGCAAATATGGTAATTCATAACTTTTCACACTTAATAGCTTACTAGATTAATTCTATAAGTTAATACTGTCGTGTGGATACCTAATATGTGTAGGTTTTTTTGTGTGTGTAACGTATGCACAATTATTTTTTATTAAATCATTTTTATTTTAATATTTATTTTTTTCTACAGTTTGGGCCACATGTATGAAAATTGTCTTGTCTAAGACTTTCAATGTTACCCATAGCAGCCAATCAGATTCCCCCTCTCATTTCATATAGTGCCCTGAACTCTGATTGGTTGCTATGGGCAACAAAGAAAGTCCTAGACAATTTTCATACATGATCCCTTTTAAAGTTTTTTAATTTTTTTTTTTTTTTTTTTATAATCCCATGAAAGGATAACTGGTTTACAATTTTTTTCTACACTTGGCAATGTATTAGCATATTCATATATGCTGATACATTACAATCTGTGTAAGTTAAAAACAAGTAGCAGCCAAGGCAGCACACAGTTTGCCCTGACTGCAGGCTTATTACACAGACAGCCCTGGGGCTACTCTAGGTCTCCAGGGCTGACTGTTCAGACATTCCTGGGCTCTGACGGGTCACCGGGAGTCCCCATCACCTAACAGAGCAGGGGAGTGCCCTATGATTATGCTGCGGTCACCGACTGCGACAATCAAAGGGTCAAGTGCCGGGGAGCAGAAGTTTCCTCCACTTCCCGGAGCTTACAAAGGCTGCTCCAGGGACATAGCTGTTAAGTACAGGTCTGTTCCTAGTGCAGCTATGGCGCTGGCAGCCGCAAAACTCCTATCCTGCAGCAATGCCAAAAGATGTCCCTATACAAGCATGAGTCTCACTGTACATACACTGCAGGCACAGCACTGTGAGGACATATGTCTGACAGCGTTTACCTGTTGCTTCCAGCCTCCTACTCCATAGCACACAGGCATCCATATTACACTGCTGCTTGTGTATTAACACCCAGCATGAATATAACAGCCTAGTGAGGAGAGGAGCTGAGCTATGTCATATAACCTTACATATCACAGAGGAAAGAAGCGGAGCTCTATCATACAACCCTATATATCACAGAGCTCAGCTTCTTTCCCTCTATCACATAACCCTATATATCAGAGCTCAGCTCCTCTCCTCTATCATAAAACCTTATATATCACAGAGCTCAGCTCCTCTCCTCTATCATATCACCCTATACATCACAGAGCTCAGCTTCTCTCTTCTATCATTTAACCCTATATATCACAGAGCTCAGCCCCTCTCTTCTATCATATAACCCTATATATCAACCTCTTCCCCACTGTTCATGCCCTCTGCACCCAACAAACCCTGCCAAACTACAGTCTATCTTACTCCCACCTGCTCACTCTCTCTCTGCTGCTGCTGCTGATGGGGACATATCCCCTAACCCAGGGCCCCCTCAACACATTCCAACCACTGTCTCTGCCTTTTCTAAATGACTCGCCACTACAAATTCCGTTAACCCCTTCAACCTGTAGCATATCCCTCTGACCCATACACCTCATATCCCTCTCCCTGGAGCTCTCTGGAACGCACGGTCTGTATGCAATTAACTCTCCTACATACATGACTTGTTCATCTCTCGGAACTTACTCTTCCTTGGTCTGACAGAAACATGGCTTACACCCTCTGACAGCCTCCCCTGCCGTGCTCTCCTTCGGCGGTCTCCAACTTACCCATACCCCTCGCCCTGGTAATAAGCATGGCGGAGGTGTTGGCCTACTCCTGTCTGACACCTGTTCCTTTGTCCCCACTCCACCTCTGCCGTCCCTCACACTCTCCTCCTTTGAGGTGCACTCCATCCGCATCTACGACCCCTCCAACCTCCAAGTGGCCGTTGTCTACCGACCACCGGGCACTATCAATGCCTTCCTTGACCACTTTGCTTCCTGGCTTGTCCATTTTCTTTCCACTGACATCCCTACTATTATCATGGGAGACTTCAACATTCCAATCAACACCCCCCACTCTGCTTCCAACAAACTCCTTTCACTCTGTTCTTCCTTTGATCTCTCCCAGTGGACCTCTGGAGCCACTCACAAAGATGGACACACACTGGACCTCATCTTCAGCCTCCTCTGCCCCCTATCTGACTTCTCTAGCTCCCCCCCCACCCCATATCTGACCACAATGCTTACCTTCTCAACCATCTCCACCCCACCGGCTGCTCCTGTCCCACATCTAGTGCACCCGCGTGGGAACTTACAAAACCTCAACCCTCGCACTCTCTCCGACTCTCTAACACCTCTTTCTACCATATCCTCATTTAATGACCCAGACGCAGCCACCACTTTCTACAACCACACAAGCACCGCCATCCTTGACTCAGTCGCTCCCCTCACACACCACAGAACCCACAAAATCCACAGACAACCCTGGCGCACACACTCCACTAAACAACTGACGCGTGCTTCCAGAACGCCGCTGGAAGAAAACTAACTCCACCGACAACTTCACCTCATACAAACAGAACATTACACACGTTTAAATCTGCACTCACCATAGCCAAACAGGATTACTTCACCAATCTCATATCCTCCCTGTCGCACAACCCCAGACAACTATTCAACACCTTTAACTCTCTCCTCCGCCCACCAGCACCTCCTCCACCCTCTCTCCTTTCAGCAGACGACTTTGCCATTCACTTCCTTCAGAAGATCAACCACATCAGAGAAAGCTTCAGCCCCCAGTCCCCAGCGCCCTCCTCTATACCTGCAAATTGCTCTTCCCCCTTAACTTGTTTCCCCACTCTTACACATGATCATCTTTCCTCTCTACTGTCCAAATCCAACCTCACCACCTGTAATCTTGACCCACTGCCATCACACCTTATCCCAGCCCTCACCCATCTTTTCAACTTATCGCGAACCTCTGGCATCTTCCCTTCCCCCTTTTAAAAACATCCCTACAAGACTCCACCCTTATAAAAACCATCCCCTTGTTCCCCCCTCTCTGTCCAACTTTCGCCCCCACATGTTTTCCATTTGCCTCCAAACCCCCCTCGAACAGCAGGGTCCATCTTCAGCTGTCCTCCCCCCCTCCCCCTCCAAACTCTCTTCTTGACCCACTAAATTTTTTTTTCCCGACCCCACCACTCCCCAAAAACCGCCCTAAACCAAAGGGTACCCAATGACCTAGCAACTGCTAAAGCCTCACGCCCATTACTTGCCCCTTCTCCTTCTAGACCTTTCCCTCTGCCTTTGACCCCGGTTTCAAACCCTTTTTTTTCCTCCCTACACACCCTCTCCCCCCCTCGGCATCACAGATTTGGCTTTTTTCCTGGATCTCCCATAGCCTCCGATGGGGACTTTTCAGCGTTCTCTTTTCCTCGCCCCCCCTCCTCCCCCCCCGGCCACTCCCTGTTGGTGTCCCTCGGGGGTCATTCCGGGGCCCTTTTTACTCTTCTCTTTTTTCCCTTTTTGGTTTGGGGTTTTTTTCTAAATAGCTTCAAAATGGCTTTCCCAAACCTTCAAAAAGTTTGCCCGAAAACACAACTCTACATTTTTCGGGGCCCAAAGTTACCTCTCTTTTCTCCCGGATCCCAGACTTTTTCTATGTTCATTTCCTCCTTTTTCTCCTCCCGTTCCTAAAACTAAATTTTGGAGAAAACAAAATTTCCCTCAATTTCCACCGTCCCACCCACCCTTTTATTATTAAACTTTTTTTTTTTAAACCCGCCTTGATTCCAGGGCGCTGTACATTTGAGGGGGGTCAAAATACATGATATGTCAAGTAGTACAAAAATTTGACAATGAATGACGAAATAACGGGTTTTACGGGAGGGAGAAGGGGGAACCCTCCCCGCTAAGGTTTACAATCTACAAGGGGGGAGGGAAGAGACAGGGGGAGGGGCAACAGGGTTTGGGGGGTTAGTACAGTGGCACCCAGGGTTATTGTGGGTTATAGGCAACCCTAAGAAATGGGTTTTCAGGTTGCTTTTGAACTGGTGAGAGGGGGTAGAGGTCTGATGTTTTTTGGGGAAAGTGCATTCCAGAGTGGGGGGGAACCCCGGAGAGAAGTTTGGGAGGGTTTAAAGTGGGAGCCGATAAGGGGGAGAAAAGAGAAGAAGGTCCTGTGGGGGGGAAGGGGAGTTTTTGGCGTGAGGGGAGATATCGGGAGTTTTGGGGAAGGGATTGTATGCAGGGGAGGTTATGGAGAGCCTTGTATTTTCATGGTTAGCAATTTGAAATGAATTGTGAGCTTTTGGGTACCATTTAAAAGGGTTTGACAGGGGGGGGAGAGGCAGAGGAGAAAGCGGGGAGAGAGGTGGATAAGACGGACAGCAGATTTGGAAAATTTTTTTTTAAAGGGGGAGCAAAAAATTGCAAAGAGGGGAAAGGCCACAGAAAAGGGAAATTTTCCCGTAGCCCGGGCGGGGAGATGAAAGGGGCAGGGGACGGCATTTTTGTGGGGTCGAAGTGGGGAACAACGGTTTCCCGAGAATTTTTCAGGGGGAAGGGCGGGCAGGGGTGGGGGTTTTTTGGAATGTGGTTTTTAAGGACAAGGGGAAATCGAGGATTACCCCAAGGAAGCGGATTTGGGGAACAGGTGAGAGTGTACAGCCCTTTGACAGTGATGGGAGAGATCAGGTGGAGGGATGGAGGGGGACGGTGGAAAAAGGTTGAATTCTGTTTTCCCCACATTTATTTTTGGGAGACGGGAGGGGGGAAAAAGGGAGGAAATGGAATAAAACAGCCCGGGGAAATCCGGGAGGAAGAGGGTGACATCGGGGCCGGAGATAAAAAGCTGGGTGTCATCAGCTTAAAAGGTGGAAATGAAAGCCTTTGGAACTATGATTTTGACCCAGCCCAAAAGTGTAGATAGAGAAGGAGGGGGGCCCCAGGACTGCCCCCCTTGGGGACCCCGCCCAGAGGGGGGCCCGGGGGAAAAAGAGGTTGGAGCGAGAATGAGAGCCCTGAATGTCCGATCAGAAAGGTCCGAGGAGATCCGGGAAAAGGGACCCAAAGGTCTGTGATCCCCGAGGGGGGAAAGAGGATGTGTAGCAGGGGGGAGTGGGTCGACAGTTTTAAAGGCAGAGGAAAAGGGGTCTAGAAGGAAAAGGACGGGAGTACTGGCGTGGGGTTTTTGGCAGTTGCTAGGTATTGGTGACCTTGGTTAGGGCGGTTTTTCGGTAAGGGGTTGGGGTTTCCGGAAAACCAATTGTAGGGGTTAAAAGGAAGGAGTTGGAGGAGGGGTTTGGGGGGAAAACAGTTAAAGGTAGAAGGCTGCTCGAGGATTTTTGGAGGCAAAAGGGAACAGTGAGAGGGGGGCAAATAGTTGGACAGAGAGGAGGGATCGGGGGATTTTTTTTAAAGGATGGGAGGGGACCGTGATTTTTTTAAAAAGGAGGAAGGGAAGGTGCCCGAGGGGGAGGCGAAAAAGAGTGAAAAGAGGGGTGGGGGTTTTTGGGATGAAAGCAGCACAAAAGGGTTTGGGATAAGGTGTGATGGCAGGGGGTAAAAATTACGGGTTGGTTTTTTGGGTTTTGGGACAGTAGAGAAAAAAGATTTTAAGGGTTGTAAGAGGGGGGAAAACCCAAGGGTTAAAGGGGGGAAAAAAATTTGTGAGATATAGAGGAAGGCCCTATCACAGTCTTTTGGCCATCCAGCCCCAATGGCTTTTTAAACTCTCACCTTTTCCCCGCAAGCCCGCCCCTTGGGGAACCCTTTAAACTTTTCCCTTTCAAAAAACCCTCCAAACACTCACCCTGTTTGCCGCTTCCACTTAAAAAATATCTCTCGCATCCGCTCATTTTAAATTTTCGAAAAACCACAAAAAATGCCCCGTCCACCCCCTTATCCCCCGCCTAGATTTCTACAACCCCCTTCTCTGGGGCCCCCCCCCCCTTTCCCATCTAACACCTTGCCCCCCTTTAAAACCTTTCCCTCAACTGTGGCCCTCTTATCCCCCTTTCTCTCCTCGCTCCCCCTGCCAATCCCTTCACTTTTAAAACCAATTGCCCGGGCAAAATTCATTTCAAGTTCCCAAACCCCTCCCTCCCCAAAGCTCTCCATAACCTTTCCCCTCCTTTAATTCTGTGCCTTAATCCCCAGTATCTCCCCTCAAAAAATCTCCGCCCCTTTAAAAGGAAACCCTTTCTTCTCTGTTCCCCCTCTTATTGCCCCCTCTCCCAAAGGCCCAAAAATTTTCCCCTTGTTTAAACCCAACACCCCCGGAAGAAATGCCCCAAAAAATGGGACCTTTCCACCTCCCAGTTTTAAAAAAAGGCAACCGGGAAAACCCTTTTTCTTCGGGATTCCCTATAACCTACAAAAAACCCCCCTGCCCCTGTGCTCCCCCAAAAAAATTTGCCCGGGCCCCTCCCCTTTTCGTCCTTCCCCCCTCCTTTTTAGTTTGGGGTAAGCCCTGGGGGGCAGGGTCCCTCCTCCCCCCCCGGTTTGTCCCAGTTGTAAGTCATTCATCGTTATCTTTGTACCCCGTTTGACAAATTTTATGAAACCCCCCCCTCGAAGTACAGCGCCATGGAACAATGGCGTTTTTTAAAATAAATTTTAAATTATTATTCACAAAAATTTCAGTTTCTTCTCCTTATAAATATAACCCTATACATCAGAGCTCACTTTTTTCCCCTTTATCAGTTTCCTGCCCCAGATAAGGCAAAATAAACCACCCAAAAACAGTTTCCCCTTTACATTTTTTAAAAAGAGAAACCTATAAAAAAAGACTATAAGTTATTTTAAATGTACAAGGGGGCCCATCAAAAAGGGTTTTACATTGGGAAATGGCCCAAGCCCGGGAAGGGGGGTTTTTTTTTTTCCCCTTGGATGTTGGGGTTTTCCTGGTACGGTTTTTTTTTCCCTAAAAAATGAAATTGAAAAAATTTTTTTTCCCTTTTGGTATTTTTTTTACACCCCTCTGCTTTTTTAAATTTGTATTCTGGAGTTTTTTTTAAATGTATCCCCTTTAAACTTTTTTTTTAAAAAAAAACCAAAAAAAAAAATAAATAAATTAAAAAAAAAAAAAAAAAAAAAAGGGTTTAAACATTTTGGGAGAAGGTTTGATTCCAACAAAATGCCCACAAATTGGAATTCAGGGGGTTTAATTAGTTAATTATGTGCAAGCTCTTGTTGAATCAGCACAGCTGGGAGATTTCAGAGACAGACATTTTCTTTATTTTGTTGGCAAGCCTACAGACAGGATACTCATTTTTGCAGCATCTTTTCCAAAGGGAAGCAGAGTCCAGTGTGGGTTCTAAGAACTCCAGTTTGGGGGGGGGGAAAAAAAAAAAAAGGGGAAAGGGGGGGGGGGGTAAAAGGGGGGATAAATTGGGGGCTTTACAATTTCCATTTTTAATTATTCCATTCATAAATTTATATCTGTTGAATTTCTACAACGTGCATGCACTTACTATAGGTCCGCCCCAAAAACCAAAAGTGCCCCCCTAGGCCCCGCTCAATCTTTAAAGCCCTAAAAAACCCTTATACAGCAAAGCACTATTTTTATGGAACCCCTTTAAGGGGGAAACCCGTCACAAAGATTATGCCCCCCTTGGGTGAGGGCGCCAAAGCCATTGTCCCGACCCGCGTTTCCCGCCCTGTGTCCCTTATTCCCTTAAAAAATGCAGCCGTTTTTTGAGCATTTTTCCCCCCCAAATTTTTTTCATGAGCAGGTGTTAGCCCCGTAGCCCAGGGTTTATCAGTTTTAGGGGGGCGGGGCTAGGCCCCAGGTTTGGGGGGGGTTTGAAAAAAAAAAAAATTTGAATGAATCTTCTGGCTAAAAACCGCAGATTTGAGCATTTAAAAAACCGAAAACCCCCACTTTTTACAGAATAAGGGACACAGCGTGGGAAAAAGCAGGCCTGACACCCGGTTGTTTCTGTCCCCTTTAGAAAGGGGGGGACAAAATAGTGACAGGTTCCTTTTTAAAAAGGGGGTTTTCCCCTTTTTAAATGTTTTTTTAAATCCCGTAGAATTCTTTCATTCTGCATCCGTACTTTCCTTTGGGCAAGCTATGGGTTTAAATTTGCATAATTTAAACTTGCAAAACATCTACTATATATTCAGGACTTTTGCTAATTGATAAAAAATCTCCTTCTTGAGGGCCAGAGAAGTTCCCGAGCTAAAGTAAACAGTAATTTAAAAAAAAAGGGCTTTTGTTTTGAAAGATCAGATTTAAAACACAAGCTTTCAGGCTGGCCCAAAACAGGTTCCCGTGCTGGGGCCTGTGTGATGAGACATTCCCCGCTGGAAAAAAAAAGGGCAAAAAAAAAAAAAAAAAAAACCCCGGGGGGAACAAGCAAAAAAGGGGGTAACTAAGGGAAACCCCGAAACCCTCAGGAAAGGGGAAAAAATAAATTTTTTTCTCTCCAAAAAACAAAAAAAAATTTAAAACAATTTTATTTTGGAAAAAAGTCTTCCTTTAGTGTTTCCCCACATGGGTTTAAATTTTAATCTTTTAGGAGACAACCCCTTTTAAAATGAGATTTTAAAAAAGATGCCCGAACCCAACATTTGTACACAGCCCCCTTTTTAAAAAAGTCCCTCCAGATCCAAAAGTCCCCCACACACTGAAAATTTGTCCGGGAAATTCCTCCCCCAGGCCCGGGTGAATCTGATTCAAATTCTTTTGTTCACTTTCTGAAAGAAAATTTCTCCTCTGTGCAATGTTCATCCGCTTCAGATTCCTCTCTTCTAAGCTGTGCTGCCTTCATCCCGTTTTAATTTAGTCTCTTTAGATGCATTCCACACACATCAAGCCCCGAATTACGAAAGCCCCCCACTTTCCCAGGAAGGTCTGTTTTTTTGCCAGTGGTTAGAAAAGAAGGCCCCCCGTCTGTCCCCCGCGTCCCGCAACTGAAATTTGGGGGTGCCCGCATTCTGAAATTGTTTGCTTCCTCCTGCACTTTATTTCCCCCCTCCAAAACCCCCGTTGTTCCCCCCTCATCAGCCCCGAAGAAATTCATTGATCGTCAGAGGAAAAAAACCCAAAAATTTCCCCAACTTTTGCTCAAGTCCCCTCTTATGACAACGATAATTAGTGTTTTTCTTCTTTTATTTTTGTCAGTATGCTGCATGGCTCAGATTTTAAATGAATGAGATGTTACTGGTCCAACATCTACATCTATGGAAACTCTCAATTTTCATGATCTTAAAGCAGTCATGACTATGGACACTCCGGGACCCCTTTTATAACCCCAGTGCAAATTCGAGGGCACCAGTGAGGGACAAATGGCAGCCTTTAACAAAAGAAAAACAAAGAACTATCCCTTTTCAAAATTTTTTTAAATTTCCCTTTTTATAGCGCCCTTTTTGCACAAAACTGTCATCAGTAAAATCGGCCCCCGTCCTCATTGGGGCTCACAGTCTAAAAAACCAGATTACTTTTGCTATTTTTTTTGTTTGGTTTTGGGAAAAAAACCCAAAATACCCAGAGGACAAACCCCAAAAAAAATATGGGAAAAAAAAACAAAAAATTTCTTGGGAGATGTTGTCCCCTTTGGGGGAAGTTGAAAATCTGAAACCGGGAAACTGAGGGCAATGGTGCAAACCACTGAGCCACGTGGGTGCCCCTGTAAAATAACCACTGAGCCACTGCAATGTCCTGGCTAACCACTGGGGCCAAAGGCCTTCCTGAGCTAACCACTGGGGGCCACCCCGCCCCACTGATCCCAACCCCTTAGCCCCCCCTGAGTTGATCACTAAGCCATTGCTCTGTCCTGTGCTAACCACTGATCCATTGCTCTGCCCTGTGCTAACTACTGAGCCACCTTGCTGCCCTGTGCTAACCACTGAGCCGCCTTGTGCTAACCACTGATCCACCCCGTCTCCCTGTGCTAACCACAGAGCCGCCCTGCGCTAACCCCCAGAGGGCCCCCCTGTGCTTTAAACCCCTGAGCCCCCCTGTGCTAACCACTGAGCCCCCTGCTGCCCCGATGTTTTTTTAGTTCCAAAGGTTAGATGCCAAAGGTTTTATTGCCCCAAAAAATTTTAAAAGCTGTAAATTTTTCAGTTTTTGGGAAATTTGGTTTCAAATCGGGTTACATGTTTTTGTTGAGTGCTCCCGAATTTAAATTTTGGGTTCTTTGCTTTGCCTTGTTTAAAATCCTTTTACAATTTAAATTCAATTAAACCCTGAACAATGTTAAAAAGAAAATTTCCCCAGAGCCTTATGCCAACCATGAACATGTAATATTTATGGGCAGAAAACACATTCAGACAGCAATTAGAACAACTGGTTCCTCTATTATCATGCACGCTTGGCTCCGCTGACTACGCATGTTATAATGAGGCAGGGATGGATGAACTAAGGCTTGATGCCACTAGATTAGCGTATCTGGGGAGAACAGTACAACCAGACAGGACCAAATCAGCTGGCATATATTCAATTGAGTCCCCCCCCTACCCGGACATCAAACATTAGGTAAGAGTGCAGCAGGTCACATAGATGTGTAATTAGGTTCACATGGTGGTATGCCGTCATGTGAAATAAGGCCCCCCCGATAGACACGGCCACAGCTGCAGCAGGCACATAGAAATCGACAGAGCAAAAGTTTGCTCCGTTTGCCGAATATATCAAAGCATGATTTGCCTACTTCTGCATCCCACAAATAATGCATATACAACTAGGAAATAGAGCAAGCGTGGTCCAAATAGGACTATGTATGCTCTACTGCTTTCAATGGGTCTGTTGCAGCATCCATCGTGGCACCCTGATGGACAGCGGGCACATAGAAAATCGACAGAGGAAAACATTTGCTCTCTTTTGTCATAGTACTTTCTGCATGGGACACAAGAACATGATCTACAACACCTCCGCATCCCACAGATAAAGTGTATACCGACAGGAAATAAAGCAAACTTAGTCCAAAAAGGACTAGGTTTGCGCTATTGATTTCTATGGGCCTGTTGACTGATACCACAACGCTGTGTGAACCCACCTTAGGATCTGATATCTTAATGCACCAACATCTTTCAGATTTAGATTACAACAAAAGCTGTATAAAGGAACTAAAAAAGGTGAGATAACTTTCTCTGTCAGGTACTTGGTGGTTATAAATGACAGATATACAAGTGCAGGTACTTGGTGGTTATAAGTGACAGATATACAAGTGCAGGTACTTGGTGGTTATAAGGGACATATAACCGCCAAACACCTGCACTTGTATATATGTCACTTATAATCACCAAGTACCTGCTCTTGTATATCTGTCATTTATAATCACCAAGTACCTGCACTTGTATATCTGTCACTTGTAACCGCCAAGTACCTACTCTTGTATATATGCTACATATGACCGCCTTCATTAAAGTTTCTAAGGACTATATATGTGCACATTTCTTGCTGTGCCATCTCCTTGGCAAGGTGACCGCCCCTAAACTACTCGCGATACCCATACCAGCCTGTAGGTCATCTTTCTGTACACAAAGCTTAAATGGGTCGTCTCACTACATGGATTCATCTGACCTCAGTCCTGTTTTCTTGGTTTCACTTTGAATTCAGGGGCGTGTTTACTGGCTTCCACTAGAGTGCAGTAGAAGCCAGGTCTGGAGCCATAGCAACCAGTGCTGGCAGCCTATCAGGAGCGATCAAACAGGTCTGAGGAACTGATGCAGCCCATACAAGAGGGGATATCTAGGAATAGGTAGGACACGGTTAATGGACACATATTGCAAAGTGACTTGTTTTTTAAAGATCTTTAACATAAAAAGCAGCAATCCTTGTAGTGAGACAACCCCTTTAAACCTCACCACAACCATGAATTGGTGGAAGATGCTCATAAATTGCAAGCAGACCTGGACACACTGAGTGCTTGGGCATCCACTTGGCAAATGTTCAATGTGGATAAATGTAAGGTTCTGCATCTGGGGAGAAATAATCTACAGGCATCATTTGTCCTAGGGGGAGAAAAACTTGGAGAATCGCTTGTTGAGAAAGATCTCGCGGGACAAGGATGTAATCCTACCGCTGTACAAAGCATTGGTGCGACCTCACTTAGAATATGCTGTTCAGTTCTCGGCCCCAGTTTATAGAAGAGATGTAATGGAGCTAGATAGAGAGTACAAAGACGAGCAACCAAACTTATAAGGGGAATCGAGCATCTTAGTTAAGGAGAGGTTAGTAAAATTGAACTTATTTAGTCTTGAGAAAAGACGGCTACAGGGGTACATGAGTAATTTATATAAATGGTCCCTACAAAAAGTATGGGGAAAAATTTTTTCAAGTGAAGCCCCCTCAAAATACAAGGGGACATTCCGTTCGACTAGAGAAAAAAAGGATTCAATCTCCAGAGGAGAAGGGCGTTCTTCACTGTAAGAATTGTAAATCTGTAGAATAGCTGCCTGAGGAGCTGGTCACAGCAGGAACTGTAGAGAGCTTCAAGAAAGGCTTCGATATCTACCTGGAACTAAAGAATATTAATACATACGTAGCCATGTAAAATTCTGGATCCTGGATGGTGGTGGTTCTGTGGTCAGGGATAGGGTCTTCCCTGGAGCAGATTGGTTTCAGGGCATTAACCAGAGGGGAGGCTGGGCTTAATGTCCTTGTCTCTCTCCCTTCACCCACATTTTCCCCACCCTTGGTTGAACTTGATTGACACGTGTCTTCTTTCAACCGTACTATGTAACAGTTTTGGAATACTAACACACGTACACATTGGAGCGATCTGTTAGATGGCAATGGTAGCGGTCACCTAGTCATCTATCAGTCCCTCCCTATTCCTCTCGTTGGCAGTAAATCACAATGAGAGACCGTCCTATCAGTTTCTCATCTGTGGCAGTGTGTGTGTGTGAGATTGGATGACTGTAGTCCTCTTTGCAGATTCTCACTGCCCTAGCTGACAGTAGCTGATACTGGCGACCTCAATTCTGGATAGCCCTGAAAGTCTAATAAGATGTGCAAAAAAAATGAGTGTATTAAACAACAAAATACCAATTATTTTCCTAGCGGACGTTAGATTATGCAGTGAAACCGCAACAAAATCTTCTGGCCACATCTGTCTTCTCTGCGGGATGCTATAATGCCGCACTGTGCCTCTGTACTGCCTCCTGCGTGCCAGCTGCAGTGTACGAGAACAGTCGGATCCGTGCTGTAATGGGAAGTTTAATCTTCTATGGAATGAGCTGTTAATTGCCTTCACTTATATACAACCCGAGAAGTCCTCATCTCAGCTGCTTCTGCCACATCACATTTGCTATAAGGCATAAAATTGCTACACAGAGGGAGTATTTGTTTTCTCTGAAATTATATCAAAAGGGGCTATTCCACCGGTAACATAACAGTTTTCCAAAGGATTGGTAATAAATTCATGATCGCGGGGGGCGTATTTATCCAGTCTGAATGGAGGTGTAGCACATGTGGCCACAGGGAACTTCAGCTCCAGTGATCAGTGGAGATTCCAGAGATCAGACCTCCCCCAGTGATTACACATGGATACATGCAGTGTCGGACTGGGGGGTCTGGGGCCCACAGGGGAGTTGATCTGGGGGGGGCCACCCTTGATCTTGGGGGGCCCACCCTACTGTACGTAAAAATATTACCGGCCTCTCGGACATAAATTCGCCCTTTTACCACAAAATACAGTGTGAAAAACAGAATTGTATGGTGTAGTACAATAATCAAGTGATTCGCATATCGTCAAATCCCCACATATCTGTTTTGTCTAGCATATCATAGACACAGGGCTAAGTAGCTCCATCCATATCCCCCTCCACCCACTACACTAATCCCCCTCCACCCGCATACAATTTTCCCCCTCCACCCACATACACTATCCCCCTCCACCCGCATACACTATCCCCCTCCCCCCCCCATACACTATCCCCCGCCCCCCCCGGATACACTAACCCCCTCCCCCCCCATACACTATCCCCCTCCCCCCGCATACACTATCCCCCTCCCCCCCGCATACACTATCCCCCTCAACCCTCATACACTATCCCCCTCCCCCCGCATACACTATCCCCCTCCCCCCTCATACACTATCCCCCTCCTCCCTCATACACTATCCCCCTCCGCCCTCATACACTATCCCCCTCCCCCCGCATACACTATCCCCCTCCGCCCGCATACACTATCCCCCTCCGCCCGCATACACTATCCCCCTCCGCCCGCATACACTATCCCCCGTCCGCCCGCTTACAATATCCCCCTCCCCCCGCATACAATATCCCCCGCCACCCCATAAAAATATCCCCCCCCCCCCACATACAATATCCCCCTCCCCCACATACAATATCCCCCCCTCCCCCCACATACAATCTCCCCCCTCCCCCACAAACAATTAACCCCCCTCCCCCACATACAATATCCCCCTCCCCCCACAACAATATCCCCCTCCCCA
This sequence comes from Phyllomedusa bahiana, assembly GCA_025379985.1. Taxonomy (NCBI): domain Eukaryota; kingdom Metazoa; phylum Chordata; class Amphibia; order Anura; family Hylidae; genus Phyllomedusa; species Phyllomedusa bahiana. Next base: position 15,116 of record JAODAL010000124.1, on the reverse strand, counting down.
TCCACATCCAATATCCCCCTCCCCCCACATAAAAATTTACCATCCACCCACATACAATATCCCCCTCCACCCACATACAATACCCCCCCCCCCCCCCCACATACAATATCTCCCTCCATGTTTCTGTAGGTCACGCACCTCACCACCTTCTAAAATACACACCAGCAAGAAAGTAAAAAGTGTAACTCCTATCACAGGGTCAATCAGGGAAAAATGTACACTGCCACTAAACTAATGCCAATATAACCTACACCACCGCCATATAGAGACCGCATAGAGGTCAGACACCAGCTCAGGTATAACCTACAACACCGCCATATAGAGACCACATAGATGTCAGACACCACTCAGGTATAACCTACAACAGACCCATATAGAGAGCACATAGAGATCTTACACCAGCTCAGGTAATAACCTACAACACCGCCATATAAGAAACCACATAGAGGTCAGACACCAGCTCAGGTACAACCACAAACACCGCCATATAGAAAACCACATAGAGGTCAGACAACCAGCTCAGGTATAACCTAACAACACTGCCATATAGAGCCACATAGAGGTCAGACACCAGCTCAGGGGTAACCTACAACACCGCCAATAGAGACCTTTGCATAGAGGTCAGACACCAGCTCAGGTATAACCTACAACACCTCCATGAAAGAGACCACATAGGGCCCAGACCCCAGCTCCAGGTATAACCTACAACACCGCCATATAGAGACCACATAGATGTCAGACACCAGCTCAGGTCACATCACATTACAGTGAATACAACACTGATCCAATATAGAAGTAACATAACCCCTTACATCCAGGGACTCACCAGAGACGTCTATCTGAGGAGTCGTTCTCTTCTCTCATGAGTCGTTCTTTTTACCTTTTTCTTCTGCATCCGTTCCACACCGCATGAGGACTTTTCCCGGCCACAACTCATCCCTGCAGAAATTACACACAAATATCTTAGAATCCTCAATTTCCAGCATCTCTTTAAACCCATTCCCACCTCTCTCAAAAATTCCCAGGGTGGGAGAGCGGGTACAAGCCATAACTTAAAAGGTCCCAGTATCCCAGGGGTTGGAGGGTGGGGAAAGGACTAACCCCCCTGGAGATAATGCAGGAGTATACAGGCAGTTAAGGGTCTCTTTTAGATAGTATACAGGCAGTTAAGGCCTCCTTTAGGGAGTATACAGGCAGTTAAGGGTCTCTTTTAGGTAGTATACAGGTAGTTAGGGGCCTCCTTTAGCTTGTGTGCAGGGAAATCCAGCCCCCCCTTTAGCTAGTGGGGCAGGAAGTCAGGGCCCCCCTTTAGCTATGTGTAGGTAGTCAGGGCCCCCCTTTAGCTAGTGTGTAGGGAGTCAGGGCCCCCTTTAGCCAGTGTGTAGGTAGTCAGGGCCCCCTTTAGCTAGTGTGTAGGTAGTCAGGGCCCCCCTTTAGGTAGTCAGGGCTCCCTTAGTTAGACAGGGCCCCCCGATATGGAGTCAGGGCCCCCTTTATGTAGTCAGGGGCCCCCATAGTAGTCAGGCCTCACCATAGTAGCCAGGGGGCCCCCCCCCCTCTTAGTAGTTTAGGCCCCCCCCCCCCCTCTTTGTAGTCCGGGCCCCCCCCCCTCTTAGTAGTCAGGGCCCCCCCCCCTCTTAGTATTCAGGGCCCCCCCCCCCTCTTAGTAGTCAGGGCCCCCCCCCCCCCCTTAGTAGTCAGGGCCCCCCCGCCCCTCTTAGTAGTCAGGGCCCCCCCCCCCCTTAGTAGTCAGGGGGCCCCCCCCCCCCCCCTCTTAGTGTCAGGGCCCCCCACCCCCTCTTAGTTTGTCAGGGGCCCCCACCCCCTCTTAGTAGCCAGGGCCCCCCCCCCCCCCTCTTTGTTTTCAGGGCCCCCCCCCCTCTTAGTAGTCAGGGCCCCCCCCTCTAGTAGTCAGGGCCCCCCCCCCCCCTCTTAGTAGTCAGGGCCCCCCCCCTCTTAGTAGTCAGGGCCCCCCCCCCCTTAGTAGTCAGGGCCCCCCCCTTAGTAGCCAGGGGCCCCCCTTAGTAGTCCGGGGCCCCTCTTAGTAGTCAGGGGCCCCTCTTAGTAGTCCGGGCCCCCCCCTCAGTAGCCAGGGGCCCCTCTTAGTAGTCAGGGGCCCCTCTTAGTAGTCAGGGGCCCCCCATAGTAGTCAGGGGCCCCCCCATAGTAGACAGGGGCCCCCGTAGGAGGCAGGGGCCCCCTTAGTAGTCAGGGGCCCCCTTAGTAGTCAGGGCCCCCCCCCTTAGTAGCCAGGGCCCCCTTAGTAGCCAGGGCCCCCCCCCCCTTAGTAGCCAGGGCCCCCCCCCCTTAGTAGCCAGGGCCCCCCCCCTTAGTAGCCAGGCCCCCCCCCTTAGTAGCCAGGGCCCCCCCTTAGTAGCCAGGGCCCCCCCTTAGGTAGCCAGGGGCCCCCCTTAGTAGTCGGGGGCCCCCCCCTTAGTACCCGGGGGCCCCCCCTTTTAGTGCCAAGGGGCCCCCCTTAGTAGCCAGGGGGGCCCCTCTTAGTACCCAAGGGGCCCCCCCCCATAGTAGCCCAGGGGCCCCCCTTGGGTAGTCGGGGGCCCCCCCTTATATCAGGGGCCCCCCCTTGGGTATTTCGGGGGGCCCCCCTTAGTAGCCGGGCCCCCCCCCTTAGTAGCCGGGCCCCCCCCCCCCCTTTATTTATTTTCGGGCGGCCCCCTTATTTGCCCAAGGGGCCCCCCCTTTGTAGCCGGGGGGCCCCCTTTTAAAATAGTTTAAAAAAAAAACAAAAAAAAAAAAAACCACCCCATTTTCCCCTGGCCCCCAGCTCACCGCTCCCCCCCAAAGTTTCCCGGCAGCTCGGGGCTCCCCGCCGGCTGGGAACTGGCCCCCCTGCATAGGGGGGGCGGGGGGTGAATGAAATTCCCCCCCCGAACCCCCCCTTACGTCCCCCAATTTTAAAGGGGCCGGGCCCCCTGGAAAGGCGAAGCCAAAATGCGTTCAGGCCTGGGGGAGTTTTCAGGGGAAAGGGGAGACGCCTTGGGGTGGCGCTGCCCCCGCTGACCCCCGGCACCCCCCGGGGTTCGGGGACATTTTCCCCCAACCCCAAGGGCTGGGTCTCTGGGACCCCTTGGGGCCCGCGGGGTCCCCGGGCCCCGGGCCTTTTGACCGGGGGGTTTTTGCCCGCGGGGGGGCCCCCCGGGGGAGTGAGGGCACTTGCCCCCGGGGCCCAAGCGGCTGGGGGGGGCCCCCCCGGGGGGGTTTTCCCCGGGTTTACCCCCGGCGGCCCAAACCCGAGCATGGAAAAAATTGTTTAAAATGCTTTTTTCCCCGGGGGGGGATACCCCCTTTTCCTCAAAAACTGAATATTAAATTCAGATTTTAAAAAAAAAAATTAAGAATATTAGGGACCCCGTACCCCCCCTGTTGGCGAAAACCCTTATGTCCCAAAAGTTTGGGAAAATGGTTTTTACCCACTGACTCAGCTGATTTGCGGGGGGAAAAACAAAATTGCTCAGTTTTGTTCCCCGAAAGGCCGGGGGCCCTTGCAAAAAAATGATGCCATTTTTTCAATGTACAGCGGCAATGGGAAGGGAGCGTCCCTGCCCCCCTGAAAGGGGGACGGGCCCTCTCAAGATAAAAAGGGCCCTTATTGTTTTTGATATGGTTTCATTGTTTTCTTTATTTTGGGCCCTATATGGCCCCTGAAAAGGTGTGTATTGAATAATGTGCGGGGGTGTATTTTTATAAAAAAGGGGGTTTTTTGATTTTTTTAGGGCAACAAGGATGCACGTGGCTGCACCATTTTTTCTGGCATGCTCTGGTTACTTATATTTATACCCTTATTGATATAAACCTTGCATTATTGCAGTTGTTTGTATTTTAAAATTCAAATACAATTGCCCTTTGGGCTTTTTTATGGTATTTCCCAATGGGACTTGTTTTTTTTCCTCTTTTATTTAATAAGGGTAATTTGTTTTTTTACTATTTTTTTGATTTTTAAATCACACGGGGGTCCCCCTTTTAAAGGGGTTAATTTTGCATACTTTTAGATGTTTCGTATCACACTGTCCCCCCTTTTTAAAAGAGGTTATTTTGCTTTTTTTAGATGTTTGTATCACCTGTCCCCCTTTTAAAAGGAAGGGGTTATTTTGAATACTTTTAGATTTTGTATCCCACTGAAACCCTTTTAAAAGGGTTTAAAATTTTGCATACTTTTAGTTTTTTTCCGTATCACACTGCCCCCTTTTTTAAAAAGGTTTTTTGTTTCTTTTAGATTTTTTTCAAACCCACCTGTCCCCCTTTAAAAAAGGTTTAAATTTTGAAAAATTTTAATGTTTCGTAACCCCACGGTCCCCCTTTTTTAAATTTTTTCCCTTTTTTTTGTTCTGGGTAAAATTATTAAAGTTTACATTTTTTAAATTATTTTGGGTATGTGTATACCTTTTTGGCGGAGTTTTACACTTATGGCATTATACCCTGTCTTTTCATAAGTTTTGTCCTCTAACCATTGGCATTGTGAATGCTAGCAAAGAGAAATAAGTACTAAAGTCATGTACTGAAGTCTCTAATGGTTAGCAGTGTGGCCGTGTCAAGCAGCAATATGTGTAAGGGTGTAATTGCTATATTTGCTCCAAGGGGCCCTTGTGTATGTAAAGCGAGAGGTCTTTTCCCCGGTCACTGAGGGGCCCCGGATCAGCTTCCAAAAACAAATACGTTTTTTTCCTTTCCCCGTGACTTACACAAACCCTCTGTTAAGTTTTGAGGCAAAAAGTTTGTACTGACCGAACTAGAATTCTGTCCTACAGGTTTCAGGACATCGTTACGATACCATTTTAACCAAAATTGTTACCTTACCAAGGGGAGACTGAAGAGCAGAGCCGTCTTAACAGCATTATGGGTCCCTGTGCAGAGCACTGCAGTGGGCCCTGTCCAAATACATGACATCACACAAGGTCATGCCTCTAGCCATCCCCAAGCACACCCATATTATCACACTACTTATGTTCAGCAGCCTGCAGCCTACAAGACTGATTGGCAGGGCAGGGAGCCTTTGGCTCCCTTCTCCACTATGGTTTTTGTTTGCACATCCTAAAAACACACAAACCGTAAAATAAGCAAAGCCAACCGAGGGATCCAGGGTATGTTTCTTGTATTCCTGGGACAAGCATACCCCACTTGTGGACCCTATACTTGTGGTGCCCATGGGCAACTGCCTATTGCGCCCAATGGAAAAGATGGCCCTGCTGGAGAGGGCTACAAAATCTCACCCCATAAAATCTCCTGTGTCACCCATCATTGCCAATAATCAGAGAACACAAAATACCAGAAACAGGTAAGTGAATGTGTCAGGGGAGAGCAAAGATGGCCAGTCCGAGCGCCGGATCTCCTCCTCTAGCCGGCTGAAAGTAATGTTCTCTTGTCAAATCACATCATGAATCTAAAGGTTAACTATAGCTGCAAAACTAACTTCAGCTAAATACAAATTGTTCAAACTGAGAAGAAAAGAATATACAAGAGCAGGAAAGACATGAACGACTTTTTACAATTTGATATATTACATAATTCCTCTTAGCTCCTTTCCGCCTCTTACTGTAATCCAGCAAAGGTTAAAAAGAGCAATGTTCTAGCGGATCATATGAGAAGAATCGGCACTGCAACTTACCTTGTATTACGTGCAAATGTCAGAGATACAGATTGGACTGTAAAGAGGTGTTCAAAAGTGAAGATATATCCACCCCGAATGCCATTGTACAGCATACACAGAGATAACCTTAAAGGGAACCTGTCACATTGACCAAGCTATCTGCCAGCAGCAAGTTATAAAGCGAGAGGAGCCGAGCAGATTCATATATAGTTCTGTGGGGAAAGATTAAGTACAATTTCTAATTTATTCATTGAAATATTTGCCAATTTTTGGTTAAGGAGTCCAGTGGGTGGTCTTATCACTGACTGACAGTCATCTCTGTATGTATACAGCGCTGTCAGTCACTGATGAGGCCGCGCACTGGACTCTTTAAAGGGGTTTTGCCAAGAAGTGATTTCCTCACCTAACAGGCTGAGCTGTCCTCTTGAGCATTGAAAAAAGGGGCGTGTCGTTTGTTTAAAAAAACAAGTGCCTCCTCCGTGATGTCATCGCACCACCTCCCATGCACGCTCCCGAGGCTGATATTTCAGTCTCTGTAGTTGAGCAAACATGAGGTTCCTTTTAAGATATACTGTACACTACATAAACTATCTTGCACTGACCCTTCAGTAATTTCATAGGGAAACATCTTGGTCAGTAATATGTTTGTCAGCCAAAATCTGGAATAAACTGACCCCTGTGTTTTACTACTCTATAGTCAATAGGGGGTGTCCGTACTCAGGCTATGCTGTCAGCACAGATTGACCAAAGTCATGATGGAGGGACATTCCCCAGGTGGTTACGGTTTTATTACAGATATATAAAACAGATGTGTAGTGCTTGCTGTAAAAAAAAAATTAATAAAAATAATAAAACACACAAAAAAAAGTCCTGTTAAAACAGTAAGCAGACGAAGGAATTCAGCTCTGAAGCCCGCAGAAACGAAACTTGATCTCTCAGCTATAAACCAAGCTGTAACACAGGATCATTGCAAGGCAAGAAATGTAATTCTGACTTTCAATAAAGATTACTTAACCCCTTAAAGGGATAGTCTCACTACAAAGATTGCTTTTAATGTTAAAGATCTCGCAAAAACAAGCGGCTTTGCAATGTTGCCATTAACAGGCCCACCCATTCCTAGATATCCCCTATTGTATGGGGTTTTAGCTCCCAGGTTGCTAAAGCTACAGACCGTTTGAACTCTCCTGAAGGCTGCCACACTGGTTGCTATAGCCACAGACCTGGCTTCAGAGCCCATGGAAGCCAGTAAACACGTCCCTGAATTCAAAGTGAAACCAAAAAAACAGGAAAACCGAGGTGGAGAATCATTTTGTAGTGAGGGCAAACCCCATTAAGTCCCAGACCTGAAGAGGCCTTAATGACAAACACTTCTTTTAGTTTTTGATGACACAGTATTAGTACAGGTGGAATTAGGTGAACTTTAACCCTTTGAGTTATCCAAATTTCCGGGAAAATCGGTTTTAAAACTTAGATAGAAAAAAAAAAATTCCCTCCCCCCCCCCCCATTTTTTTTGGGGACTCATTTTTTCAAGTGGAGTTCCATGGGGTGGCAGCCGTATGTAGATGAAACAATGGCTGTACGAGTTAGTCGAAGAACCAGTAATGTCAACTGCAAACTGGTGCAACAAGGCACTGTGGTTTTTTTACATACATTTTTCCCCCGGGATCCGGGCTCAAGTTGTATCCAACTAAATGAACAAATCCAGGGGAAAAAGAAAAAACCTTGAGCTGTAAATAAGCGAATACGGAAATATTTATAAAAGAGAGCAAGAGAAGATTGAATAAACATTAACGGATTTATTGGCCAAAATGTTATCATAAGATTCTCTGCCTACATAGAAGTCCATTATCTATTTTCCTAGACAAAAAACAGGCATTACTGAGGAAGGAGACGGAAAGCAAAGCAAAAATAGGCAACACTTATATGAAGACCGGTATTAAAAGAGGAGAGTATAAAGGCACAAAATCACATTCCACTAAGCACAACAAGGTCAAAATATGAATAGCTTCTGTAATGAGACAGATAATATATTATGGGGACTATTATCCCTGTTTACTTGTGCAGCACTTCACAATATATATGTCACATCTCAATTATTTGAATAGGGAATATGGGACAAAATCTTACCTACTCCAACAATATTAAAGGGGTATTCCCACCCTACACATTGATGGCATACTGATACTATATGTCATAAATGTGTGATTGGTGCGAGTCTCAGCTCCTCTGCCTCTATCATATAACCCTATATATCACAGAGCTCAGCCCTTCCTCTATCAAAAAACCCCTTTTAATTTCAGGCCCACCCCTCCTTCATCAAAAAACCCCATATATCGCAAATCAGCTCCTTCCTCTATCAAAACCCTATATTCAGAGCTCACTCCCCTCCCTCTTATAAACCCATTATATCACAGGCCAGTCTCTCCCTCATTATATAACCTTATTCCAGAGCTCACTCCTCTCCTATCAATAACCCTATATATCACGACTCAGCCCTCTCCCTATTCATATAAAACCCATAAAACACAGGCTCACTCCTCTTTTTATCAAATACCTATATAAATTTCACAGGGGTAGCTTCTCTCCCTATCAACAACCCCATAATCAAGAGCCCCCTCCTTCCCCATCCATACCTTATATAAACGAGCCAGCTCCTTTATCATATAACCCTATTATCACAGAGCTCAGTTTTTCTCCCCCATCATATAACCCATTAATAGGGTGTATATTACGGTATAAGTGTGTGTCTTAAGGATGTGATATAAAAATTATCTTATTGTTCATTAAAAACTTTGTATCCAGTCTATAAAGACACATCTGGATACAAACTAAATAAGACATATGATGGATACAATAAATTAAAAAGAGATCAAATAAATCACGATTTGTGTTGTAAGGACACTGTCATCTACCCCCCACGAAGGGTCATTTTGCTCACAGTGTTTGACCTTGGTGAAACCCTCCCTGTCTGTCAGAAACCCCTCAGATCATAGCTGATACTATTTTATAATGCTCAAGTATTATTATAAAAACCAGATATGGGGGGCCCGATAACTTGAAGTCTCTTTGGGAAAGCCGACGACAAAGCATAAGGATACCAAGTTTGGGCATTTTGCCTTTAAGGGGACTGCCTGACTAGTATAAAAGGGGTCTTTACCATTAAGACTGAGCCTCCGCTGGGGCCGGGACATGGGGCCTACACTCCCCTGTCGTTGGACGGAATGGGTTGTACTTTTAGGGTGCAACAAAGGGGGCCCCCCTTTCACTGGTGCGGAATGTGCATTGGAACACTTTGTAACTGCCAGTAAGTACATTCTATTTAAATTTCCATATTTTAAATGTAAAAACCTTTCATTTTTTATACTTCTGCCTAATTGTAATTAATTTCTTTTCCCCCAAATCAATCACCGTTACACCCTATAGACAAAAAAGCTCAGCTTCTCTCCCCAAAACTATAACCTATATATCACAGAGCTCAGCTTTTTTCTCCTCTATCAATATAATATATATCCACGGGGGTCGCTCCTCTATCATAAACCCAAAATTTTCCAGAGCCAGCTTCTCCCTTATCATATAACCCATAATCAAACAGCCACTTCTCTCCCTCTATTATATAACCTATATATCACAGAGCTAGCTTCTCTCCTCTTTTAACATCCTGATCTCAGACAGGCAGCAAAAAACCTACCTGACAGGTTTCTTTTTTAAATGCAAAAATTTTAGACTGGAGAAAAAATCCTGAACAAATCTAAAAGAAAGCTGCAAAAAAATTAACCCCCTTACCGCCGGGGGCCATTTTTTGGCCCCCCCTCTGCAGACCCCCTTTTTTTTTAAAAACTGGTCATGTGCCCCTTTTTTTTTTTAAATGCGAGAAAAAAATTTTTGACATTTAAAAAAAACCTACCCATGTTTTCAAAAGTTTTGTTTTCTCGTGACACATTGTGCTTTAAGATAGTAAGAAATTTTGGGTAAAAAAAAATGCTTTTTTAAATTTTTGGTAAAAAAATTATAAATTTTTAAAACCCGGTAAAAAAAGGGTGAAAAATTTTTCCCAATTTTAAAAAACTTAAAAAATATTTTTGCATTTTAAGACGATGGTTTTTCCCAAACTCAAAATAGTTTTAAAACTAGCATCTACCAAAATGTTGCTTGAAATTTTGGCTTTTTTTTTTTAAATGTCTTTTTTTTTTCCAAACCTTGGGGGGGGACTTATAAATTTATTTAGTAATTTTCCAATTTTTTATAAAAATTTTTACAATATAAAATTTTTTTAGGGACCGCCCCTTTTTAAAAGTCCCTTTAAATTGACCTGTATTTTTAGATACCCCCAAAAATGCCCTCATTAAAACTACCCCCCTTAAAAAGTATTAAAAAAACAGAATTTGGGGAATTTTTAAATTAACCCTTTAGGTTTTTTCCACAAAAAATTTAAAAAAGCAAAGGGGAAAAGGAAATTTTCCAAAATTTACTTTTTTGGTTTTTTTCAATTTTTATACATTTAATTGACAAGAAAAACGGAAAATTTGTGATCAGGTAAAGGGAAAATTAATATTGATTCCCCCCAAAATTCTGCCTTTTCGGGAGATATCCCAATTTGTGGCCCTAGTGCATTATTTGGCTAAACCCCACCCCCCCAAAAGGAATGGGAAGGAGCACCTACGGGGGACCGGGGGGTTGTCTTTTTCCCAATTTACAATTTTATTTGGGGGCCCAAATTTCAGGTTTGGGGAAACACCCTAAGGGTTCCAAAAATCAATAAAAACCCAAAAAAGGGCCCCCAAAATTGGGAAACTCCCCCCCCTTTAAAGGGAAATATATTTTCCAGGGGTTTGGTAGTGGAAAATATCGACCCCCCCCAGGCGTTTCAAAAAAATTTTTTTTTTTTTTTTTTAGCTTTGGGCCCCTATTTGAAAATAAAATAATATATTTTTTTTTTTTTTTTCCAATTTTAATTTGAAATTTTAAAAGGCTGAAAATTTTAAAAATTTTTTTTTACGGAATTTTGGGAAAAAAAACCCCAACAAAATTTTGTTACGAAATTTTTTTTTTCCCCAATTTCGGCAATACCTAAAATGGGGGGGTTGAAAAACTGCGTTTGGGCCCCAAAAAAAAGGGGGGGCTTTACAACGGGAGGGGGGGGGGGGGGCCTTTTTTTGGCCTTTTGCCCGCACAGATATTGGGGGGGCCCAATGTCGCATTGCAAAGCCCCCCAAAGTATTTAGAACAGGTAAAAACCTTTCCCGGGGAAAAGTTTCCCCCTTTTTGGGTTTCAAACCCCTCAGAGATCTCTTTAAGGGTGTTTTTTAAATTTTTGGGGCCGCCAGGTTTTTCCCGGGTATTTTTTTTTTTTTTTTTGGGCTTTGGGGGCCAAAGGGGAAATTGGGGGGGGGGGGAAAAACAGTTCCGCCTTTGGGTTTTTTGGGTTTTCAATTTTTCCCAGTATTCCCCCCAAAACGGGATAAATGACGGGATAATTTAAATTTAGGGGGGGTTGGGTAAAATTTAAAATATATAAATTTTATATAGTTTTTTTATTTTTTAAATTACTTTTTTACCCCCCTTTAAATAGGGAGTTTTATAAAAATTTTGCTTTTTTTTTTTGTTGTCCTATTCTGACAGCCATATTTTCCCTTTTTTTTTTTTGGCATTGGGCTGCTTTTTGGGCTTTTTTTTTTAAGGAGATGGTTGATTTTTTTTTTTATTGGCCCTTTTTGGGGGGGCAAGATGTTTTTAAATCACTTTTTATAAAGGGTTTTTGTGAGGAAATTTTTTTCAAAAAACAGAAATTCCATTTTTAGTGTTTTTTTTTTTTTCAGCGGTAAATGCCCCGGTTTATAAATGACATGCTAATTTTATTTTCCAAGCAGGTTAAATTATGTTTAAACAGCGATACCACTTTTTATTTTTTTTTTAAATTTTTTTTAACTGTTTTAAAACCCCAAAAAAAAAAACCACTTATTTGAAAAAGGAAAAAAACGTTTTTCCCTTTTTAAATCGCGGTTCTGAGGTTTTTAATTTTTTTTAATTTTCTGTTTATGGAGTTTATAGGGATTTTTTTTTTGGGGGCGGGATGATTTTGATGTTTTTTTTTGGGAAAACTTTTTTTGGGGGGCCCAAAAACACTTTTATGTTTTACGTTTTTAAAAATCCTTTTTTTTTGGAAGGCAGGGTGAAGAAAATTCTGCAATCCCCAGCAGTGTTTTTATTTTTAATATAGTTCACCGGGGCAGTATCCGTGGGCAATTTTGTTTTACTCCTTTTTGGGGTTTTGGGGTTTTCGGTGTATCCAAATTTTTTGAGTTTTTCCCCTTTTTTTGAAAAACAAATTTTTTTTGGGAAAAAAAATGTTTTTTTTTTTTTTGTGTAAAAATATTTATGAATTTTTTAACTTCTAATAGCCAAAAATTTTTAATTTTTCCCCTTTTACAGAGCTGTGTTTAAAGGGCTTTTTTTTTTTTTTCGGGATGAACTGACTTTTTAAAATTGGGGATCCTTTGATTTTTGAAAATGGGGTTTTTTTTATGACTTTTTACTTTTCCCTTTTATTTGCTGCAGAATGAACAAAAATCGCAATTTGTTGGGCTGTTTTTTTGGGGGTTTTTTTTTTTGGCGTTTTACCGTACGGGAAAAAATTTTTTTGACAGAAAAATTTATTAGGGTGGGGTTCGGTTTTTCTTTTACGGCGGCGATAAAAACCCAAAAATTTGGGTTTTTTTTATTTTTGATTTTTTTTTTTTTGGGGCGATTGGGGTTTTGTAAAAATGGGAAAAAGGGGCGATGTACGTTTTTTTTAAAATTTAAAAAAAATTTTTTTTTTTGTTTTTTACCCTTTTTTTAAAAAACTTTTTTTCCTTTTCCCCCGGGGGGAAAATTTCATGAACGATCGTCCCAAACAAACCTTTTAGCTATATGCTGGTCTCCATGGGCCAAAAAAGTCAGTTTACGTGCCCACAATGCATTGTGGGGAATTTGGACGTTTACCCAAAAAAACCCGGAAAGCCCCCTCATTCAAAACATCCGGGCTGCCTGGAGGGGGAAAAAACTTTGTAAGGGGGCGTCAGCGCCCAAATTTCTGCGGCGGGTCTCGGGCGCAGGAGCCACCTCCTCCGCCCCCCAGAGCCGGCGTTGGGGGCGCGTCCCGAAAGTCGGGGACCCCGGGGGGGGTAAAACCCCCCCCCCCCCGGCCCGGGGTCCCCTCCGGCCGTGGGGGATGCGGCATGTTTCCCGCGGTTATTTTTCCGCTGGTTTCCATGCCCCTGATCTTTTCGGGGCTTTTCCCCCTGGGGACGCGAAGAACCGTTGAAAAGTACCCCATTTTTCGGCAATTTGCGGGGAAACCCCCACCCCCAAACCTTGGCCCCCCTTTTGGGAAAAAATTTCGACAAATGTCGGTAAGGGGGTTTTAAATTTGGGGGGAGGGGGACACAGGGTAATTCCTAAACAATTTTTTGGGGGGAAATTGTGTAACATAGTTCTTAAAAATCTCATTTTTCCCTTTAAAAAAGGTTTTGGAAATACCCTGCCCCCAAAAATTTAAAACAAAATGGAAAAATGGGGACTTTCCCGGGCCTCAATTTTTAACAAAACCCTTTAAAAATTCCCAAAAACAAGGACGTGTGGAAAAATCTCAGGGTTGTTACTATTTTAAATCTCAAAAAAGGGTTTTTGTATAGTCCCCCGCTCCCGCGGGGGAAGTTTACCGATGTAAACAAACTAAAAAAAAAAAAGATTAAAAGCACCTTGGTTTTACGGCAAGTGGTTAACTCTACTTTCTCAATGCTTTTTTTCCCTGGCCTTTTTTTTTACAGTAACACAAAAAGCCGTGATATCACAGTCAATTCTGTACTCTGCTAAAAATCGTCAAACTGAGGCCGGGGAGTATCTTACTTTTAAAAACCCCCCCGGGGGGGGAAAAAATTAAAAAAAAATTGAGCAGGTGAAAAATTATTCCCCCGGGAAACGGCAGGGAAAAAAATTTAAAAAATCCTTCCTTTTTTTCAACATCTAAAAACCCTATTTAATTTTCAATCTTTAATTTTTTTTCAAAGGGGAATAAAATTTTCCCCCCCAAACAAAAGGGGGGAAAAATTCCCTTTTAAGTATACAGGCCCAAACCCCCTTTTCATTTGAAAAACAAGGGCCCCCCTCACATACTTAAATGAATGGCTAAACCCTTTTAAAAGGGGTTTTTCATCTCAAAGTTTCCATAGGATGCAAAGAATGAAATAAAGTGCTTTTGCTTGTCACTTCCTGGTCCAAAACTGTCTGTAATTAGCATATGGCTCCATGTTTTCAAAACTTCTCTGTTTATTATTTTAGTTAAATAAATTAAAATTCTCTGGGGGTCCCGAGAAGCTTCCCACCCCAAATATAAACAGTAGAGTAATTACTGTCTTTTGTCTGAAAGATCCGATAACAAACAAGCTCTCACACTGCTGGCCACAACCTGTGTGATGAGGTCACTTCCTGCTATCAGATAGAATAAACAGCAGGGGAGAAGGAGTACACAGGTCGGTCACTTGGGGAACCAGAGCGCCCTCAGTAGGTGATAAAATCTCTCGTAGTTCCTTAACAAAAAAGATGAACAAAGCAATATATTTGGAAATCGTCTTCATTTAGTGTTCCCTACATTTTGAAAGCTATTCTTTGTAATGAGACAACCCCTTTAAGGAAACAGGAAAGTAAAGTAGATGCTGCTACATAAAACCTTTAGTATGGAAAAAGCAGTGCTACACTTCCAAGCTAACCAGACAGTCTGGATGCATAAGGTCAATGAAGTATATGGGGTGGAACCTATGTCTGCACTGCACACATTTACAGTCTTTTTTTCAGTGTTTTTTGTTTTCTGAGACCACTGAGAAAATGACTGAAAACAGTTCCCATAGACTTTAATGGAAAAAACGTCCTGTTGTCTCCACAGAATGTTTTTTTTTTCAGATCCTTTCTGCTCCCTGTATTTTTTCGTAATATGTTGCAAAGAAAAAAAAAAAAAAAACACCGGAGCAGAGCAGAAAATGTACTATAGGAATCTATGGAAACTGCAGGACGATTTTTGGTGCGGTTTTTGGACGGTTCTGCTAAAAAAACTGCCCAGGTGTTTAACAAGGTACATGAATTTTGCATACATTAACCCCTTAACCCACCATGGTCAAAATATCGTGGCTGTTCATTTGTTCTCTCCACGCCTTCCAAAGCCATAATTTTTTTTTATTTTTCCACTGACAGACATGAGGGCTTTTCTTTTGCGGGACAAGATGTACTTTCTAATGATGTTATTTGTTGTACCATAGAATATACTGGGAAATGGGGCAAAATGTGAAAAAATTCGTACTTGCACCATGTTTGCGGGAGTTTTGCATTTACGCCGTTCAATCTTCAGTAAAAATTATGTGTTCTCTGTATTCTACACGTTGATATGAATCCGCAAATACCAATCATGTAGGCTTTTCGTTATGTTTTGGTACCGTAAAAAAATTCCAAACATTTTCTATTTATGAAATTTACGCGGTG